>CM077645.1:202287502-202882502 GCA_039707465.1 Rhabdophis nuchalis
AACCGGAAGCTGAGCTTCCCAGTACACACATGTGTGCCAGGGAACTGCTCTTCTGGTTTCTGGTGCTCCCGCAAACACAAAGGCCAGTTGGCCAATGCACATGTGCACACCAGAACCCAGGAGAGCAACGGGCAACAGCTGGCATGCCCAGAGAGATGCCTTTGTGTGCCACTTCTGACATGCATGCCATAAGGTCGCCATCATGAATATATGGGGTACAGTGGTGATTTCCCCCCCAAGAAACTTCTGGTAAGATATGGAGGAATGTTTTATGGGAGGAGAACAATTTATACTGAGTGTTTCACCAACAAAAGGCAACAAAACGTTTGACTGCTTCCTTCCTTGTTGGGACAATTCCTGATCATTCAATAATTTTATATAAAAAGCGGATTCATCGTATCGTGATCTTTTAAATGTTAACAAAAATTAATATTATGGGAGCATAAAAAAAGCATAAACTAGTAATTTGTGATCAAAAGAAATAACTCATATAATATATGTAATTAACATGACAAGCCAACTGCAATTAAATCCTCGTAATTATAACTCCAATCTAGCCATTTTAAGATTGATGTAAACTTGTAAGGCATTTTGTATGGGAATTAGCACAAAGTATTGATTTTATGGATCAAAATATGAGTTTAGGAAAAGCTAAAAACGCTATGTCATCACAAACTCTGTTTGAGCCAAAAAGTTCTTGATGAGTAGCATCCACAGGAGCTTTCTGTTTTCATCAGCAGGAGGGAAAGAAGACTACAATTCTGATATAGAAGAGCTTAGGTCCATGATGGCGAACCTATGGCAAGTGTGCAACAGGTGGCATGCTAGCTATCTCTTAGGGCAAGCAAGGCGTTGCCCTGTCAGCTCCAGTGTGCATGCATGCACTGCCCAGCCTATTTCGGCCTTCATTTTCGGTCCTTTTCGGTCAGTTCCCTTTCAAGCATGTGAATGGTTATCGTTTGATTTGTTTTTAACCTACTCTAGAATAGTTCCCTGGTAGCCAGGATTTGTATTATTCCAGATAAATTGATATTGTCTTCAAAACCTATAATGACCACTTGTTGAACAAAAGTTTACAGCTGTAACTAAGATATTAGAAATGCTGCAAATTGAGAACAGAGAGTTCCTACTGGTTTGGACCGGTTCAGCTGAACCGATAGTGGAACCGGCAGTAACCCAGGCCTGCCATGCCCCCAAACCAGTTCTCCGGCCAGTGGCGTAGGCGCCACCATCTTGTTTTTCAGTTCTGCACATGCACAGAACAATTTTAATAGCACTGCGCATGCGAACACAGAACACATAAAGCACGCGAAGCGTGCACGGGGCACACACATAAGCCAACTGGCAGTAGTGCCTGCTGGAACCCACCCCTTCTCTGAAGTACCTTTAAAGTGAAAAAATTACTGTGTGAAAACCACTGAGTGAGCTCTGGAAGCATAGACAAATAAGGGCCTATCTTAACAGTGCCACCATTTCCTGTTTATTTTTTTTTCAACCACGCAAGCATGGCAGATTGAATATGAAATAGCCTAATTTTCTATCCTCCATTGCAGATCTTAATGCTGTTATGATTAACTGGGGATATAACTACAAATTTGTCAACTTGGGTACACAAATTAATTGTTATACTAAAAATATGAGTCTAATATATACTGAGTTAAAACATATTCTTATTATAATGATAACCACTTGGGTAGGACATATAGTTTAATTCTCTCTCTCCCTCCCTCTCTCTCTCTCTCTCTCTCTCTCTCTCTCTCTCTCTCTCTCTCTCTCTCTCTCTCTCTCTCTCTCTGTGTGTGTGTGTGTGTGTGTGTGTGTATGCATCCATCCATCCATCCATCCATCCATCCATTCATCCATCCATCTATCCATCGATTCATCCATTCATCTATCCATCCATCCATCCCATAAAATTGCTTGTTATTTGCATTTAAAATGAATTTTGCTTTGGCACATAGTTCATGTAATTAATGTCTCAATTCCTGCTGATTTATTTCAGAAAAAGAAATCACAATAAAACAACTTACCTCTGTTTTTTCATCACTTAAATTTTCCCTAATGGACTTCACAGTTGCATTAAGTGTTCATGTTTTTCTCAGAATTTAGCAAGATTTTTAATTAACAATAAAAGACAATGATGCAAACATATCCTAAGAAACTATTCCTGATGCAGATGGCAGTAACCAAAACCAACCAGGCAGTGAAAGCATTTTAAAGTATTCAAGTACTAATACATTTTAATTTTCAGCAATTAAATAATTATATGGATTTCTTCTTGTCTTTTTAAAATTTAGCAATTAAAGTCTTTGTCCAATGTTGCTATTTAAATATATGCCAAGGTATACATCTGTGTTATTTATTTTCTCTATCATTGCAGAAAATAAGGCTGTGTAACATTTTGCAAAATCCAAAAACATTCTCCAACTAATTAATTATAATAAAACAAATATTAATTCCTAAAAAATAATTGTTCAAAAATTTTGTTTATGTCATCAGCTAATACTTTTCTGTGAATTTTTATTAATGAAAACAAATCTAATATAAAATCTGCATATGAAATAGAATCTGGAAAAAAACCTAAAATTTAGAATACAAAATTATTTCAACAATGAACACTTAATTTAGATGACAGGTGATAGATAGATGATAGACAGACAGACAGACAAATAGATGATCAAAAATGATAGAGAAGGATAGATAGATAGATAGATAGATAGATAGATAGATAGATAGATAGATAGATAGATAGATAGATAGATAGATAGACAGACAGACAGACAGATAGACAGACACACACACACACACACTCCCTTTGCCATAAGGAGAACTGGCCATAAAGCAAGGACAATAATTCTCTGCATTTCCCTTATTAGAAAATAGGCATATGATTCAGACAACTCTATAATTTCTGCACCTACTTCCTGAGCTGTTTAAGGGAGGCGGGTGAGCATCAGAAGGCCAAATATGCAACAGTCATTCTCTAACTTTTGGATCTTCTTCTTAATTCTAATGCAAATAAAAGCTACAATGATACTATGAAATTATTTAATCAATTTGCTGGGAAGCAGTAGGGAAGAAGTCTGCCAAAGCAGACTAAACACAAAGAAAACCCAGGGAGATGGGAAGGCAAATGCTTTGTTCATTTTAAAAAAAAATGTATTTGAACTTTTCTTTGTAGGAGGTACAATACATTAAAGTAATCCGGCAGGGCCAGAACATTTTCATTATGCCCACTATTCATCATAGGTGACTTTTTATTCCACAACAAACCCAAACAATCTCCTATTTAGGAGGTAAAGAAGTAAAAACAATGAAGAACAACTATGTCCGGTATAGGCAACTGTAATAATTGAATTTGTGGGACTCTTATAAATGAAGCCAACAATATTGAGCATTGATTGATTTTTCATTTAGAGAAGTAGTTTTAAATGCTGTTCTTCCTTCTTTTCTCTTGTAAAGTATTTTTTTAATACAGAATATTGACCTATTCTTTCCATTTATATTTAACACAAAGCTGCCAACTATTGGCTGCTGACTTTGGCCTTTATGACAATGTAATAAGGATTATTACATGTTTCCAGAGTTCAGAAAAGCAGTTGTGTCTTCTTTAGGTTTCTGCATACCTATACAGACTGGTGGGTTGGGCTGCCAGAAGTACCGATTTTCTACCTGAATGCAGGTTATTCGCTCATCTCCTTGCAACTCATAGCCAGGATCACATTGAAATAGCACCATGTCCCCAGGTTCTCTTCCATCTCCATTACGAGTTCCATTCATGGGGACACCTGGATCTCGACATGCTGTGGCAACAGAGCCTAGGAAAGAAAGAGAAGGGAAAGGAATAAATTAACAAAAGCTTTAATTCTGTTTTTTTTTAAAAAGAAAAGTAATTAACGCAGTCTAGGAATCCTAAGGTGGCTCAGTGGCTAAGACGCTGAGTTTGTCAATCAGAAAGGTCGGCTAGGTTCGAATTCCTAGCACCGCGGAATGGAGTGAGCTCCTGTTATTTGTCCCAGCTTCAGCCAACCTAGCAATTCGAAAGCAGGTAAAAATGCAAGTAGAAAAATATGAACCACCTTTGGTGGGAAAGTAACAGCATTCTGTGCCCCTCCGGCATTTAGTCATGCCAGCCACATGACCATGGAGAGGTCTTTGGACAAATACTGGTTATTCCCTTGCAAGAAATGATCATGGCATACATGATTCACATCTATTAAAGAATATGTACAGTGTCAAGCTGCAGCCATCTTTTCCTTTGGATCTTCCACACTTTCTATTATTCTACATTGCATTTTCTATGGTGGAAAAATGTAAGGGGGGATTGTAGGAGTAAGATGCGATGTATTCATAACAAAATTCTTTCTAGAAAGCCAAGGTCATCCTTTGTCTTTGCACCTCTACACCTAACCGGAACTGGATGGGTAGAACTGCCAGTGTGGCAGTGGAAGATTGGACTATGTGATAGACTTTCAACTAGGTGGGGAAAACTGGGAAGCTTTCAGATTTGGTTTTTCCCAGATGTGCCAACAAGGCTCTCTTAATAAATTGTAACTTTGAGCAATACTTTGCCTTAGAATCTGATTTACTTTTGGATGCTATTTGGAACCTTGACATACAGGCTGTGGAAGTACTGGGAGGGATATTAGAAATAAGCAACTAAAAGATAGGAACTGTTAGTAGATTATTTAATGAAAAAGGAGTTGCAAACTTCCCAGCAAGATGAGGTTCATAATATTCAAAGAGATAACAGTTTAATAAACTTGCTAATACATGAAAGCCAGCAGCATCTAAACTCTTAAAATTCTGTACTTAACTCTTAACCCTGTCATTAAAACTACCTTATTGAAGCTGCTGAGATTCTTGCTTCTTTGAGCATGCCTTTTTTATTTTATTCCACTATTCATTTTATCCACCATCTATTGTAATAATAGTGCGTGGAATCACAGTCGTTTAAGCTATCATCTATAATGATGTCAAATGTACCATTGTAAATTACATCATTGCCACTTACAGACTTATTTTAATACCAGTGGTGGGATTCAATTTTTTTTACTATGAGTTCTGTGGGTGTGGCTTGGTGGGCTTGGTGGCCATGGCAGGGGAAGGATACTGTAAAATCTCCATTTCCTCCCCTTTCCAGGGGAAGGTTACTGCGAAATCCCCATTTCGTCCTGATCAGTTGAGACTCAGGAGGCAAAGAATAGATGGGGGCAGGGCCAGTCAGAGGTGTTATTTACCGGTTCTACAAACCACTCAAAATTTCTGCTTCCAGTTCTCCAGAACTGGTCAGAATCTGCTGAATATCACCTCTAGTTAACATACCAATGATATGTTTTGCTTTACATTGTCCTTTGTGGATATCCATGGTATGCAATAACTTGTTTTCCTTATTTGTGGATATAGTTTTTTGAACAATGTATGCCATATTTCGCCTCTTCCGTCGAACACTAAAAACATACCTCTTCCATGCGGCCGGCCTGACATAGCTGTTTATATTATTGAATTTTAGCTGGGTTTTAAATTAAGTTTTAGCACGGGCCAAATTTATTTAATCCAATTTTAAATTTATTTGATTGTCTGTATATTTATATTTTATTTTCTTATTCCTGTGCACCGCCCTGAGTCCCACTTGGGAGAGAGGGCGGTATAAAAGTACGATAAAATAAATAAATAAAATAAATAATATTTCTAAGTAAGAATAAGACTATACTATCAATGTCACCCTTTTACTCAGACCCGTCATTTAATCACATCTGTTTATTGCACACATTATTAAAAGAATTAAGGAAGCAGTAGATGTAATGAACTATGTTGTGCTTTTGAATCTTTACCAGACTGAGTAGAGGTTACCACAGATTGCTCATATATTATCATTTGAAGCATAAAAAAATTCATTAGGTTTATTAGTGGAAAAAGAACACTCTTTAGTTAGAATTTAAAAAAAAACAACATTCCAACATCAACAGGAAGTGGATACTCAAAAACTGATGTGTGACATTTTACTCCAAATAGAAATGTTTGAGTGTAGCATTTCATTAAATATTTTATAATAATACCGCCAGGAGAAAACTTGACAGATTAAGTGAAAAGAAAGCATATAGTAATTTAATCAGCATGCTCAACCTTTTGGATCTGCCAATACTGATATAAAATAGGTTTTAGCCTTCAGCCAGTTGTTGGCTTGTTTGTTTGTTTGTTTGTTTGTTTAACAGAAAATGCCAAAGTGAGCAAGCAAACAAACAAAAAAATGTCAAACCCTTATTTCACTGTATATGAGGTTATTTAATGCCTCAGAGAAAGGCTCAGCTAAATAACATTTGTAGCACAAGCCACCAGCAGGCTATTATCAAAACACCCTCACCCTCACTGTAAGGAAATATGTACTAATCCTGCAAAGGAGAAAAATGTGGTTTGTTCTAATGTTGCCTTTACCTGGGTCACTGAACAATGCATATAACATAAGAATTCAGAGCTGACAAGGTAGAAAAAAGGTCACTTTGTGTCTTTTCCAGAACAAAAATGTGCCTTGAATATTAATAAAATTGAAACTTCCTCTAAGACTACTGAACATCATTGCAATACTCCTAGGAAAGAATTAACGGATTAATTTAATTTAATTAATTTAGAAGTGAGCATCTTTCTCAGGCATGATTGTAACTCTAAGTTAATACTTATAAATACAATAAATAAATTTACACATATTATTGAGAGCAGCGGTGGCACAATGGTTAGAATGTTTGTTGTTTATTTGTTTATTGAATGAGAGGCTTACAGTGCCTCTGTATACATGCTGTTTGACTAGAAATATTTCGCTTTATAGCAATAGCACTTAGACCTATATACCACTTCACAGTGTATTATAGCCCTCTCTAAGCGGTTTTACCTCCAACAACCTAGCTCAGAAGGATGGAAGGCTGAGTTAATCTTGAGCCTGGTGTGACCCAAACTGCCAAGCTGCTGGCACCTGGCAGACAGCAGAAGTAGCCTGCAGTACTAGGTGACACCAGGCTCAAGATTAACTCAGCCTTCCATCCTTCTGAGCTGGGTAAAATGAGGACCTAGGTTGTTGGAGGTAAAACCGCTTAGAGAGGGCTATAATACACTGTGAAGTGGTATATAGGTCTAAGTGCTATTGCTATAAAGCAAAATATTTCTAGTCAAACACCATGTATACAGAGGCACTGTAAGCCTCTGAATCATATACAAGGCAATTTATGTTAAGGAAAATAAAAAAGAGTCAAATAAGTGGCACTTGCAAGAGGATTTAACTGGTTAGGTTTGGTTAGGGTTAAGGGCCTTTGACTTCTTGGTGCCTAGTGGTTCTCACCAACTTTCTTCACTTTGCAAAAGCTTAAAGTCAGCGTAAAAAGCCGTAGTGGTGCAGTGGTTAGAATGCAGTACTGCGGGCTATTTCTCCTGACTGCCGACTGCCAGCAGTATAGCAGTTCAATTCTTACCAGCTCAAGATTGACTCAGCCTCCCATTCTTCTGAGATAAAATGACGACCAAGATTGTTGAGGGCAATATGCTGACTCTGTAAAACTGCTTAGAGAGGGCTTTAAAGCACTATGAAGTGGGTTTATAAGTCTAAGTGCTATTGCTATTGAGAGCCAGATTGGATAGTGGTTAAAGGCATCAGCTTACAAATTGGAAAACCATGAGTTCTAGATCTCTTCTAAGCTTGAGACCAGCTAGGTGATTCTAGGCCAGTCACTCCCTCTCAGAGTCTAGCAAAACAAGGGCAAACCACTTCTGAAAATGTTGCCAAGAAAAATGCAAAAATGCATAGATTTATGCAGGCAGTCCACAGGAGTCAAGACTTATTTAAAAGCAAATACACATATATTGTATACTCCATATCATGTTGGCTAGCAAATTCTGGGGGTTGAAGTTCATGCATCCTAACATTGCCACGTTTGGGGGGGGGGGACACCCTCTGCTCTCCATTAGATGGTTTATCTTGAATAAACACAGGCTATTCCTTACTTAATTCTTTACTAATTTATAAGCCATTTAATTCTTGATTCACAGTCTGGCCAGCTTACAACTAGGAACCAAACAGTATATTTAAAACACATAAAAGATACAACAGAGAGAAAAGCAAAATAATCAAAACAAAATAAAAAAGCAAGCAAAAACAATCACCCAGTCTTCATGGTCAATTATTCTAATTAACAACAGATCACTCTCTTGAAGGCTATTTTATTAAGTATGGGGTTTAAATATATATGCTAATTAAATGATTAGGTTGCCAATTAAAGATACATTATTTCTCCCTGTATTTTGTTAAAGTGGTGGCATATAAAATCCTCAGCAATCTTACAAACATTTTGTCCCTATATAGTATATTCATTCAAGATGATTTTCAATAAGTTCAAATATTTTAAGTATATTCAGATCAATCTTATTGACAATTCTTACAGTCCTCTGTACAGATGTTGTCTCAGATAATTTTAAAAATGAGTGTATGTATATAATGTATGTACAGCAGTGGTGAGATTCAATTTCTTTTACTACTAGTTCTGTGGACATGGCATGGTAGGCATGGCATGGCTTGGTGGGCGTGGCATGGTGGGCGTGGCAGGGGAAGGATACGGTAAAATCTCCATTCCCTCCCCACTCCAGGGGAAGATTACTGCAAAATTCCCATTTCCTCCCGATCAGCTGGGATTCAGGAGGCAGAGAATAGATGGAGGCAGGGCCAGTCAGAGGTGGTATTTACTTCAATACCACCTTAAAATCTTCGCTACCGGTTCTCCAGAATACCTGCTGAATACTACCTCTGATGTACAGTATGTGTTTGTTACATGTTATGTTATGTATTTTAGTTAACATACACACACTCCTAACTCATTTAATTTTAATGGCTTCCTTTAAAGAATGTACATATATAAGAACGGCTGCAGGAACTGGGTATGTCTAGTTTGATGAAGAGAAGGACCAGGGGAGACATGATAGCAGTGTTCCGATATCTCAGAGGGTGCCACAAAGAAGAGGGAGTCAAACTTTTCTCCAAGACACCTGGGGGCAGGACAAGGAGCAATGGGTGGAAACTAACCAAGGAGAGAAGCAACTTAGAACTAAGGAGAAATTTCCTAACAGTAAGAACAATTAACCTCTGGAACAGCTTGCCTCCAGCAGTTGTGAATGCCCCAACCCTGGAAGTCTTTAAAAAGATGTTAGACAGCCATTTGTCTGAAATGGTATAAGATTCCTGCCCATGCAGGGGGTTGGACTAGAAGACCTACAAGGTCCCTTCCAACTCTGCTATTGTATTGTATTGTATTGTATATGTTGCTCATCTGGTTAACCTTGACTGAATTTGAACAACTAAACAGGATTGGATCTAGTTGGCATTTTGGACAAAAATCCAAAATCAAGAAATTCCAGGAAGACTGCAAGAAAACTCTTGGAGAGTCATACGAAAAAGAAAAAGAAAGACATAAATGTGCAGAGAGTGCAGTCAATTAAAAAACTACTTTCCTATTGTTGCAAAAAGCAAAAGAGAACAAAAAGGCTATATGAGAATGACAAAGAAATGAACCAGGGGTGGGTTGCTGCCAGTTTTACTACTGGTTCACAAGCCGCGTCTAATGCTCGGGCGTGCTCCAGATGCACACTGGATGCATTGTTCAATGTAAATTGCTCTTCATGAATGCACAGAACAATTTAGTGACTGCACGCGGAGTCACTAAAGTCAAAATGGTGGCAACCCAGCAGTATGGAAAGAGCGTGGCCGTTCGTGGGTGTGGCAGGGCTGGGTCGCTGCTGGTTCTGCGACCCAGGCCTGAATTCCACTACAGGTTCAGCTGAACTTGGAGCAATCCACCTCTTAGTTTTAGGAGACTGCCCTCTTAATTATCTGTTAGATTTCATGTGCCATTACTGGTGCTTTCACCTTCACTGTGTCTCCTATGTTAAGCATAAATATGCACCGCTCATTTACCAGGTTCTCATTGTATAACAGAAGTACTGGATCTTGTTTTTATAAGGAATGCACAAGATCTTCCACTGACACCTCATTATTGACCCCATGCTGTTTGTTTTGATAAGATGGAGATGATCCTTCTCATTTATTTAGACAGACTCTAAGCGGCTAAGGCAGATTGGCTTACCCTTTTCAAAAATAACTCATCTGCTGAGTTCTCTTCCTTCCAGCTGCAATTTTTTTAAAAATATTTTTTTTTCAAACAAATACAACACAAAGATGTTTTAGTGCAAAATAATACTTTATTTTATAGCCACAAATAGGCGGTTCTTGATATATGGCCATAATGGAACCTGATGATTATGCTCAAAAGTTATGATAGTTATAAAGCGGCTCAACATGTGACTGACTACATTTTACACCCATTTTTTGCAATGGTGATTAAGTAAATCAATATAGTCATTAAGCAAAATCCACAGTCATTAAGAGAACCCATTGTAAATGCCCGAATTCAGCAAAAGCGTTATAAGATGTTGGTCAAATGACCCCGAGATCATGCAAATGTGTCAAACTCTGAGGAAATCAGGAGATTCAGGCAGTTCCAATGACATGAAGATTTCCTGCAAGGTTAAATTCTCCACAAGAATCTGAACTACTAATGGTCAAAGGAAAAGTGGGAGTTAAGAAATTCAAGATGAGCTGGACTTTGATCTCTTGTGGAAGTGCAGCAACTCATGACTGATGATGCATTTGGCCCCTTCCTCAGGCTTCCCCTGGTCATCTCCTACACCAGGCTTGCAAATGCCAAGAATTGTGAAGACTCCTGTTGCCGATGACTCCTCCACTACTTCCTCAGAGGCTAGATTGAGGGAGAATGGAATCATTCCTGGCACATCAGGGATTATTGACCCTAAACTGCCAGCAAAACAGGTCTTGGATGGAGAGAGCTTGAAGTCCAGTGAGGAAGAGGGGGAGGAGCTGCCTGCCATTGTGGATCCCAGAGTATGCAGGGCAGAGAGGTGAAGGTCTGCCAGATTGCTTGGAAAAAGGCACCACCCCTCTTGATGAGCTACTTAGCAAGGCAGGCAGAGGGAGGCATTACTGGAAGCTATGTGTGTGTCGTGGCGAGATGTTTGTATTTCTGAGACACTGCAGTTCGTGAGCCACATGGATTTAGTTTAAGTTGCAAGGAGACTATATTTTGGGCCCTGTTTGAGCAACTCGTTATCTGTTTGATAGACTAATTGGCCATTGCCTGGAAGTTTAGTCTGTAGCTTGTTTGTGGCTGGCTTTGCTTAGAAATGACCCTCTGAGCTCCTGTCCTGGACTGTTCCTGTGAATTCTACTTGGAGACTCTGAAACTCTGGCCATTAGACTGGCTGATTAACCTAATTGGAGACTCCAAACCTCAGATTGCATTTTGGCTTCTCTTTTGAAATTACGTAGGCAAAGCTTTGATTCCCAAGTTTGTTTTGATTTTGCCGTATGTTCATTTCCTAGTTATCGACTTGGTGCTGAGCCAATTGCTGTTCTAATCTAACAGCTGTTGGTGAGCTGAAACAGAATTGCTTGGGGAAAAGCAAAATAAAGCTCTCTGTACACCGATGTATAGGTGTGTTTGAGTGGGGCAGCACAAGATTGTTAGAACTTTGGAACCAGATCATAAGTATCTTTTGGGAGACCTGATGTAATATTGAATGGTCCCTAAGTGAATGGTTGTAAGTCAACGACTACTTGCATGTTGTGTTGTGGCCCGCCAGTAGCCAGTGGAGCTGGCAGCAGACTCAGACAATGAGGAGGTTTGGGAGGAACATGGACCAGTCCTGGAGTCTGGAGAAGGCTCTGATGAGTGCTCTGCATTGGAGGCAGAGATGGGGCCAGTCTGACAGTTATCAGCTGTTTTCGGAGTCAGGTATCAGTGAGGCGAATGAACAGCTGGAGCCGGTTCCCAGTGTGCACATGCACAATTACCAGACGAAGGGAAGAGCTAAGGAACAAGGGTCAACTTGGATGTAAGGCCACAGGTGGATGGTGAAGGGCCCCTCCCATAGGGAATAAAAGAGGAGAGAAAGGGGAGGGGTATTTGCAGGAGATAGTTCATTTCTGCATTATTGCCAAGTATTGTGGTGTCTGAAAGATATTCACTCTCCAAGCCTGATTAGGGTCGGTAATTGTCAATGGTGAATTCCTACCAGTTCAGACCAGTTTGACCAAACAAATAGTGGTTTGGCGGCATGGGTTGCTGGAACCGGCAGCAATCCAGGCCTGCCACGCCCCTGAACCGGTTCTTCTATGGCACCATTATCTTGATTTTCAGCTGCGCGCACACGCAGAGCAATTTGCATTGCACAAATTATTACTATTTTCATTTTTTAACATTTTGCGCATGGGCAGACCTATTTATGTGCAAATGTACATGCACGTGGAACACACTATTTGCATGCACCGAACCAGCAGTAATGCCGGCAGCAACCCACCCCTGGTAATTTTGAATTATCTTGAAAGTCTGTGGGCTGGGACTTTGCTGGAGTGGAATTCACTGTAAATTAAATAAAAGGAGTTTATCCGGATGAGCTTCGTGCTGCTGGGGAAGTCTAGATCAGAGCATGTAAGTGCATATATAAAATAAAGCATTATTGCATGTATGTGTATATGTGTGCATGGCTGCTGTATTTTAGTGCCCAATACACTGAGAATATATTGATGGAAGGTTTAGCAGGTACAGTATTAAATATATTCTTACTCTGAAAAATGCTCTCAGTACTGTACTTGCAGTGTTTTTAAATTGGAAACCTCCTCTTTAGCTTTATTTCTCCTTGTAGGTCTGACCGTCCCTTCTGTGTTTGCTATATTTGGGAATTTGAAAAGACTATTATCCTGTAATCACAAATATTTATTTGACCTGCTTTCTCCCCCTTTCAAATGTCTTTTCTTTCTCTGATATTTCAACTTTTTTTCCTTACAAGCTACATTTGGAGAAAGGCATAAAGGAAAATATACAGTTTTCATAACAGAAAATAAAAATATGGCTTGTGCATTTTCTTAGTTAATAAGGGACCCCTTGTCTGAATTATATTTATTACCATCTCTTTGCTTTAAAATTCCATAATGGGTTATATTTAAGATTATTTCTAAAATGAAAAACCTTTTTATGTATGAAGGGGAAGTCTCTTTCTTGGACTAATAATGGAAATTGAGCCACAATCTATATAATAATAATAATAATAATAATAATAATAATAATAATAATAATAATAATAATAATAATAATAATAATAATAATAATAATAATAATAATAATAATAATAATAATAATAAACAACTTTATTTATATCCCGCTCTCTCTCCCCGAAGGGACTCAAGGCGGGGCACAGGGAAATTAAAAACAAACAACAACAAAATACAAAGCTAAAATCAGATTAAACCTACCCTGCGCTAAAACTTCTATAAAAATATAAATAAATAAAAATATAAATAAAAAGTTAACTATGAGTTTGTTCATAGTGCCAGGTACACACCACACAAATGTACAACTGCAGCTCTTCTCACTCACTCGCCCCCCTCCCCTTCGCCGCCACTCCCACCTGGCCGCTTTTCAGCTCACGTCACTTGCACGAGCGGTCTGCATCATATCCGTGATGGTCACCTCCATAGCGGCCTCTCTCTCCTCTGTTGCTGCTGCCAACTTCTCCCCCCCAAGGCCGCTGACCCCCTGCCGCCACTGCTGTCCCCGCCGCTGCCCCCTGCCACTGATGCCCCACCACTGCTGCCCCCACCGCTGCTGCCCCCGCCACTGCCGCCGCCATCACTGCTGCCTCCCTGCCGCTGCTGCCACTGCACCCACTGCCACCACCACCACTGCCGCTGCCCCCACTGCCCCCGCCACCACTGCTCCCCCCACCGGTGCCTGCCCGCCCGCCACCTCCAACTCCTTTCCTGCCCAAGGCCGCTGCCGAGTCAGCGGCCTCTCTCTCCTCCCCCGCCACCACCACTGCCCCCTTGCCCCCCACCGTCAACAGTAGATAGGTAGTTAGGTAGGTAGTGGGATAGAGAGAGAGAGAGGGAGAAATACAGGAGGTAGGTAGGTAGGTAGAGGGATAGAGAGAGAGAGAGGGAGAAATACAGGAGGTAGGTAGGTAGATAGGTAGAGGGATAGAGAGAGAGGGAGAAATACAGGAGGTAGGTAGGTAGGTAGAGGGATAGAGAGAGAGAGGGAGAAATACAGTAGGTAGGTAGGTAGGTAGGTAGGTAGGTAGGTAGGTAGGTAGGGTAAGAGAGGGAGGGGAGGGAGAGGGAGGGGAAACCGAGGCAGAAAAGGAAGGAGGTCGCTGAGAGGGTCTATGAGGAGAAACTTTTTCATTTAACCAAACTTGGCCACAGCAACGCGTGGCGAGTACAGCTAGTGTTAGATATTCATTGCTGAATATCCCTTGTAGACCACAGTGTTTAACTAAGGAGCCATAAATACATATGACTGATTTCACATTCTTCCTGAGTTTAAATGCTATGCTTTATTGGGTGTTTGGAGCAATGATGGCAGAATGGTTAGAATGCAGTATTACAGGCTAACTCTGCGCACTGCCAGTTCAAATCTGACCGACTTAAGGTTGACATAGCCTTCCATCTTTCTAAGGTTGGTTAAATGAGGAGCCAGATTGTTGGGAGAAACATGCTGACTCTGTAAACCACTTTGAGATGGCTATAAAGCACTAAGGAGCCATATATTAATCTAAGTGCTAATGCCAGTAATATTTAATACCTTCTGCAGCATTTTTTGCCGAGATAGAAAATCAGGTGAGATCACATCCCCAAATGATTCAACGATCTGTAAATTCTGGGTTATTTTACTCTTTAAGTCTGCTTTTTACATGAAGATTTTGTTGTTAATTTATTCTATAGTATCTATTCTCTACTTTTTCTGAGTCACCTTTTATAATCTTTTAACATTAGACAAAAATGTTTGTAGATTAATTTGAAGTTTAAATACAGCTAAGCATACTTCTTGTTGGAACATTGAATATAATATAATGACAAATGATTTATGAAAATATTCCCTTCCTTCCTTCCTTCCTTCCCTTTTTTTTGTTTACCACAAAGAATTAAAGACAAAATGTTTTGCATAGTACCACTGAATTTTTTCTGCACTTCCTGGAATTACTCATTTAATATACTGTAGAATAATATTTACTTTGTTTGTAGCTACTTCACATTTGTGATTCATCATTCTGTGATGGATAAATTCCAAGGTCTCCTGTACTTCTAGCATCTCCAAAATACAATGAAGACAGGAAGGGGGGAGTTCCATTTAAGTACTTTGCATGATGAAATTTTATCCCTTTTCAATTACTGTATTCTAAGAAGTTCTATCTGTCCAATCTCCCAGTACTATTGGTCTCAACAATGACTCCAAACTTTAGGCCATTATGAAATTGCATGAATATGTTGCTTTATCTGCTGCCAGAGTTATTAAAATGAAATATTAAACATTTTTCCCAAGACTAATTCTCAATCATTTCCCTTGAAAGGTTCTACCCATAGATTCAGGACCATTTCCTATTCATGAGTTATTGTGCTTTTTTAAATACCATCCACCCCACTTCCCATGTAATATTTGCTAGCCAGCCTGATTGAAAATCTCAGCAATTTTGTGAGCAACTCCTTATCTCATCCATTTCATCAATTTTACCAGGGTTAATCAGTATTATCAAGAACACTTCTGACTAAACATGGTTAACATTATTCAATATAGAAATAAAATTGGCTGCAGAAATGCAAGGCACAACCCCACACAAAGTTTAAACTAAGTCAGATTATCTGTGGTTTTTCAGGTGCGCTTCAAGATGCTGATAACCATCTTTAAAACGCTCCATGGCATGGGGCCTAGTTATCTGTGAGACCGTCTCCTACCCCTTCGACCGATTCACTCCCATAGAGAGGGCCTTCTCCGGGTGCCGTCCGCCGGGCAATGCCGGTTGGCGACCCCCAGGGGAAGGGCCTTCTCTGTGGCGGGCCCAGCCCTCTGGAACGATCTACCCCCAAACTTCGGACCACCACGGACCTCTGCCTCTTCCACCAACGTCTGAAGACTCATTTCTTTCATCTAGCTGGCCTAGCCTAGCCCCCGAGACCACCTCTATAGACTGAGTTTTAAATTGTTTTAAATTGATTTTAATTCACTGGTAATTTTCTAGGGTATTTTTAGCACAGGCCACTCTAAATTTAATTAGATTTTATTGTTGTAGTCTTATCTATTATATGTTCATATTTATTTATATGTTTGTACTTCTATTTTTAACTTCCTGTGCACCTCCCTGAGTCCCTTTGGGGAGATAGGTTGAGGTATAAAAATAAAATAAAATAAAACAAAATAAAAATCCATAAAGTATAGATTTTTTAAAAATCAAGTCAAAGCCATAACATTTCAAAGCACCACCTGTGTTTGTGTGCATTGTTGGTCAAGCACAAAACTACAATCTCATGGTTACATTCATCACCTTAATCTTTTGGCACACACTCACAAACACACTTATTGATTGAACTGTTTTTCAGATCATAGTAGTGGAATATATGACTTTAGAAAAGAGAAGTTCAGAGTTTGCTAAATATATATCATATTATTTTCATGCAGATCTGCTAATTCCAATTGTACATCTACAGTCATGATGAGATTAGCGTTCTGTTCTGTTCTTTTTTAATTTTCGATCAATAATATACACACAAACAAGAAAACACATAGGCTCTAAGAAGAATTAAATCTTTAGTCTAATTTATTCTATGTATGATCTATTATTTTGCCATCATTTCCATATGTCCACATTTCCTGTATCCCACTCTAAAGATTACAAAATGGTAAATGTGGGCAATTTGTTTGGAACTATCTCCTTCAACTACTGAAAGCAATATATTGTTAGCTTTGCTGGTGGTCACCATGTCCCAGGGAAAAAAAAATATTCTCCCAATGAGTGGTGTGAATCCCAGCAGGAATTTTCAAAGATGTGATCAGAATATTAAGATGCTGACTACGATGGTGCCTTGAATTGTTGAAGATTCTGCCATTTTTAGAGCATCACAGAGTTTCAACCACACCAGCATGACCGCAAATTTGATTTTTTTCATCATGTCTTGCAATTATCCTAAATCATAAATTAGCAATTGCACCCTCTACAAACAGATTGCTGTCAACATCACAAATAAACGATTTGGGTCTAAAACAGTTACAGGATGAAGAATTAACGTTTAATTATCAATTCAGTAGATGCTTGCTGAAACTTAGATGCACTTTAATTTTCATGTCATGTATTGGACAGCATATGAAAGTCTGATAATTAGAGCAAAGATTTCTCCACATTGGTCAGAAGTTCTTACTGTGATAGCAGTCAGTGTTTTTTTACACAAAGATTCTACATTTAGTCTTGAACCGGTATATCTATTCAACCTGTGTTGTCTGCTAATTATGCAGAAGTCTTTAAAAGACTTCTCATTATTTTATTGTATTGCAGCACAACCCTGGGACATGCCTGATTGACATAAAGCTCCTGAACAGTTTGGTTCAAAAGTATCCCAATATATTTCTTCATGACTTTCACGAGATATTCAGCAATCTTAACTCTTCAAAGAAATTTGATTGTCAACAATCAAAGCTACTGAATCATACTAATTTTCAGTCTGGCCACATACTGAGCATTTTGTACTTCCACTGAATCAAATGTTAACTTTAAATGAGTTTAATGAAAGAGAAAGAATTAACAAAAGAGAGTGGATTAATAAGAAAGATAAAATGAAATTGTGGCAGAATAGTCTTGTTCTTTGATATTATGATACCGCATTTGAGTCAGATAAAGAAAACACTTTTTTAAAGTTTCATAAAATACAGTTTTGTTCATCAAAAAGAAATCCGAGAATCTGAAATAAATTAGATCATATGAAAGACCAACTAATATATCAACTAACTTTATCTTGAAAGTGTTAATTTTAATATTAGAGGCAGTAAACTGATCTCTGTTGGCTTGTATGACTTGGGAAATTTTACAAGACCTAATTAACAAAACGTGCATTATTTAATTCACTTTAATTTAAAACATTTACAGACTGCTCAAGATGGCCAGTTCTGGGCATGTATATAAACAGGTTAATTTTAAGTGATTTCTTAAATGAAAAAAAAGAGAGAGAGCCAATTCTATATTAGGGATAGTGTTCTACATAACATAGGGTCTGAAACTGAGAACCTCTTCACTACAATTTAAAGCAGGCCCTCTTGTAATGTGTGAGTGCACACCATTCTGGAAAATCCATGGTTTGCCTGGATTTATACAAGGCTGAGCTTCAAAAATTTCAGCAATGGGTTCTCTGCCCAGTGGGCGTGGCCATGGTGGGCATGGCCTAGTCAACCTCCTACACCTTGGGGAGGAGGGGGCGTTCTCACTTTCCCCAGGCTCTGGAGATGTTCCTTCTACCTCTGCGAGGACAAAAATGTCCTTGCCCAGGCTCCGGAGGATCTGAAGGCCAGAAATAGGCCCGTTTCTGGCTTTCTGGAACTTCCGGGAGACCCATTCACACCTGGGAGCCTCTGTGTGGCCCCTGCACCCCTGGATTTATACCATTGTTATGCTTCCAGATGCAAATTCAAGATGCTGGTAATCCTATTTAAAGACCTGTACATGGAAGAACCAAGCTACTTCTGTGACTGCCTGTATTTGAAGATCTTTGTCTGTCTTGCCATATCTTGCAAGAGTATATCTCCAGATCTCTTCCGTTAAAAGGGACAACTTGCAGGACTGAAGAACTGCGTTTTCTCTTTTTCAGTGTCTGAATTATGACATGCTTTACTCCTGGGCCCTGATCTTTTTGGCCTCTGGGAAGACTGTGTTCACCAAGGGTGGAAGAGACAACGAAAATCAGACAGTCAGCCAGACAGTCATTGGCTAATTAATCTATAACTTGGAAGGATTATTATTTTTTGCAATATTTCAAAAATCTAGATTGTGGACTACTCAGAGCCACATGTGTATATCAACTTACTTGAAAATTGAATGGCAAATCCAGATTTGCTGATATAGAAGTCTGTGTCAAATTGTATTGTCACTATGTTGAGAGTGCTGTGGATGCCTTCTGGAATAAGAGAGCCACTAATTTCTTTTAACAGCATGTCATTTTCAGGTGGGCCATCCCAAACTCGTAGGATATCATGTGAGGCTTCAGTATCAAATGCCAGAAATTGGAGGCTGTAAAAAACACCAAATATCAATGCCCAATTCAAATAAATAAATAAAATATTCTATGCTTCTAGGAGTTACATCTTAGAAAGGATCATATAGGGGAGAAAGATCATTGAAAGGTCTACATAAAGAAGTCTGTCTCTCAGATGCTGAACAGCATTGTTCTCTTTACTTGAGATTTATCCTCCATGGGTCTTTAAGGCTTGATTTGAAGACTTCTTATGTAGATCTAATGTAATATATACAGTGCGTACACCAATGTTTCTTCTGGCATGGAACGAAAATGCCAGATGAGAGTTCTGTACAAGAGTAATGACCTCTGTAGGTGTTAGTCCTGCTGGACATGGAGTCAGAAGGAAGGCAAAGTAAAGCATTGAAGCCACCCATTACCATCAGACCTTTATCATCCACCAACCCAACCCCAACCTACAACTATGTAGGATATGCAACAAATATTTCTTCACCCAAAACTACGGTAAATCAATTTGGCCCATCAGATAATGTAATCAATAAAAGTACTATAATCCACCTGCTGAGCACTATTCCAGTTATGCTTATATTGCTGTTTCCCCAAGTAATAAAACATTAATATAACATTAAATTTTGAATAAATGGATTTCAGATGGATTTCTTAGTTTTTGTATTCTAAAATATGTTTTTCTCTTAAAAATTAAGATTGTTTCCAAGTACCTGACAATGTTTCCTGGATCTACTTCGATTATCCATGTACAACGCAGATTATTATCATAAGGAAAGGGATAGCCCGGGGACAAGATTCTTCCTGAAGATTCTCCTTTAAAACGACCTCCACATTCAGCTAATAAAAACAAAGTGGAGAATGGTTATTAGTTCTGATAAATATTGATTAGGGTTTTTCTAAAACATGTAGAATAGGAGGAGTTTTATCCCAAACCTATTGTAATATCATCTCTGGGTTAAGCAGCCCACGCTTATGGGCAGTCTCATTCAGGAACCATGCAAAGTTACAATGGCACTGAAAAAGAAGGTTCATGATTGATCTTTTAACTTGTGGCTATCCCAGCATCCTTGTGCTTATGTGATCATGATTCAGATGCTTAACAACCAGCACACGTTTGTGATGGTGCCTGTGCTCCATGATCACATGATTGCTACACCTGGCCTTCCCAGGTGGGTTCCAAAAAGCAAAATCAATGGGGATTTTCTTACAGGAAATTGCCAATTAATGACTTAAGTACCCAATGACCTGTGACAATTTATGAACTGATATTATGAATTTGGTAATGTTGTAATGTTGCACTAACTATTGCTTTGTTTAGCAATGGAGTTTCTGGTCCCAATTCTGGACAGTAAGTAAAGACTTGTAATTTGCAAAGTGTATATTGTTTTCCTCCATTTCCAATATAGATTGGGATCAATAGGTGAAGAGAAAAGAGAATCTGACCCTTCTAATTATTTATATAATCACTCAACACTTTAACTGTTGAAAAAATAATGAAGAACAAGTAAATCTTGGATGGTTTATGTGCAATGAGGGGAAAAAAGATTTTAACTTTGGGTTTTGATGTTTAGATTTATTTATGATAATAGAAGTACTGTTTGTTAGGGTTCAGTCGAGTTCAAATGGTCATTGATTTATAGGTTTTTCTCTGTTTCAAAGAAAGTCAGAAGTTCCTTTCTTTTATAGTTTGTTCTTGTTTCTTGCACTCACTATGATTTTAGTTATCTATTTTTTTCTTTGGTTGGGTTTTTTGTATTTTATACTTTGTAAAAAATGAATGAAAAAGAGGAATGAAGAAGACAGTTCTAGGACAACAATTTTCAGAATTTCCTCTATACATATAAATGTGATGTGATGTGTGTGTGTGTGTTTGTGTGTGTGAAATGTATGCAATGCTACTCTATGGTTATGATGGTTTTTGTCAGTAAAATCAGGAAAGACCTGATTGAAATGTCTTTTTATTCATAAATGTCAGTTGGGACTTGATCAATCATCATTCTTCCATATAATCTACATCACAACATTGTTTTGAGAGAAAAGAAAAAAAAAGTTCACTAAATGAAGAACAATAAAAATAATAGTACTTCTTTACAAAGCTAGTCTAGAGAAAAGAAGGACTAGTGGGGATATGATAGTGGTATTCCAGTATTTGAGAGGTTGCCATAAAGAGGAAGGGGTCAACTTATTTTTCAAAGCACAAGAAGGCAAGACAAGAAACAATGGGTGTAACTAATCAAGCAAAGAAGCAACCTGGAATTAAGGAGAATCTTCGTAACAGTGAGAACAATTAACCACTGGAATATCTTGCCTTCAGAAGTTCTGGGTGCTTAATCACTGGAGGTGTTTAAGAAGAGACTACAAAGTAATTTGTCTGAAATGGTATAGGGTCTTCTGCTCAAACAAGAGATGGGACTAGAAGACTTTGATGGTTCTTTCCAGCTCAATTCTGATTGATTGAAAGCGATAGAGGTATATTTCTGATAATAAGAAACTGATTACCTATACAAGATGGCAGGGGATAATCCCAAGTTCTCCTTTCTCCAGTCATGCATTTTAGAAGACTGCTCCCATGGAGAGTGTAACCAGGATTACATCCATAAATGATAGTGCTGCCAGCAAAATGGCCTTGATCACTGATTTTGTATCCAAATTGTGGAACACCTGGATCTTCACAGTGAGAAAGTTCAAAACCTTTGAAAGGAAGGAAAGAAAGTCAACAGTGTTTCCAAACTAGGATTCCATCCCCCTCAAAAAAAGCATAGATTGTACTTTAAAAATAGGCTGTTTAATGTAGTGATTTGTTACTTTCTAGCTATGTATGTATGTATGCATGTATGTATGCATGTATCTATGTATGTAATAATGCATGCATGCATGTATCTATGTATGTATGTATGCATGCATGCAAGTATGTATGTATGTATGTATCATTTGAGCCATGGTGGCACAGTGGTTAGAATGCCATAGTGTAGACTAACTGGATGTGATCCTTAGGGGTTCGAGGTTAATTCAGCTTTCCATCCTCTGAAGGTCAGTAAAATGAGGACCCAGATTGTTGGGAGCAATATGCAAATAATGCTGACATCCTAAACCACCTAGAGAGTGCTGTAAATCACTATGGGTCGATATTTAATTTCCTGGGCTAGTGTTTTTTTTACTGCTATAATATTTTGAGTAGATGATGAAAGAAAAATTGATTAAATTGATTTAAAAATTTAAGAGATTTCTTTATCCCCAGCCAGGCATTTTGGCCATCCATTGGACAATTTGACCATCCAATGTTTATCTTCACTAGCAGCAATGTGTCATATATTTATTGTTAAGAGGCAATATATATTAGCTTGGGCATACATTTATATGACATACTATGCAACTCTTTCTAATAATGAAAAAGCTTTCCACATAGCCGATCCTTTAGGAACAATTGATGAGGTATCTTTCAGAACCAGCTCCTTGCCCGGTTATTCTTATCTTCAAAAAGGGAGACTCCAACCTAGTTGAAAATTATAGACCAATCTCACTATGTTGCATCACCTGCAAAGTCATGGAATCGATTATAAACCAATCCATTACCTTCCACCTAGAGACAAACAACCTAATCTCTAATAAGCAGTTTGGTTTCAGAAAATTGTTCTGTAATCTGCAATTCCTACACTGCAAAAACATTTGGACTACAACAACTCGACCAGGGTAAAGCAATAGACACAATTTACATAGACGTCTGCAAAGCCTTTGATTCAGTGGTACACAACAAACTACTGTTAATATTAAGCTCTTACAGCATTTCTGGATCCCTGCACAAGTGGATAGCTGCGTTCCTTCAAACAGGCCACAAGTAGTCTAAATAGGGACTGCCCTATCAAACCTTGCACCAGTTAATAGTGGTTTCCCCCAAGGCATATCCGTACCACCACGGACCTACGACTCTTCCGTCAGATGTTAAAAACACATTTCTTTCATCTAGCCGGCCTGACATAGACTAAGGGAATAATTTTAAAATTGGATATTTATTGGTTTTAAATTTATTTATCTAAATTTTAGCACAGATTTATAATTTAATAGTTTTTTATATTTTGTATGTATTGTTCGGGTTTTTAGCTTTCTGTGCACTGCCCTGAGTTCCTTTTAGGTGAGATAGGGCGATATATAAATCGAATAAATAAAATAAAATAAATAAATAAGGCAGCATCTTAGGACCCACACTCTTTCTGCTTTGCATAAATGACCTTCGTGATCACATTACAAGCAGCTGTGTCCTCTTTGCTGATGAACGTAAAACTATTTAACATCACCGATAATACTTCTGTCCTACAAAGTGACCTTAACTATGTGTCAGAATGGTCGAACAATTGGCAACTCCAAATCTCAACCAACAAATCCTGTGTCTTACATATTGGCAACAAAAATCAGAACACCATATACAATCTGGGTAGATATGACCTCATAGAAGACCTCACTCCGTCAAAAACCTAGCAGTACTCATCTCAAACGATCTAAGACCCCAGAGCTCACTGTAACAAACAGTATTACCAAAAAGTAAGAGTTGTTAACCTAATTTTGCAAAGAATTTTGGTAACATTGTACTGCAAACTAGAGAATACAAAACTTTTGGACCTAGAACTATGGCAATTAAGGTCTGATCTAAGCATAGCACACAAAATTGTCTGCTACAATGTCCGGCCTGTCAATGACTACTTCAGTTTCAATTGCAATAATACACAGGAAAACAATAGATATAAACTCAAGGTAATATGCTCCGAACTTGATTGCAGAAAATATGACTTCAGCAACAGAGTGGTCAGTGCCTGGAATGCACTACCTGACTCTGTTGGTACATCCTAAAACCCCCATAACTTTAACCTTAAACTGTCTAGCATGGAACTCACTCCTTTCCTAAGAGGTCTATAAAGGGGCGTGCATAAGTGCACCAGCGCGCCTACCGTCCCTGTCCTATTGTCCTCATTTATTCGTACCCATTTTTTGTGTTCATGTCCATGTTTATACTTATGCTTGTTATCTGGTACATGTTTGATAAACAAACTAACTAAAAAAATAAATAAACAAATAAATAATGTCTATTAAATATTATTTCTGATTAACTTGGAGTGCATTATTTTCATCAAGTTTATAGGAATAGCAATAACACTTAGACTTATATAGTGCTTCACAGTGCTTTACAGCACTGTGTGATCTACAATGCCAGCATATTGCCTCCAACAATCTGGGTATTCATTTTACTGACCTCAGAGGGATGGAAGGCTGAGTCAACTGGTCAGGATCAAACTTCTGGTAGTGGGCAGAGTCAGTCTGCAATATTGCCTTCTAACTACTGTGCCATCAAGGTAAAACAAAGGTCATGATAATTTCTTATTTGATTCTTTATTTTACTTTCTGAAATACTTACTGGTATATACGAGCTGGAATCCTTCATCTGTACCCTCAGCATCTGAATTAAATTCAAGCCAAAGGTGATTTGACGTACTGCTCAGTGTTAGTCCTCTTAGAGAAGCTCCAGTAAATGCACCCAGCAAATGTGCTGTATTATCTTTCCCATCATATATCTGAAAAGCAAATTGACTTTAGATAATTTCAATAAGCATAAAACAAAGAGTAAACACAAAACTTTCAAAGAGATAGATCAGGACTTCTGAATTTACTTAGTTTGATAATACAGGGTATTGTCTCAAAATTCTTAGTACTTTTTAAAAATGCCAAATTACTTTTTTTTTAAAAATCCATGACAACGGTAGGACTTTCACTTCAGCTCATGATTTGTAAACAACTGTTTACATTGAGAGTCAGCATTTTAATGATAGCACTTGTTTTCTCTTTTCAAGTCATATTAAAAGAGTCTCTGAAGTTTATTTCTATGAAAACAGTTTACTAATTCACATACTGATATCAAAACAAAGCAAATGACTGCAGTGGGACTAGCAAACAAACTAGCTATAAGTCTAAAGGACATTGTAATCTATATGCAAATTAGACATCTAGGCTGCGTGGTTGGCTTTGAAGTACCAATTTATTTATTATCTTAAACAATTTCCACTCCCCTGCAGATATCCTTGGAAAATAAGGGGAACATAAGAAATTCTTTAAAAGATAAGGATTATGTTCACTTCCTACACTTCACATGGTTACTAAATTAACTCATTTTATGGGTTCATCTAAAGCACTGAATTATAAACTGCCAGATATGTTGGTTTATACAACATACAGAGAAGAGAGAAAAAGAGAGGGAGAGAAAGGGAAAAGGGAGAGAGAGAGAGAGAGAGAGAGAGAGAGAGAGAGAGAGAGAGAGAGAGAGAGAGAGAGAGAGAGAGAGAGAGATTACTTTATTAAAACTTATGTTATGTTATAAATATGTAATTACTAGATGCGGAGGTTTTTTAAAAAAATATGGTATTAATTTAGAAAAGGTTCTAATAATTTCAAGAGATAATTTACAGTTGCTTACAGTATGTAAAGTGACATAGAGCTGATCCTAAGAAAGGGAAAGGAAAAAATGAATCATTAAGGTGGGGCTTGAAGAAAAGAGGGCACTGTCTTTAGAAAGAGAAAAGTAGAAAAAAGAAACTCAAAATAACCCCATCTTGATTTTCTTTAGTATAAGATATGATGGAGAGAACTTAAAGAGGCTTTTGAGATTCTGTTGCTCTAGATAAGGTAAAGGTAAAGGTAAAGATTCCCCTCGCACATATGTCCTAGTCATTCCCGACTCTAGGGTGGCAGTGCTCATCTATGTTTCAAAGCCGAAGAGCCAGCGGCCATCTCCATGGTCATGTGGCCAGCATGACTAAATGCCGAAGGCGCATGGAATGCTGTTAACTTCCCACCAAAGGTGGTCCCTATTTTTCTACTTGCATTTTTACATGGTTTCGAACTTCTAGGTTGGCAGAAGCTGGGAGAAGTAACGGGAGCTCACTTCATTACGGGAGGCTAGGGATTTGAACCGCTGAAATGTTAACCTTTTTGATCGACAAGCTCAGTATCTTAGCCACTGAGCCACTATGTCCCTTCTGTTGTTCTTGGTAATCACAATAAAGAGCAGAAACCCTGTAATGCCTGATTATTGACCTGTTCCAAGACTTACAGCAGTCACAAATTGACCCATGTGTGGTTCCACATATTTATGATTAAGACATTCAAGCATACCAATTAGTTTTGAAACACAGTACATTAAACCACAACTACTTCTGGACATGAGGACTCATGAGATTCTCTGGGAGGTAGTCCCAGGAAAGCATAGGTAGAATCTCAGAATCTCAGGTACCCACTTAGTCCTCAATTGGCATCCAAATTTAACTCAGTCCAAACTTTCCTTGTCCCCACAGGCAGGGGTGGTCTTCACTTACCTTCCCTATCGGTTTGCAAATATGCATAGCCTTCCGTGCAAGTGCTTTGAGTGAAAAATGGGCCTAAATGGGATGCCGTAAAGCTGGGGTGCGTGGGCGGGGCCACCTGCGATTTCCGCTACTGGTTTGGGCAAACTGGTCAGAACCGGTAGAATACCACCTCTGCCCACTATACCTTCAATTCAGATTGCAAGAAGCTCAATAGAAGACCACATCTGCTCTTTGGAAGCAGGAAAAAGGAAAAGTACCGCAGACACCACACAGATTTCAATTAGGAAGGGAAACAAGACATTTGTTGTAGATCTAAAGATTTTACTATCGAGAGCTCAGTAAGGAGTTATAAGAAATCCTCAATTTACAGCCATTTATTTAATGGCCGATCAAAGTTACAATAGCACTGAACAAAGTGATTTATATGACCAATAGACACACATAGATTTTGCAGCATCTTGCCAGTCACATGATAAAAATATGAGTGCTTGGCAACTGGATGTATTTAAGATGGTTCTTATGATGCAACCTTAACAGCTGGTTTCTGACAAGCAAATCAAATGGGGGGAGCCAGATTCAATTAATGATTGCTTGGTTCACTTAACAACTGCAGTGATTGGCTTAACAAAAAGGGTTGTAAAATAAGGTGCAACTCACTTAACAATGGTTTTGTTTAGCAACAGAAATTCTGGTCCTACCTAATATGGGTAAGTCAAGGACCGCTGAGCATCAGAAATGGCAGCTTTTTCCTGAAATCAATATGCATCCAGGACTGTCTTTTCAAAATTCAAACTGCTGTCTGGGCATTTATATTTTATCAAATTGAGTTTTTAAATAACTGGTTTGCATGAACTAACACCACCTCCTCTGCTTAAAATGCAGGAGTTAGTGTGCCATAAACTGATGCATCCATTTTACAGAAAAGTATGCAGATGTCATCCAATTAACACCTTCATTTTAATATCCCACCTCTGTTTTGATCTCAAAACTCAAAGCTAGTTTTAATTCCATTAACTCTTCAGCTATCAAACAAAGAAAGCAAATAAAGAAAAGCAAACATGACCAGAATAAGGATATTTTCAAGATTATATGACATTTTCCATTCTGTTTAAAATAGTGACCAATATCATCTTTCACTGATTGATTGATTGATTGATTGATATTTTTATGATAAAAATTATTATAGCAGAATTCTGGACAAATGAAAGAATGAAATATAACTATATCTAGGCACCCACACACAATGTACATTCAGTTAAAGTTCAGCTCATGAGGCTGGGTAAGCTTAATCAGAATACGTTTCATTTCAACAGATTGGAAATGATGGAATAATTCTGTGAACAGTTTTACTTTGATACTTAATTTGACATTCTTTAGTGCTGCATAATGTTCTGCATCTTCTTGACTAGTGTTTTCTCAACTCCAACAGCTTTAGGATTGGTGGACTTCAACTCCCAGTATTCCTCACTGGCTGGGGAATTCTGAATTTTGGGAGTTAAAGTCCACCCATTTCAAAAGTTGTTGTGATTGAGAAAACCTGCCGTAGACTCTTAAACCAACTGCACCTTAAATCTAAATAAGAATCATTTGGTAATAAAAATTTTCATAAAATAAAACATAGAATTCTCTTAAAAGTTCTACCAAAACCTTTAACACATATTTCTGAATAGGGACATAACCTCTGTTATTTCAAACTATCACACATATGGTCCTCAATACACCCCAAATCTCCTTAGGCAATGTAATCTTTAGGATTACAATCTTAATATTAATTGTTAGACAAATATATACTTAAAAAGACAATGTCAGCGTTCCAAGTAAAACCTCAATGAAAGAAGACTCCAAGGCTTGAGATTCCTCAAAGTTCCATTTTATTAGAGATGTCATATTGGCACATCTGGAAAAACCAGAATCTGAAAGTTTCCAGGTTTTCTCCACTCAAATGAAAGTCCAAGTCCCTGCCCAGCACCCACATGTCCATCATATGATCCAATCAGGCACCATCCAAAACCGGAGATGTCTCCCAGTCACTCATTGCAGTTGCAGGGCAAGGTGGCCTTGACTCTCTGAGAAAAGAACGATATTTTGGCTATCTATCACATAGACTCCATACAATCCTCCCTCCCGTTTTCCTACAGAAGAAAATATGGCAGGCCTGAAGGTCCAAATGTAAAAGATGGCTTTCAGGTCTGACAGACATTACATAAAATATCTGGGCCCCCAAACTGTTCAGCAGCATACTTTCCTTGAACAAATCCTTATGAGCAAATTCAGAATAAAAATTGTACCAGCTGCCATTAGGCAAACAAATTCAAAACAGGTACCCCTGGACTTATGACCACAATTGAACCCAACATTTTTGTGGGTAAGAGAGATAGTTGTTAAGTGAGTTTTGCCCTATGTTATGATCTTTCTTGCCATAGTTGTTAAATGAATCACTGCAGTTGTTAAGTTAGTAAACACAGTTGTTAAGTGAATCTGTCTTCCCTATTGACTTTGCTTGTCAAAAGATCACATGACTCCAGGACATTGTGTCCATCATAAATACAAATTAGCTGCCAAGCATTGGAATTTTGATCAGGTGACCATGGGGATAGTGCAACCGTTTTAAGTGTGGAAAAAGAGCCTTAAGTTTCTTATTTCAGTGCCATTGTAACTAAACAATTTGTTACAAGTCGAGGATTAACTGTATAGATTGCTATTAATATATTATACAGGTGTACATATGCAGAGATGCATCCTTATGCAGCCTGAATCCATGATAAAATAATAATTTACAAAAATCTCATTATTATTTATTGTTTTAGCTATTTAAAAGAAATAAAAAGCAAATTTTATTTTACTTTTTTTTTGTTAAGTCAACTTGAAATAATTTATGGTAGCCTGATTAATGGCACTTATTTGCAGAAATAAATACATCCTTCCCAATATCCAACATACCTTAAGAACATCTGCTTGTGCTAAATGGAATGTTCTGGCAGAAATATTAATTCCCTTCCCTGCTTGCACCTGAATGCTGTAAATACATTCGTGATTGTTGTCATAGTTGAGGGGATAATTGGGGGACAGTAATATTCCTTCATTAGTGGTGGCAGAAGCTCCACATTCAGCTGCAGGTAAAACAGAATTCAGTGTGTAACTCAATAGAAAACATGCATGAAATTGCATTGCAATTTAATAACTGTCCTGACTGGCCAACGTAAACATTCCTGATATATCTGTGTTTGTGTGTGTGTGTGTTCCAGTATAACTCTGGAATGCTTCGAGAAATTTCAAGTAAACTTGGTAAACAGATGACTTACTCTCTGGAAACAAATACTGTGAGGGTAAGACACCTCTAACACCTCTTGGGATGTGTGTTTCGTTAAGATACAGTTTGTTGTGCCTTAAAATGGCTTTTACTGTACTGCCATAAAATGGTTTTTACTGTACAGCGCAGTGGAGTTGTCATGGCAATGATTTCAGAGTACTCCATAAGGGGGCTCCTTCTGGTAAGGGGGAAAATCCAACATTAGAAATTACGTTTGGTCTGGTTTATCTATTTGTAAACTGAAAACCTATTTTACACCTTGTTGTTTTGGTAACAGAGTTTTCTTATGAAGCTATTCTTTCTTATTCTCTGCATCATCCAAGAGACACCCCTGAAAATAACTGATGATGAACCTTTCAAATGATGATTAGTTTGTGAAAATTTATAGTCACCTTTCCTTACTCTAGGAAGAAAGGGGCACTTTTATGAAAAAAAAATCAAACAAGCACTATAATAACATATCAAAGCTATCACTGGACAAGATTCTATTTATTATCACATTGAACGATTGTCTGAACACATGCATGAAACTGATGTGTTTCTGACGTAACAGATAGGCACAAGAATCCTACAAATTAATTATCTCAACAAGCAGTTTTCTCACAGAGGGGGGAAACAGCACCCTCCAAACATTAATTTTGTGTGGTAGGTTTATCTTAAAATACTAGTGAGAATATTATATACTGTATAGTATATACACAAGGCTTTATGCTTTGTAAAAAGTACGTATAGGAAACATGGCTGTTTAGGTCTTCTGCTTAGAGACAATATTTAAAGAAAAAATATCATTTTATCAGCTGCATTTTCTTATCCCTCAGTTAAAATATGTTTTGGAATCATTTTGTATGAACTGTTTCTAGACTGTATTTTCGCACTTCACCCAATCAAATTCTATGAGTGTCTGGATTTACTATAGCTTTCATCTGTGCTTCCACATAGTTTCAGCAAGGAAATTCAAATTCAAATTTTTTGCTCAATGGCCATTCTTTAGGGGCTCAAAAGAGAGAGAGAGAGCTATAAATGCGAGATATTTTTTAAAAAGCTATAAAAACTATGCTCTGATAGTGTAAAGAAGACATGGCTTATTTCTTTCCATATTAAGCATGTTTAAAAATATGAAGGGAAACTCTGAACCAGAACATAAAGAAGATGTTATTATAAGAGACAGATTGGATTTTAGGATTAAAAATGCAACCTACTTTAGACTGTTATAAAGAGAACTAATCAGAAGAAGAAATTAAGCAAAGTTTTATAAGATTCTTGACAGCCGTGGGTCAGGCATGATTTGATTAAAATTCCTCTACCGAGTACAGAGGTTGAATTAGTGTCATTATTATTATTATACATTACAGGAATCACAGGACCTTTATGGCAAGACCTACCACCTTTTTGTCAGTTCTTACCCACTACTTAATTCTAATACCCTTCATGTCATTAATTTTGGAAGCAGTAGGTTTCCAGACATTTCTATTGAAACTGATTTGAAGGGTTCTTGGTGAAAAAGCTGTAGTGAGAAAATGAAAAAGTCTCACCCCCATCAACACATAGAGAGTGAAACAAACACAACGTTTTTCTTATAGGTACTGTATTAAAAAAAATCAAATATTATATGTGGCAATTGTGTCCAAATGAAAAAAATATATTTCTAAGGGAGAATAATGGTAAAAGAATGACAATAAACACTGACAAAGTCTTCTGGAATTTTCTTTCAATTAAATATGGTTGGACACAAGAATGATAACCAGGATTTGAGATGTTTCTAAAGATATTCAGATTGGATTTATTAGATGCTAATTACTGAGTTATTCCATAGAAGATTGGCAATGCTGTTCCAGACATCTAATGAAGAATTTGGAAACAGGGTAATTTTGTTTATGGTCTACTTTTAATTTATTCTCCACATTCAAGAAACTGCCCTAACACACACACACACACACACACACACACAATTTCAAACAGAAATATTGTCATACATTTTGACAGCTTTTGCTTTGTTTACTTAATCCTGAAAATGTTATTTGTTTCTGAATATTGTTCATTTCCTGTAACACTAGAAATTCCATACAAACAAATTTGTGGAACATCTGTACTTCTGGAACAAAGGCAAAATTGACAGCTGATATTTTGATACTTTTTCAAAACTTTACATGTTAAACACATCCTTAAGGTAGAATTAATAAAACAGAGGAAAAGTTATATAGAATGGTTGAACATTAAAACTCAAAACTGGACTTCATACTAAACCAGAAATACCTGACAAATCAAACTGAAAAGACATGGGAAATGTAAACACTGTATTGTACCAAAAACTAATAGGTATGCACCATGCTTAGACATGCTATATAGTTGCAAGTTTATGGACAATGACTACACATACAAGCAAATGAAAGCAGCTGACCACGTACCCACACACCTGGGCAGAGGTGCACTCCACACTCTTCGGCCACCACCAAGGCAGATGATTTCTGAAACTCCCTCTAAGCGGTATCCAGAAGAACAGGAGAAAGTAAGAGTATCTCCTACTTCAAAGTTAAATCCAATTCTACTTCCAAATTGAGGTGTCCCAGGGTCCTCACAAGGTTCTAGATTGTATTCTAAGATGGAAATAAAAGAGCAAATCAACAGCTTATTTAAGAACGTTTCAGCATCTGACAAATAAAGATCTAACTCAGCCCAAACCATTAAGTGTTGCTATCTTATTATAGATCACACATGTGTATCTGAAGATCAGTTTAGCCTTCAGATATTCCCACCACCACATGCATGGTCAAAGAACTAATAGCAATTCAGATGAAGTTTATAATCTTGCTCATGCATGTTCAATAGAATCTGTAAGAGGAATGTTTATGATTCCAATCACAGCTATAAATGAATGTGTGTCCAACTTATAAAATTATCTAAAAAGCTCTGCATCCTGAAAACAAGATCTATTTTCTTATGAGTTTATTTGGAATATTATGTCTTGCAATTGGTCTTGAAACCACTCTGATGTGCTCTGATGTTCCCGTTAAGTAACATACTTTACTTTTATTATAATTTTCTTCAACACTGGTACAACAGACATACTGAGATCTGTGTAATGGAAGTAACATCAAAAGCAATTGCAAAATGCATTTTTTAAAAGAAAAAAAAATACCTATCAGAAAAAAAAAATAATATTTGGATTTCTCCTTCTCACCATGTCCCATCTTTGTGACTCTCTGAGGTAACTAACACATTTCTTCAAACTACACAAAAAAAAAAGCTTGTTTTGTTCCCTTACCCGAGAAAGAAATATTAAATCCTTCATAAGATATTGAAAAGTCAGAAATAAAGCGCAATTGAGCCCTGAAATTTCCATAGAGACCAGCATTGATTGGAGATGGAAGTTCTGAGCCAGTCAGGCGTGCCAGTGGTTGAGTGAAGCTGCGGTTTTCTGTGATTAGTAGGTAGTCATGATGATCTTCCAAATGGAAGGTGTGAAAGGTGAACTGCACTCCTATTAGAAAAATAAAATTAGACTCACATAGTTAACATGAAAGCAATTATATTACTGATTAAACTCATACATTTCATTCCAACCATGGGCTCAGAAAATTAAACAAGGTTTATTTTACCCTTGCCCTCAAGAGTTTTCATCTGTTTTGTCTCCTATCTTACTGAAACCATTTTTTTCTTTCTTTCTATGTATTATTCTACATTTTGAGAGTATTTAACAATAGGCTAAAAAGTCACTACTTTTCATTTGCAAACTAAAGGAAAATGTTAACACATGAAAGTGTTTGCCTAAACTAAATAAAAATTAAACTGAACTAAACAGTAAATTAAACTAAACAACAATATTTTTTTAAAAAATTACTATTGCTATTATTGACAGTTCAAATGGTAACATTAAGGCTGCATAATATGAAACATGATTAAATGAAATATAAATTCATACCTTTTCCATGTGTTACATCCACAGTCCATGTGCAATTCAATGAATTTGGATATAGTTCCGGATAACCAGGAGACAGAATTGTTCCACTAGGTCCTCTAACATCACCTCCACATAGAGCTGAAGATTTAAGGCCAAAATGTAAGGAGGAGATTATAATGACATCAGCATAGGTAGTCATTATACGTTTCCCAAAGAACAACGTGAACTTCTAATGCCACTACTTAAATTATGGTCTGTAACTGGGAGGACCTTAGGGAATCCATAGAATAATCTCTAAGTGCAGCAACATTTACACAAAGTGCTCACAAAGGAACACAATTAAGAATGAAAAATGGAAGAATGAAAAAATATGTTTTTCTTTGCAGAAAAAATGTATATGTTCAATGCAACAGGACTTTGTTGAACTCTGTCTGTCTGTCTATGGTATCTATTATCCATCCATCCATTTTTATCATATATCTGAATACCTTATACATTTTTCAAAGGGATGGGGAAATCAAAGCATTTGCTGAAATGTTTCATGTCTTCTACATTTTTGTCACCCTACTTCCAATTATGATAAAAGTTTGCCATAATAATGGATACCTAAATTTAAAATGGCATATTACAACATTATATTACATTATAGAGAAGGGCCTTCTCTGTGGCGGGCCCAGCCCTTTGGAACGACTTACCCCCTGAACTTCGCACCATCTCTGACCTCCGCCTCTTCCACAAGTGCCTAAAAACACATTTTTTCCATCTAGCCTGCCTAACGTAACCTCCATTATGACTTTTAGATAGTTTTAAATTTTGGGGATTTTAATTTGGTTTTAGCGTAGGATCTTCATCAAATAAGTTTTTTAAATTTTTTATGTTTTTGTATGTATTTTAATATTCCTGTGCGCCGCCCTGGGTCCATTTCGGAGAAGGGCGGGGTATAAATTTAATAAAATAAAATAAAAATATAGATAGGTTTCTCCAGCATCTTTCTGGAATATTCCATATATCTGAATATATGGAATATATCTGAAATTGCAAACTTGCTGATGAAAACAGACAAGGGAAGAAATCAGTTCTGAAAAGGAGTTTGCTTCTTGACAGAGAAATATTATGACATTATGGTTCCTCTAGAAAGCTTGTGAGTAGCAATAACTATTTGAAACATTGCTTTGCAGCATTTTGCCACTTTATGCTCAACTAACACAGATATAGAAATATGCTGCAAAATTGAGAAACACTCTAAATGTGTTCAGGAAAGGCGTTCTCAATGAAATATGTATGCCTTTAGATTTGACATTATTCAGAAGACTGGAGCTCAGAGTTTACAACAATATGTAACAGCTCTAATACAAAACCAGACTAAATAAAATCATAACAACATATCTAGCAAATATTAAATAAAACTCATAAGGCACAAAAAGGAATGATATGTTGATTCAAGGCAATAGTCCCTAGAATCCACAAGAGAACCAATAATCTGGGTTGCGATCTGAGATGTTTCCTCCCTCCCCATTAAATTACCATTGTTTTACCATTGAAATTGTTTTGTTTTACATAACATATATATGCATTGTTTATTTAGGAAGCAGATCATCTAAACCTCATCTTCCAACAAAAATGGCTACTCATACTGAGACAAAGGTAACAGTTCCCCTGCATGTGTGCACTAGTCATTTCAGGCTCCAAAAGTGGTGCTCATCTCCATTTCTAAGCCAAAGAGCCAGAGCTGTCTGAAGACATCTCCAGGGTCATGGGGCCAGCATGACTAAATGCTGAAGGCAAATGGAACACTGCTTCCTTCCCACCAAGATGGTCCCTATTTTTCTACTTGCATTTTTTATGTGCTTTCAAACTGCTAGGTTGGCAGAAACTGAGACAAGTAACAGGAGCTCATTCCATTACACGGCACTAAGGATTCGAACCACTGAACTGCCGACCTTTTGATCGAAAAGCTCAGCATTCTACCACTGAGCCACTCATACTCATACTACTTTATCAACAATTGCCTGACTGCTCAAGCTACTACAGCACAATCAACAAAACAAAAGGATAATACTACCATAAACTGATAACATCTCAGAAACCACCAACAGACCATTACAACCATATGGCATCACATAGCACCATGACCCAACCAAAGCCCAACCAAAGCCCTCTGAAGCATCTAAGTAAATCAAAAGGCCCAGCAGCCCCAGAAGAAGACGTAATCAAAAAGCCAAAAAGGAAACAAAGTTCTAACCACTTCTTTAAAACCCAGATGAGCAGAGATTAACACCAAGATTAACACTTGACTAACAAACAACACAGGTCTACTCAATCTACAACAACAGTATTTAGTGACCATCAAAGTTACAACAGCACTGAAAAAAGTGACTTACTACAGGTTTTTTTTCACAATTATGAACCTTGTAGCATCCTCCTGGTTACATGATCAAAATCTGGACACTTGGCAACTGGCATGTATTTATGACATTTGCATGTCCTGGGGTCATGTGATCCAGCCTTTGAGAATTTCTGAGGAGCGAAATCAATGGGGAATCCAGTTTCACTTAACAAGCATGTTACTAACTTAACAACTGCATGATTCACTTAACAACTGTGGCAAGAAGAGCTGTAAAATGGGACAAAATTCACTTAACAATTGAATTGCTTACATCTTGCTCTCAGCTATGAGAAAGACTTTTAACAGGACATTAAGATAGCTGCATTCACTTTCTAATTACTTCTGGAAATGACTTATTTAACCATAGCATGGATATTACAGACTTTCAAAACACCAAGTTTATTTTGCTACCAGGTGAATTCTTGGATGCAAAAAGAAAAAAGAAAAAGAAAATAGAAACTTAAGAGTTGGCAAAACACATGATTTAGATTTAGATTTAAGAAATATATAAATGGACTAGGAGGCCAGAAGAATTTGGAACACTTGTACTTTTGATGTAATTTTTTTTAATAAGTACAGTAATTAAATAATGCTCCATGGGAGGTGACTGAGATAAGAATCTGGATTAGGAATTGAAATTTTTTGAATGTTACACATGGACAATTAAAGGGATTTGAGTAGTGTATAAAAATAACAAATGCAGGATACAAATAAATAAAGAATGAGGCAGTCTCTTTTTATACATGGGTTTAGCATTGTTGTAAAAGAACACCTGCACGGTTAGTTTTCAGGTTGCATCGGTTTCTGCAATGGGTCTAGATTTTTTTTTAAAAAAAAGTATTAAGCCTTGTCTGCAAATTGCCCAACAAACAAACTAAAGACCAGAGAAGGTATTAAACAGAAGGAAGTCTCATGACAATGTTTTCTTTTGGCTTTCTCCACACTGCCTTTTTTAAGCCGGGATGCTGATGATTGAACAACTTGATAGATGATTAAACTTGCAGTTTAATTTGTGGTAAGTTTCTGCGTGCCTACACTTGCCCAGCCCCATTCTGTCTCCCATTAAGAAGAGTGATTGGTGGTTGTTCTCCACACTGGAAGGTGATGCTCAATCAGAGGGAAAATGAAGCCAGGAATCAACTCATTACTTTCCTTCAATTACTTTTATAGTGTAAGGATAATGACTTATAGTATCTTGTTGCTGAGACCGAATAAGGCTCAGCCATGGGAGCCCATTATATATATTTTTTCTCTGCTGGTCCAAGGGCTGGAAATTCTAGATGATGCTTTTTGGGGAATAGAAATTGGGTCATTTACAGGTATAGTTGCTTATCCTCTTTAAATGAAGCCATCCCAATTTCCGCCTGAAAGATACAGGATTACAAATTGGGAACATTTGTTTACTCAATGGACAAATCCCATTGTTCTAGAAGGAAAGAAAGCAAGCAAATCTCATTTACTTAATGGACTGTACACTAGTTCAACCACCTGAGGAAGACATTTGTCACAATATGTAACCTTACTGCACAGTAGAGAATACTCTTCACAGACATCTTCTTATTAGTGTTTATTTTAGGTAGTAAACATATAGTATGTTGTAGCATAAAGAAATATGTCTACTATAGATATTCTCATTTGACCTCTACTATGAAGCTTGATCTATACAGGCTTCAAAATATTATTTCAACGTTCCTCCTTCTGAGCACTGAAGGGCTAATGGGCACACTCCATTAGCCCACATTACTACTTCCGGTTCAGTTGTTACAATAGGAAAGTAATCTCAGTTGTTCAGAAACCATTGAGAAACCAGAGCCCTTTGCTAATCCCACTACAAGAAAAATAATGAATTTGGAGATTTGATGTGTAGGAATGGACTGAAATTAGATGACATAAGATCTTTTAATTATCTGATCTACAGCTGAGTCCTTAGATTATCCCCTTTTTAAAAGGTAAAGATTCCCCTCACATATATGTGCTAGTTGTTTCTGGTTTTAGGGGGCAGTGCTCATCTCCGTTTCAAAGCTGAAGAGGCAGCACATCTCTGTGGTCATGTGGCCGGCATGACTCAATGCTGAAGGTGCACGGAATGCTGTTACCTTCCCACCAAAAGTGGCTCCTATTTTTCTACTTTCTACTTTTTTCATACTTTCGAACTGCTACCCCTTTTAGGTATGGTCTTATTTAGCCTGTAAACCAAAACAAGTGCAGTCAGGTTATGTCATCCGTTTACAGTCTCATCATAAGTAGAGAGTGTACGTGGGTGTGAAAATAGACACTTTAAACTTTGCAGAAGATTAATGCACATATTTCAACATCTTTTTTTTTTAGTATGTTCCTGAAAAATTGCAATTTTCTTTCCATTTGTAAGTATGCAAGAATAGGCATACTTGGAAATGAACACCTTTCTTATAAATAGAAACCCGTGCTTTTAAAATACGAATAATAAGAAAAAGAATTAATACTTAAATACTTATTTAAACCTAAAGAAGGCTTTCTGAGTTTGTGGGGTCTTTATTTTGCTTTCAAGGTATAGGCTGGAACAAGGGAATAACACAATGTGGTTGGAGTTCTTCCAATACTGTTTGGTGATAATAAAAAATTACAACTGTTTCTGCGGCCACTGTTCATGTTTTTAAAATCCTGAAGTTGTAAGATGTATACCATAATGTTAAACCACACTATTAATTACTCCTATCTGCAATTATGATAGTTATTCTCACAGAGGAAAATACCATAGTACCATGTTAAGAAAATCATTACAAAGTAATGTTTCTTATATTGTTTCTTAATAAGTATTCAGAATGAAAAGAGGTATGAAATTGATTTCTAAATATCTTTTTCTCAGCTGGCAAATTAGCCTACATCACCAATTACAGATATAATTACAAGATTTTTGTAGAGAGCCTGTAATGTTCAACACATGTAGGTAGATACGCCTCTCCCCACAACCCCACAAAAAAATTGAGTTCATGTAGGGAGAATTACTATTGTTTGCTCAATAAATATAATGATTTTGTCTTTGTTATCAATATGGGCAAAGTTGACTATTCATACCATCACAAGTTGGAAGTGGATGGCTCCACCAGTGGTTCTTCTCACAAAGCAGAGGCTCCTCATGATTTAGTCTGTAGCCTGGGCCACACCCAAATGACACAGTTGATCCAATGGAAAAATCATGTCCATAACGATGACCATGTACTGGTATACCAGGGTCCAAACAGGAGTAGGTATTAACCATTACACCTGAAGTTCAGGAAAAAAGAGAGAAATACACAATAAATTAACAACATGATAGTATGATGTGACATGATAGCAGTACTCCAATATCTCAGGGACTGTACCAAAGAAGAGGGAGTCAACCTATTCTCCAAAGTACCTGAAGGCAAGACAAGAAACAATGAATGGAAATTAGTCAAGGAGAAATGCAACCTACAACTAAGGAGAAACTTCTTGACAGTGGGAACCATAAACCAGTAGAACAATTTGCCTCCAGAAGTTGTGGTTTTCTTCAACACTGGAGTTTTTAAGAATTGATTGGACAACCATTTGTCTGAAATGGTATAGGGTTTCCCGATTGAGCAGGGGGTTGTACTAGAAAACCTCCCAGGTCTCTTCCAACTCTGTTATTTTGTTATCATATTAAATGAGGCATTTAACTACATAGAGATAGTCCTTGACTTATGAACACAATTAGGACCTGAATTTCTCTTGCTAAGCAAGGACATTGTTAAGTGAGTTGCACCCAATTTTATGAACCTTTTTTTTAATGGTTATTATTTGTGGCAAAGGTTGTTGAGAGTATGGTGGCACAACAGATTTCCAAGTATCTGGATGAAGCTGTCTATCTTGATCCGTACCAGTCGGGTTTCAGGCCTGGGTACAGGACGGAAAAGGCATTGGTCGCATTGGTCGATGATCTCTGGAGGGCTGGGGACAGGGGTTGTTCTGCTGTCCTGGTCCTATTAGACCTCTCAGCGGCTTTTGATACCATCGACCATGATATCATGCTGCGGCAGTTGGAGGGGTTAGGGGTGAGGGGCACTGTACTTCAGTAGTTCTCCTCATTCTTCTCTGATCATTCACAGTTTGTGTTGGCGGGGGGACAGAGTTCGTCCTCAAGGTGCCTCACTTGTGGAGTACCCCAGGAGTCAGTCCTCTCGCCCCTGCTGTTCAACATTTATGTGAAGCCGCTGGACGAGATCATCTGGGGTATTGGGGTAAAGTTCTATCAGTACACTGATGATACGCAGCTGTATGTTTCATCCCCAGACCACCCCAATGTTGCCCTTGACATGATGTCCCAGTGCCTGGAGGCCATGCGGATCTGGATGGGGAGGAATATGCTCAGGCTCAACCCCTCCAAGATTGAATGGCTGTGGTTCCCGGCATCCCATTACAGTCAGCTGGTTCCATCGCTGGCTATGGGGGTGAGACCTTAGCCCCCACAGGAAGGGTTCGCAACTTGGGTGTCCTCCTGGATGCACGGCTGTCCTTGGAAGATCATATGATGGCTGTTGCCAGGGGGGCTTTTTATCAGGTTTCCCTGATCTATCAGTTGTGTCCCTTCCTGATCAGGATGCCCTGTGCACAGTCACTCACACCCTTGTTTCTTCCTGTCTGGACTACTGTAATGTTCTCTACATGGGGCTCCCCTTGAAGAGCACCTGGAGGCTCCAGCTGGTCCAGAATGTGGCCACGTGGGTAATTATGGGGGCAACACAACACTCCCATGTAACATCTCTCCTGCCCGAGCTACACTGGCTTCCAGTGGTTTTCCGGGTGCGATTCAAGGTGTTGGTTACTATCTTTAAAGCACTCCATGGTTTAGGACCTGGGTATTTATGAGATCACCTTCTGCCACTTAGAGCCTCCCACCAGCCAGTACGCTCCCATAGAGAGGGTCTCCTCATGGTGCCGTCGGCTAAACAATGTTGACTGGCGACACCCAGGGGGAGAGCCTTCTCCATGGGAGCACCCGTCCTCTGGAACAAATTGCCCCAAGAATTAAGAACTATCCCTGACTTACGCACCTTCCGCCGTGCTCACAAAACGTTTATTTTCTAACAAGCTGGGCTGGCATAAAAATGAATTTTAAATTATCCAACTACCATCTGGTCTCCAACCTTCACTTCTTGGTGAAGGTTGTTGAGAGTGTGGTGGCATGACAGTTCCCCCAGCACCTGGAGGAAACTGCCTATCTAGACACGCGCCAGTCCGGCTTCCGACCTGGGTATAGCACGGAGACAGCATTGGTCGCGTTGGTAAATGATATCTGGAGGGCCCGGGACAGAGGTTGCTCCTCTGTCCTGGTCCTATTAGACCTCTCAGTGGCTTTCGATACCATGAACCATGGTATCCTATTGCACCGGCCTGGGGGGTTGGGGTTGGGAAGCACCGTATTACGGTGGTTCTCCTACTACCTCTCCAACCGGTCACAATTTGTGTTGACAGGGGGGCAGAGGTCGACGTCGAAGCCCCTTATATGTGGGGTGCCTCAGGGGTCGGTCCTCTCGCCCCTCCTGTTCAACATCTACATGAAGCCGCTGGGTGAGATCATCCGTGGTTTTTGGGGTAGAGTTCCATCTGTACGCTGATGACACCCAGCTGTACATCTCTACCCCTAACCACCCCAATGATGCCGCCAACATCATGTCCTGGTGCTTGGAAGCCGTGCGAGCCTGGATGGGGAGGAACGGGCTCCAACTCAACCCATCCAAGACCGAGTGGCTGTGGTTTCTGGCACCACAACATAGCCAGTTAGTTCCATCTCTGGCTATCGGGGGTGAGTTATTAGCCTCTGCAGAAAGGGCCCGCAACTTGGGTGTCCTCCTGAACGCTCAGCTGTCCTTAGATGACCACCTGACACCCGTAGCCAGGGGGGCCTTCTATCAGGCCTACCTGATATGCCAGTTGCGCCCCTTTCTGGATCGTGACGCCCTACACATGGTCACTCAAGCTCTCGTCATCTTCCGCCTGGACTACTGTAATGCTCTTTACATGGGGCTCCCCTTGAGGTGCACCCGGAGGCTCCAGTTAGTGCAGAATGCGGCCCTGCAGGGGAACTTGGGAGCTTCAAAATACTCCCACCTAACACCATTCCTGCCCGAGCTGCACTGGCTGCCTGTGGCCTTCCGGGTGCATTTCAAGGTCTTAGTGACCATCTTTAAAGCGCTCCATGGCATCGGACCTGGCTACCTGCAGGACCACCTACTACCACATACCTCCATTCGACCTGTCCGCTCCCACAGGGAGGGCCTCCTTAGGGTGCCGTCCGCCAGACAATGCCGGCTGGCGACTCCCAGGGGAAGAGCCTTCTCTGTGGCAGGTCCCGCCCTCTGGAACGACCTCCCCCCAGACCTCCGTACAATCACAGACCTTCGCCTCTTCCGTCGGACATTAAAAACATACTTTTTCCATATGGCCGGCCTGGCATAGCTGACATAGCTATTTTATTATTTTAGCTGGGTTTTAATAAATGTTCTTAGCATGGGCCAAATTTTATTTAATCCTAGTTTTAACTTTTTTGACTGTCTGTATTTTTATATTTTATAGCTCCTGTGCACAGCCCTGAGTCCCATGTTGGGAGATAGGGCGGTAAAGAAATTTAATAATAAATAAATAAAAAATAATAATAAAAAAATAAATATGAATGTTTATTAATTTTAATCGGGGTTTGTTTGGTTTTAATTTTTAAGAGAGGCTAAATTGTTTAATATGCTTTTTAAACTGTTTTTAACTTTTATGTATCTGTTTTACTTTGGCTGTACACCGCCCTGAGTCCTTCGGGAGTAGAGCGGGATAAAAAACTAATAAACCTAAATCTAAACCTATTAAATTAATAATATGGTCATTAAGAGACTTCCAAGTCCCCCATCCACTTTGCATGAAGGAAGCTGGCTGGGAAGACCACAGATGGCAATCATATAAACCCAGGATGCTCAACCTTCGTACACGCCAGTTGCCAAGCACCTGGATTTTGATCACATGACTGTAGGGATGCTGTGGTCATAAGTGGGAGCTCAGTTCAGAAGTTACTTTTTTCAACATTGTTGTAACTTATAGGGATGATTATAAGTCGAGGATTACCAGTATATAATACATTTTGAGGAAGATTTTAAAATGAAGGAATGCATTACAAATAGGAGACATGACTATCAAAGTGTTAGTCTATTCTATGGACTTTGAAAGCCACAAAGACCTGAGCTGGAACTTTATAATTATCCCAGTACTATATCATTTTTTTAAAAGTTAAGTGGGGGGGGGGCAGTTTTGACAATGTAGCACTATTACCTTGATCACTCTGAATTAGAGAGTGGAAGTACCAAATAATGAAAGTTTTCAAACCATGGAACTGAAAGAATGGAAAGGTTGAAAGTTATTATGAATATAGAGATATTTATGATAACTTTCAACCTGTCCATTCATTCAATTCCATGCTTTGAAAGCTGTCATTATTTGGTACTTGGTTTCCTGGTCATCAGTGGAGGAAACTTAGGGTTCATTCCCCTACAATCTTGACTGCTATGTTTGAAAAGACAGTCAATGTTCTGACCCAACACTTCACTCTAGTAATCATTTTCCAGATCTCTTTTTACTCATAGGTTGTAATTTGTGCATTTACTCTTTTCCATCTCACATAAATATTGCTGATTCAATCCATTTTCTACAACTCAAATTTCTGAATTAGAAATGCCTGCGGGAAATGCTGCTATCTAGGATATTGTAACTGGAGACCTATATCATTACTTGGCTAATATACAGCAAACCAAGAGCTCAGCATCCACCTTAAAGGTTACAGGAGTCAAGGTGGCAATACATAGAGCAAGAAACAATCTTTCATAGTTATGATTAGTAAATATATTGGTAATAGGGTCCAAATCTCCTTGGTTTATGTAGGTCTTATGACTGCAGCCTGTAAGCACCAGGGAAAAAGTGATAGCTAAGAGCATGAAATATATTTATATCAGTATTTATTTTATGTAGTCAGGGAACAATAATACACAGTGTGTTTGCCAAAGAATATGGAGAAAAAAAATTACTTACTTTCATAATGAATTTTGAATCCGTTATTAGATCGACTATTATCTGTTGTGAACAACAGATAAATGAAATTGCTGCTACTGAATAAAAATTGAGGGACTTGTGTGCCATTGTACGATCCAAGAAGTGGTGACAAAAGATTTGGTCCATCGTGTACTTCAAGAACATCGTAATTGAGTTCTGTCTGGAATCTAAGTTGGAGAAGCACACAGAGACATAAAATATAATCAAAGACTGCATGCTCAAAAAATTGTTAAACTTACTGTTTGAAAATAATAATAATAATCTTGTTTTCTAGGTCCTTCAAAATCCTATTCCAATTGCATTTTTCAAATACTAATGATGGGCAGAGTGTATTCCTTTATTTCATCACTGGTCTAAACCATGGCAAATATTACTATAGCATGTCTCAGAAGTCCATATGATTCTGAACATCTTTAAACACATGCATTTTGCCTCTCAACTGTGCAATACATCAATTTCGCTTCTGTGGTGATAGTCAGGGGTAGTCAACCTTTTTATACCTACCACCCGCTTTTGTATCTCTGTTAGTAGAAAAAATTTCTAACCGCCCACCGGTTCCACAGTAACGGTGATTTATAAAGTAGGGAAGTCAATTAAATTTAAAAAAGGAAAGTGCTTTAGTATTGGACAAAACCCCTACCACCCACCATGAAGCTGGAATGCCCACTAGTGGGTGGTAGGGACCAGGTTGACTACCACTGGTGATAGTGTTCAGTTGCTTTATTTACACTCCTTTATGCTGTTTTACAAGTGGACTGTATAATGAAGGAAGTCATGTGGTGAAACTCAAAAGGGTTCTCCTAATCTAGGAGTTAAGCTTGGAGAAAAAATCCTAGGGGTAGGGGAAATATTGCCAACTGAAATAACTTTTGCAAATTATATTTATAGATAATCCTTTTTCAGGTATTTGTTTGAGCACATCGTTTTAATAAATGTTTTCCTTGAAAAAATTTGGCTAAAATATAAAGGTGGTGTCCCAAAGGTGCTTTTTCAAGAGGCAACTGGAGTTTCATTTTTTTCTTTGAAGATGTTTCACTTCTCATCCAAGAAGCTTCTTCGGGTCTGATTGGATGGTGGGGAATGGAAGGATTTACAGTCCTTGCAGATCGGTGGTCATTTGCAATCTTTTAGAGTTATTGAGACCACTTGGGGCAGGGGGAGGTTGTCTGTTTTCTCAGGGTCACCTCTTGAAAAAGCACCTTTGGGACAACCATGACCTGGATGACTGAGAATCTCCATTGATATATAAGATTTTGTTTTGTTTTGAGGTGACTATTCAACTAGCTTTAGACTAATTCCTGAAGTTTTCTTGGCAAGATTTTGGAAGTAGTTTGCCCTTGCCTGCTTCCTAGGGCTGACAAAGAGTGACTGGTCCATGATCAACCAGCTGTCTTTATGCCCGATGCAAAACTAGAACAGATGTTCAATCAGTTTCTAGTTTGTTACCTTAACCATTACAACAAACTGGCTCTCTAAGATATCACTAGGGATGAACCATTTTTAGGAAGACTTGTTAAGCTACCGAAGTACATTTCCCTAGCTGGGTGCTGAATCATCAAGATTCAACATTGTCTGAAAAATTTAGCATGGCTGCCTCACATTCCTAGTAATCCCTGAGCTTATTGCATGTGCCTGCAGTAAATAATGTCTTATACGATTGTTGTTAGTTAAACACAATATACTGTCTATATACAATATACTATACACAATATGCAATATACACCAAGGATATCTACAAGATGAGATGAGGGTCAAAAAAGGCAAGGTGACAGTCATAAGGAAGCCACAATCAAAGCTTCACCCCCTTTTAATGAGTAAGTGGAGATTCAATCACATGGCAGGTATACTATCTTGATATTCCTTCTGACTGAGTAGAACATTCAGAGTCACCTTTCAAGCCCTTTGGAGTTTATGCCTTAGGGCAGTGATGGCAAACCTATGGCAAAGGTGCCACAGGTGGCACGTGGAACCATTTCTTAGGGCACACCCTGTCAGCTCCAGCGTGCGTGTGTGCGCTGGCCAGCTGATTTAGGCCTTCTTTTGAGGCCATTTTTCGCCCTCTGGAGGCTTCAGGGAAGTTCCTGAAACCTCTGGAGGTGGGGAGAGGAGGCTGTTTTCACCTTCCCCAGGCTCCTAGAAAGCCTCTGGAGCCTGGGGAGGGTGAAAAAAGTGCGCCAAAAGCAGGAGGTCACACACATAGCATTATGGGTGTGGCACACCCATGCACCCCCCCCCCCCGCACTCTCCCCGCTTTTGGGACGCGAGCCAAAAAAAGGTTAGCCATCACTGCCTTAGGGATACCCACATTTGAGGACCCAGATTGTTGGGGGCAATGAGCTGACTCTGTAAAAAACGATTATAGAGGGCTGTACACCACTGTGAAGCAATATATAAGTCTAAGTGCTATTGCTATTGCTACAATATTTGTTCCCAGTCCAAGCAAGCTGTCAGGCCTGCAGCCATATTCCTTTCGGATTTTTGCCTGCCACACTTTATTATTCTACTATGCCTTTTCTATTGTGGGAAAATGGGAAGGGAGAATTGTACGGAGTTAGAGGCTGTGAAGCCAAAATAAATTTCTTTTCTAGAAATCCAAGGTCATCCTTTGTCTCTGTACCTCTGCACCTGACTGGAACTGGATGGGTGGAACTGCCAGCATGGCAGTGGAAGATTGGACCATGTGATGGACTTGGGGATGTGGAGGCAAGATCGTTAACTTTCAATTGGGTGGGGAAAACCGGGAAGCTTTCAGATTTGGCTTTTCCCAGATGTGCCAACATGGCTTTCTTAATCAATTGGAACTTTGAGCAATACTTTGCCTTGGCTCTGATTTAATTTTGGATGCTATTTGGAACCCTGACACAAGCATAATCAAGTTATAGATTGAAAAATCTAAAGCAATACACACCAGAATCTGTACCTGACATTTCACATTTAATACCACAAGTCAAAAACTAATGCTTCTACAATTTTACCAGATAAGTATCACAGCGTTTTAATTTAATTCCTATACATATGTGACAATTGAAATCTATTGTGTCTTTACATTTCCATTTTACCATGATTTAATCTCAGTTAGTCACAAGAAATATGATAACATTAAATATTTTGCAAAGGCAAACATCTAGAAATCTATGTATAAATATCTAAGTCTGGACAGTTATTACTTTGGATTCAGTCAGGATTTGAATCAACTAACTGAACATAATGCTTATTTAAGCCTGTTTGATTTCTCTTTCTCCACATAGGTTTATCATAATCAAACCGTTTCTTTTACCTGATAATCAAATATTTATTGAATAAGCCATAATGCAAAGTTTTAAAAGTAAACATCTTATGAAATAAATATTAATTGAAATTACTGAAACAAAATAATATCCAAGTGGATAGCATCAATTTACGAAGATGGGATGTTTTGATCTTATCCATAACATAGTCTCACTGCAAATTTCTCACTACCAATTTATTCTACATGCTGTGTAAGATGGATATGCAAATATTTTAATATATATGTTTTTTAAACAAATTTACACGACTGCTCATCTACCTAAAGAATTTCTGGGTGGGAAATAAGATTTTATATGTGTGTGTGTGTGTGTGTGTGTGTGTGTATGTGTATGTGTATGTGTATGTGTATGTATGTATGTATGTATGTATGTATGTATGTATGTATGTATGTATGTATGTATGTATGTATGTATGTATATATATACTGGTTCAAATCCCAGTAGAAGAAGTATGGCCAGCTGAAGAAGACTAATAAGCCTGAAATGGATCCATCCTGGTCTCTTTATTTTCAGCCCTTAAAAATCTAACACATATCTAAAAAATGTCACACAGCAGTAATCTAATTTGGTTCTCTGTCTGGATGATCTCTGGGTTGAGTCGAAGGGCAGAGAGGGATGACGTTGAGTCTCCTCCCCTTAAAGGGACCTCTGAACAGGAGCTGTGATAATTATTCTTCATTTAAGAATCCTGTAAATTGGCTGATGTATCAGGGATACCAGATAGCTCAAGGCATAGAGAGCTTGCCTCAAATGCTGGAAAGCCCTGGTTCAAATCCCAGTAGAAGGAGTATGGCCAGCTGAAGAAGGCTAATAAGCCTGAAATGGATCCATCCTGGTCTCTTTATTTTCAGCCCTTAAAAATCTAACATATATATGTGTGTGTGTGTGTGTGTGTGTGTGTGTGTGTGTGTGTGTTAGATTTTTTTTTAAGGGCTGAAAATAAAGAGACCAGGATGGATCCATTTCAGGCTTATTAGCCTTCTTCAGCTGGCCATACTCCTTCTACTGGGATTTGAACTGGTGCTTTCCAGCATCTAAAAAATGTCACACAGCAGTAATCTAATTTGGTTCTCTGTCTGGATGACTCTGGGTTGAGTCGGAGGGCAGAGAGGGGTGACGATGAGTCTCCTCCCCTTAAAGGGACCCCAACAGGAGCTGTGATAATTATCTCTCATATATATATGAGAGATATATATCATCAGATATACATCATCAGGCAGGCTTCTGTCTGTGACTGTCTGTGACTGTGACTGTGACAGGAGCCTGCCTGATGATGGCAAGTGAGATCTTGCCGAAACGTTGCAATAATATCTCCATGCTATATACACAGGAAAATCCCCAAAGCCAGCAATGGCAGCATACCTACACCCGTGAAAATCTACAAACACACACACACACACACACACACACATAATTGTTTCACAACACCCTGTTAGAGCCCCAATTAAGGGAGGAGACATACTGTTTCCTTTTCTGCCTTTCAGCTCATCACCAGAGACCATCTAGACAGAAAGCCGTGAGTTCCGTTGTGTTAATTTTAAAAATATGTGTGTTAGTATTATGAGCTGATCAATAAATAAATCAGAGAGACTAGTATAGATCTCTTTCGAGCTTTTTAGCTCTCATCAGCTAGCCATACCCTTACTGGGATTCGAACCGGGGCTGTATTGCATGTCAGGCAACAGCCTTTAGCCATTAAGCCAGCCAGGTTCTCTTATTGCATCAGCTGAGACAGGAGGATAAGTATATATAATTGTTCCACAACACCCTGTTAGGGACCCAATTAAGGGAGGAAGCATGCTGCTTTCCTTTTCTGCCTTTCGGCTCATCACCAGAGACCATCTAGACAAAAAGCCATGAGTTCCGTTGTGTCAATAAATAAATCATAGATTAATAAAAGATCAGCTCATAAAACTAACACACATATTGAACAAATTACACAACGGAGATCAACGGAGGGTGGCTGGGGAATTCTGGGAGTTGAAGTTCACCCGTCTTAAAAGAGCCAACTTTGCAGACCTCTGGCCTAGACCATGCTCCTTCTGCAAAACCTAGTAGGATGAGCAAAATGCATCAGTTCCCTGTAGGGCTTTAAACCTGATGAATTGAACTCAGAAGTCTATTGCGAATCACCATATAGTAGCCATGTTACACGGGTGTAATATCACTGCCTAGGATGCTGCAATTTGGAACAGCACAGCTTCTGCATCAGAAGTGGGTTTCACAAAAGCTAACCACCAGTTCACTGCACACGCACATGCTTGCTTCATGAGCACATAGAGTTCATAGAGTCGGGATGGGTGGGCGGGACAGCCACCTGCAGGTCACCACTACCGGTTCGCTCAAACTAGCCCAAACTGACTGAATACCATCTCTGTTCTGCATGCTCTTCAAGCACATTTCCACATGGAGTGCATTGCAATCTCTAATTGGGAACTGGGAGCTCAGTGATTCACGAGGTTAGAACACTGGGCCGATGATTAGAAGCCTCATGTTAAAGACCTGTTCCTGCTGCAGGGCAGGGTGAGCTCCTGTCACATGCTTCAGCTCCCACCAACCCAGCTGTTTGAAAACAGGTGACTGCAAGTAGATCAATGGGTACCACTTCGGTGGGCAACTTTACAGGGATGAGAAAGGAGCCCCCAACTGGACATTTGCTGGTTATGTCACCAGCAAATCTTTTCACCATCCTTTCTGACATGGAAGTTTTAGTTTTGGGAACTGACTAAATCATGAGTGATTATGAGCAGCATATCCCAATCTAAGAATGAACACAACTTGCAGACAAGATGTCTCTGTGGAAAGGATCTTCTAACCACAACTTCCACTTGTTCTTCAAGAAGAGCTGTCAGTCCAGAAAAATCTCAAGATCGTAGACCAAACCTAACTTAACTTTCTCTAAAGTACCTTCTAAACCATCTTTTTTGGGGAAAAAACCATAGATTTGTATTGAATTATTACAATATTCTTTCAATGCAGCTGGTCTTTAATGTGCAATCTGTCCTCTTGAACTTTGTTTACTGAAGCTGAAATTGAGTGTCGTATTTTTATAGAGAACACTTGATGAATTATTAAATCGGGCACGACTGAATAGCAATTTTCTCCACTCTCCCACACCCACTAAGAAACAAACAGCAAAATTGGGAAGAACATTACTAATGCTAACTGTTCTGTGAAGACAAGTATTTTCGCTATATTGCCCAAGGCAAAATTACATTTGAAAGAGTAATGCGTGTATCTGATTCAGCAAATGATTTCTTGAAAATTGACTCAATATATTAATTGTCAAATGCATATATGCCTCTTCACTAAATGAGATTTTGTAGTGAAAATCAAACATACTTTAGTTATAAAGAAGCATAAGCTCAGGTTAAATATCTTTCCACAGCATGTAGCAAACAAACAAACGAACAAAAAACTCTCAGTATCCAAGCAACTGAGAAAATCCAAAGAACATTAAATTTACCTGTAATCAGATTTGAAATATATAGTACAAAATTATTCTGGGGAATGAATTAATTGTTTCATGAGCAAAATCCAAGATCATTAGTCTAATGCAGTACTTAACAACATGCTGATTAACTACTGGCATTTAAACTGTAATGATTACATTTCAATTGTCACGCTAAGATAAAAGTTCTAATTCATATTGTCTTCTCTAGTTGTTTCCCGTTTTTGTGAAAATACGTCAACCTGTAACATTTAACATGATCATGTCATCACTTTTCCAATTGAAATAAAAAGGGAAACATGTTTATGCCATGAAACTTAGATTCTTATTCGGGATCAGTTGCATGAATTTTCAATTTGAAAGATAGCTTTGAAAACGGATGTCAGACCTTCTACTAAACAAATGAATATGTGAATTAGCTTTTATTCACGATTGCATTTCTTTTTAAAGAATTTGGCTAATCTGGATCATTTAGCCAAATGCTTAATATCAAAACCAGAGATAAACGAAAAAGAAGAAGGGGAAAAGGACATACCGGGGGTATAACTACTCCCCTAATTTAAGAGATATGTTTGTCCCAGTCTAACATCAATTATTATTTACAATTGTGCTTAGATGTCTACATATATCCATATATCCCCTTCTTCTTTTCCCCTTTTTTCCCTTTATCTATGTATGTTCTTCCTATTACCCCTATCCTATATTTGTTAAGTGTTTGATTTTATATTTATATTAATAAAGATTATTTAAAAAAAAACCAGAGATAAACAATATAAAGCAGTCATCTAAGCTAAATTTCAAGAAAGAATGTTGCTGTTTGAGAATTATATCAGTAGGAGAAAATTTCTAGGGGTAACTAATTTATCTTCTCAATTCAGAAAAAGAAAGAAAAACTGATGAACTACCTTTAAACTTTTAAATTTCTATTTACTCAACCTGTATGGATGTCTCCACTGTCCCACAGGTATCTGAGAACAGACACAGAGGCTACAGTAAGAATAAAAACAAATTTGTGTTCCATTTTATATACTATCGTTATCTACTACATATATTTAAATAAATATATGTAGTACATCAGATAATATTTGGAGGAGGAAACAGATAGTTCAATAAAGATTCTTTTCCATCAAACATTGAACTCTGATTATTAGGAGTAGCTGCAGTTTGGATGGTTTATTGTTGTTATGTTTTTACTTCCTTGTAATGTGGTGAGAGTCTGTGAGTTGTGATGGGCTATAAAAATCTGTAAAATAAACCAACTTTTCACTCTTATCTTAGCAAATTACAATTTCTGTGAATTTATTTATTATGGTAAAGTCTCATGAGAAATTTTGTTTGCAAATGTTAAAGTAAACTATTTACTTCATGGATTTTTCAGTGTTTAGGATTAAGGGCTTTTTAGCATGTGGTAAAGGAAATGTATCGATTATAAACCAATATTCCCTTCTACATGAGAAAAGTAGAACAGGGTGGGGTAATCTGTAATTCCCACCAGGGCCCTCCAGTACTTTTTCTTTCTTTCTTTTAAATATAAGAATAGGAATGTGTTTGGGAAAGCTTCACATCTCCATCTAATCAAAAGCAGATCTTTGGTTTGTGATACCAGTACATTAGTTGAAACTCACATACTTTGGCCACCTAATGAGAAGGAAGGACGCAATGGAGAAAAGCCTAATGCTGGGAACAATTGAGGGCGAAAGAAAAAGAGGACAACAGAGAAGGAGGTGTCTGGATGGAGTCATCAAAGCAGTCGGCATGAGCTTAAATGGACTCTAGAGGATGGTAGAGGGCAGGAAGGCCTGGGGGAATGTTGTCCATGGGGTGGTGATGAGTCAGACCAGTGGTGGGTTTCAAATTTTTTAGAACCTACTCTGTAGGTGTGGCCTATTTTGTGGACGTGGCTTGGCAGTCATGTGACAGGGTGGGAGTGGCCACTTTTTAAAATGTGGTGAAACTCATTTAATGCTCTTGCTTAGCAACCAAAATTTGGGACTCAATTGTGAGGATAAATTCTTTCTTTCTTTCTTTCTTTCTTTCTTTCTTTCTTTCTTTCTTTCTTTCTTTCTTTCTTCCTTCCTTCCTTCCTTCCTTCCTTCCTTCCCTTTCCTTTCCTTTCCTTTCCTTCCCGTTGGGTCACTGGCAGCAGCGGGCCAGATTTACTTCCAGGTACGCCGGTGGAACCCCCTCTCACCGGTTCTCTAAATTTCACCAACCGGCTCTCGCGAGTAGGTGCGAGCCTGCAGAAACCCACCACTGAGTCAGACACAACTTCACAACTAACAACAACAACCAGTGCATTACAAGTTGTGCTGACTAGCTTCCAAAGAATATCGGGGCAAAGCATTGCCTATGTATGAAGTAGAGAACCATAGGCTTAGAGAAAATGAAGTCAATTTCAAAAAAAAGGAAAAGAAGGAGAAAATAGCAATCAAAATATAGATTTTCCTCTTTTAGTGTTTCTGTTCTTTCCTTTTCTTTCCATATTTTTTGAGATACATCTTTTAGAATGATTAAAAAAAGAGTTTTGAAGATGACTAAGAAAAGCAGCAGCAGCAGCAACAACAAAGCAACAATAATTCCAAAACATCCTGAACACCACTTTAACACCATTGCCATTGACAAAATCATCACCAATCATTTGCAAATGGCAGCTTTACTTGGAACAGTTTACATCCTACAATAATACCTTTGATACCATCAAACAGCAACACCTGTCTACTCTAGGTCCTTGACAAACCTTGTCTAAACATTTATCAATCAACACATACACACACACAAAAAAAACTCTTTAAAAATAATTACTACTGTTATGACATGTTTTAAAATGATACATTTAATGCAACCCACAATTTTATAGATTATATCCTATATCGCACCAGGTCTTCTCAAGCATCATTATTTAAGTTGTCTAGGTTTTTTTTTCAAACATAGGAAGAGTCATAGTCCATTGTATTCATCTTTTAATGACCCATAAGATACTTATGGTAATATCACAAAAAGTAGATAATCACAAAGGTAATTTCTTTGTATCTTCCAGCAAGTACCACTGAAATACACAATGTTTTTATCAATGGATGGAAAAGGAAGCCATCATGACTAATTAATAACCATCAGGATATTGCAGGTATCACAAAGGAAGACTGTGTTCTGGATCTACATATCTAAATTGTTATTCATTTACTTTTTATTGATTTATTGATTTATTCATCAAATTTACAGACCACCAATCATACTCTTAGTGGGCAATACACACTGCAAAACATAAAAACTGTATAAAAATACTATATTTCAATAAAAGGAGGCAAGTTTCATTGGGAGATCTAATTTGTAGTTATTATGATATCTTAGACAAGCAAAACAATACAAGAAAAAAGTTTTAAAAATTTAAACCTAAAAACAAATATTGAAAAAAGAGACAATTTTCCAAAGACATATGTACAGTATTTATTCTGTCCTGACATTACGGAATCTCAGTAAAAGCCTTTACTATAAACTAATATCCTGTATATAAATATATCCTAATTGTAGCATTATCATTTTATTTATTTATTTTGGGAATTTATACCCCACCCTTCTCCTTGTTAGGACCCAGGGCGGCATTAAAGTATGTTACAGAATAGTGGGGAATTCACACAGAATTTTCAGAACCTGTATGTTCCATCACTTTGAGCTAACATGGGTAGCTACTTTTGAGTAGCTATCACTCCAACTCCATCAAACCCTTAAGTCATGAAATTAGAATAAATATCCTCTATCACTGAATCCATTGCATAACTGTGTTATACATTCAATGACCCAGGTACCTCTGCAAGTTTTTCACTGAAGTACAAATAAAAGAAAACATGATTAACAAAAAAATGGCTTCTGCTTTAAAATCAATAATAATAAAAGCTTTTAATTAACTCCAGTTTCAACAGACAATATGTTTTTACCAGAGCATCTGAGATTAAAAAAAAATCTAATAGACATTCTTAAGCATTGCATTATTTGCAGAAAAATTCTCTTAAATTCATGTAACTATGTCAATTTGCATCACTGTATAATGATATAATTGCATGGATAACCCATTTAGACTATTTGTATCATGAGGTCACAAATCATGAAAACCACTGTAAACATCCTGATTTGTGTCACCTGTAAAGATGTCATGACAAAAAAAAAACAGTGCAAAAGACTTTTGGATTTAATGGACATTCAGAAGCAATGGACACCTCCCTCCTACTCTGCAGGTCCATTAAATCAAGGTGTTATTTTTCTGCTGTAATCTCCTGGCCATCAGTTTAAAAGTTTAAAAAAAAAAACAGAAGGAGGAAAAAGAAAGCTTTTGTCAAGACCTTTCAAATGTAATTTTGATAGAGTGTCCTGGTTCTGCTTCAATCACCCACTCACAATTCAAGGAGTCTTTATAATAGCCAGGCCAGCCTGGAGAAAGGATGACTCCACTGGGGGCTGCAAAATGTCCACCACATGGAGCTACAAAGAAGAAAACAAAAAGTTGTTATTATCAGGGTAGAACAGTCATCATGCTCAGATTTCTGAAATAAAAGGAAATGTAGAAAGGAAGGCTGGAAAGAAGGAACTAGTGAAATATAAAGTATAAGTCAAAGTGAAGTATAAATCAAACAAAGTCAGAAATAATCTAGTGGAGCCATAAACTGGCATTGCAATCCTATACAGTAGAATAACTATTTATTATTTAAAAATTATTGAGTCTGTCATCTGCACCTCTATCAACACAGACACAGACTTCAACGAATAATTACAACTGCAGAAAAAAAAAAAATCTATCAACCTGCCTTCCATCAAAGACCTGAACACTGCACGAGTCAAAAAGAGGGCTGTGAAAATATCTACAGACCCTCACATCCTGGATATAAATTGTTTCAACTTCTACCCTCAAAATGACACACTGCACACCAGAACAACTAGACACAAGGACAGTTTTTCCCTGAATGCCATCCCTCTGCTAAACAACTAATTCCCACAACACTGTCATATTACATACTAAGACTGTATTACTATTATTTTTCTCTTCCTTACTAGTATCTATTTCTTCCCTCTTATGACTATAACCATGTGGCTCATATCTTTAAGATTTATGTTTTATTTGTTTCCTAGTATAATTTGATTGCTTATTAGTAACCTATGATTATCATTAACTGTTGTATCTTATGATTCTTGGTGAATGTACTCTATTTTATTTTTCTCTATGTACACTGAGAGCATCTGCACCAAAGACAAATTCCTTGTGTGTCCAATCACACTTAGCCAAGAAAGAATTCTATTCTATTCTATTCTATTCTATTCTATTCTATTCTATTCTATTGTAACAAGTCTCTAGTTCAGAATTTACTACTCTAACCAACTCATTAATTCAATAGAGTATAATGTAGAATTTGTATTCATTTATTTAAATTTGACTGGCCCTACCAGTCAAGGATGTGTGCAACATTTTTTTTTGTACATGCTTCTATGTGATTAAAAAGAAAGAGTAACTGAGAACGAAATATGGCCCTGTCCTACTAACACTACTATAAGCTTCAAATTTTTGTTGCCATTTCTCAATACCTCCTTACCATGATTGGTTTTGTTTTTGTTTTGTTTTTTTAGGGGGAGGATATTCAGTTTCACTTCTGAGCTATATTTTTATATCCCATCACAATGAACAAGCTACAAAAACAATGTGCTTTTCTAAATAAGTCTTAAATTACTATTCTGCAGTATGGAATATTAACACTGAATTTTCTTCTATGATTATTACAAAGACTATTCAAACTGTTGCCTAGAAGCAGTGGCACTCACAACCAGTAAATCTGATGAAAGCTGTGTTGTGCTGCTGCCATTTCTCTGTGTGTCATGATGTCACATTTGAAGTGATCCTGCTTTCATCAACATGCCCATCCAGTGGTGGGTTTCAGCCAGTTCACACCACTTCGGAAGAACCAGTTGTTAAGTTTCTGAGCAGTTTGTTGAACTGGTTGTTGGAAGAAATCATTAGGGCAGAAAACCAGTTGTTAAATTATTTGAATCCCACCATTGTGGGATTCAAATAATTAAAGAGCAAAAATGTTTTGCTCTTAAAAATTATCTCAATTTGTCAAAGCAAAATATGCAAATACAATATTTTAAACGCTAAGATGTGCTTCATTTGTACACTATATTTTACATGCTCTAACCCCTTCTCATATATCTTCCTTCCCAAAAATATACACAGGTACACATCATACCCTCACACCTGTCTGAAATGAAACTGAAAATAATTCATACTTTATAGCAATAGGCCAAGACTTTATCGTTCTATCTGGAGCCCTATTTAGTTTCATGAAGCCTGAACATGGATTCTCTCCCTCCTATCACTCCCACTCACACACAGCAAAGAACAGCTAATTTCTCTGAGGGAATGTGAGTAATTCAACAGCAGGTTCTTCTGAAAAATTTGATAGATGAATGGATTCTGAAATGGCAATACCTCCTTTATGTATTTATAATGTTACTATTATACTTACTATAATATAAAAATCAGTAGAGAAATCTACTTCAGTAAAATAAAATACGGGCTTGGACTTGTTCTTATAGAGAAATATATTTCCATGAACTAATATCTATGGAGATTCTCAATCATCCAAGTCATGGTTGTCCCAAAGATGCTTTTCAAAATGGCAACTGGACTTTCTTTCTTTTTTTCTTTCTTTTTCTTTGAAAACTGAAGAAGCTTCTTGGATTAGAAGCAAAACATTTTCAAAGAAGGAAGAGAAGGAAATCCAGTTATCTTTTGGAAAAGTACCTTTGGGACATTTCCATGAACAGGCTGGGCAAGGTAGTTTGTTGTCAGTGTGCCTGAAAGCTCATACAATTTAATATTTTTTTTTAAAAAAAGATGACCTGGCATGATTATGGCTGTGTGAACATATCTCTGCATGTAAAAATGTAAGATCAAAATTGTCTGCTGCATTTTGTTCTTCACATTGATTAATGATGGGTCATGGTAGCAATCTACTATTTAGCCTCTCCATAACTGGCCTTGAGTGCCAAACTGACTTCAATATTGAAGAGTATGAAATAGAGTAATGTTTGAACAATGTTGCATTAAGGATTAGATGATGTCTCTTCAATTACTCCCATTCATCTTTATTAGTTGATGTTATGAACTCTGAAGGCGACAAGACCCTGATAGATTGCAACCTATAATTGAGGATTCAACGGTTTGTTAGTGTTAGAATATTCATGACAGGGAGAGTCTTGGTAACAAGGTCAGCCAATGAATAGGCATAGCAATTAATTCAGCCAATGGGAGCTTAAACAGATCTGAGTCTGTGCTGAGAGTTGAAACTGAAACTATTCTGTCTGCTCTGAACTCTGAAATGAAACTAACTGTTCTCTCCTGCTTGTGTTCTGTTTGTAACTTCTACCATGTTGAAAGAATCTACTATTGGTATTGTACATTTATTCATGTGTTATTATGTATATAAAGAAGTTAAGGAATCCATCTGAATCAGTTATCTGTGTGTGCTTTCTGGATTTTATTTTTCTATAACAAACTCTGACAGGCAATAATAGGTCAAAGTAAGCACAGAGTGCCAGTTTTGAGAACAAGGAGATGAATTCTGAACTTCGGAGTCACTTAAAGCTTATAATGTGTCATCAGCTAACAAAGGTTTAGCAGCAGGGAACATCATATTTCCTTGAGTGAAATCAGTGCCATCTTCTCTGATATTGAAAAGGCCTAAAACTCTGTGGCCTTCTCTGATGGTTGGAAATAATGTTCAACTATTAGATCTGTTTTGTAACCACTGATTCTTCATTTCTCCTTACTCCTTGCTCTGCAAACAATTATTTGGCTTATAAGCCATGATTTGAGTATTATGGTTATCTTTGTCCATAACTACTAGACTGAAATAGGTCCACTCTCCTGGGATGAATTTAAGTCACAGCTATAAACCAACCAATTTCATTGTAATTTTTACAATGACAATAAAGATGATTATTATTATTAAATTACAGGAAAAACAAACTTTCTGCAGATTTTTTTTAACCTAATTTAGAGTTGCAGCATTAATATTACCTCCTTCCAAAGATGGGTTTCTGCCAGTTTGCCGCAGATTGGGTGAACTGGTAGTGCCGGCAGCAGGAAGCTCCGCCCACCCACCTGGACACTTCGGCACATGCACAAAAGCGTTGCATGAGTGCACAAACACACAAGAGCAAACCAGTAGTAAAATAAATTGAAACCCACCACTGCCTCCTGCGTTATTTACAACTAAGCTTATAAATTCGATGGGAACATTTGCTTGTTGTTACTTAGCCTTGAACAGGACAGATGATACATATTCTATTTCATGGTAGACTGGGTTTTTAAAATATTTTATATATATATATATATATATATATATATATATATATATATATATATATATATATATATATATATATATATATATATATATATATATATATATATATATATATATATATATATATATATATATATATATATATATATATATATATATATATATATATATATATATATATATATATATATATATATGTTTTATTTTATTTTTTTTATTTTTATTGAAATTTTTATAATGTTTTACAATATTTCACCCAGTGCTGTACAAAACAAAAGGAAGAGTTGGTTTCAAGTATCATCTATTATCTTTAGGATCTCCAAAATCCACGTTCTCTCGGTACAGGCGTCGAGACGTCCAAAGTTCCAAGTGCATAGTCCACAAATGGTTTCCAAGTCTTCCAAAAGATATCGTTTTTATAAACCCCCTCTCTAAATTTAATATCACACGTCATTTTATCATTTAAGGCTAATTTCCACATTTCACAATACCATTCTTCTATTTTAATATTTACCTCTATTTTCCAATATCTTGCTATATATATGTTTTAAATGTTTTTTTTTTAAAGGAATGCAGGAAGCTGTAACATAGTATCTTCATTCATATATATATATATATATATATGTGTGTGTGTGTGTGTGTGTGTGTGTGTGTGTGTGTTTGTGTGTGTGTGTTTGTGTGTGTATGTGTCACAACACCCTGGTAAGCCCCAATTAAGGGAGGAAGCAATCTGCTTTCCTTCTCTGTCTTTCGGCTCTTCACTAGAGACCATGCAGACAGAAAGCTACTAGTTTCGTTCTCTTATGTTTACATAGACAACAATAGATCTATTTCGAGCTTTTTAACTGGAAACGGAAAGCAGTATGCTTCCTCCCTTAATTGGGGCTTATATAGTTTTCTTTCTAAAATGTTCAGTTCCATACATCCTGCTTATTTTCATTTCTTTTTTAAATGCTAAAATGCTGCAGTTGTTTCCTACCCAGTTTTCCCCAAAATAAGACCTCTCCAGATAAAAAGCCAAATCAGACTTTTAAGCACATGGGCTAAAATAAGCCTGCACCTCAAAAATAATAAGACCTCCTCTAAAATAAGGCCAAACACTTATTTATTGGGGCAAAAAACACAATAGTATGGAAACTTCCAGCCATTTCGACACTTGGATTATTATTTTCTGCACCTTAAAAATTTTTTTGTGATATTATTATTATTATTATTATTATTATTATTATTATTATTATTATTATTATTATTATTATTATTATTATTATTATTATTATTATTATTATTATTATTATTATTATTATTATTATTATTACACTTATATACCGCCCTATCTCCCGAAGGACTCAGGGAGAGGAATAAAAAGTAGTAAAACACAATGATAATATAAGAATTAAAAATAGATTAAATACTAAATCTGTGCTAAAGACTTAGCACAGATTTAGTATTGTTGTTGAGATGTTATCATAACTGTATACAGTCTTCCAAGAGTGAATGAAAAATGAATTCTCTATCATTATTCTTAACATAAGATTTTCCTTGTCCCTTGTGACGAAACATTTTCATTCAACGATCTAGGAATATCGTAAAACCTGGAATATTTTTTCCCCTCTAATATTCCTTAATTTGTACTATTGTTATGATTTCTTTTGCTATTTTAATAATTCATGTTCCAATTGGAAGAATGTTAATAGTACACTCTGATGTTTTCATTGATAAACACTGAAAAATATTGGCTCAAAGAAATCCTTGGAAGGATTTATTTGACCAATCTTTAAAAAAAAATCTTATTCTTTAACTACACATTATTCCTTTAATGAGACATTTGTCAAATCTCTTTTTAGATCCAGGTAAGATTCTTTTTATCCCCATCTGTTTACAAGATAAAACTAACTTTTGCAGAAACTTTTTCTTTACCAAGACATATATTTCCATATGCACAATAATTTTCTTTGTTACAAGACTTTTTACCAATTCAGAAAAAACCCTCTTTAAATATTAAAATAAAAATGTTGTTTTAGATATTTTCTAATCCTCTGAAACAAAAGAATTTGTGTGATGAGATAGATAGATAGATAGATAGATAGATAGATAGATAGATAGATAGATAGATAGATAGATAGACAGACAGACAGACAGACAGACAGACAGACAGACAGACAGACACAGACAGACAGACAGACAGACAGACAGACAGATCATAGATGATATCCTGTTTCCCTGAAAATAAGACCTCCCCAGATAATAAGCCCAATCAGGCTTTTGAGGGCATGCAATAAAATAAGCCCTTCCCCCAAAATAAGCCTTCCCTAAAATATAGTAACACAGCAGCAGCCATTAGGTGGCCACTCTCGCCGCCTTCTGCACCTCAAAAATAATAAGACCTCCCTGAAAATAGGGCCAAGCACTTATTTTGTGGGCCAAATTAAATAAGACCCTGTCTTATTTTCAGGGAAATATGGTTGGTTGGTTGGTTGGTTGGTTGGTTGGTTGGTTGGTTGGTTGGTTGGTTGGTTGGTAGGTAGGTAGGTAGGTAGGTAGGTAGGTAGGTAGGTAGGTAGGTAGGTAGGTAGGTAGATAGATAGATAGATAGATAGATAGATAGATAGATAGATAGATAGATAGATAGATAGATAACCAGCAATTTCCATTTGAATGTTTGAAAACCCTTCAATTAGATAAAATACGACCTGTCACTATATATACCCAAATAACATGGGATATTATTTTATTTGCATTTAATTGATTAAACATGCTAGAATTATAATTCTGAATGTTATCAATAGTTCACTGAAGTTTATCTGAAGCAGAAATAGCTTTTGCAAGAGTGAGCATTCCTGAAATCCTATCAAAACACAATTGTTCAAGTACCACAATCTTAATCACATAAAATTACATTTACTATTGTATTAAAAATAATACTTAAGTGTGGAAAAATAATTCCTAACATGATAATATGCTATTTGCTCATCAAATAAGAAATGGGGCTTTGGTAGAAATGTCTGTTGTATGTGCCCAAGAAATGAATTTTAACTAAAATGATTTCATGTAACTGGAAATACTTCTGTGCCTAATATGTTTAAAATGTTATAAATAATTATCTAAGGCACCCAGTTTCTATTATCCTTCAAAACAGTAACAGCCAAAGCAAAACATTGTTTTTATATTAAATTGACCGTGATAGGGTATATTACTAAATTAACTGAATGATTGAGCACAACATTAATAAAGCACTGCTTTAATTTTAATGCTACATTAAAGAATAATGAAGCTAAAACTTCAAGAAATTTTATTTTTTCTTTCATAAAATAAACTAAGAAGTCTATATAGTTTATAGACTGAATATTTTTTATGTTTAAAGAAGAGAGCTTGATTCAGCTGAGTTATGTAACTGATAACAATAAAATATTGATATATTACCTGAAACCATGTAGGAAGTTATGGTATGATATGGGAGTGTAAAAATATTTGAGGCTTATTTTTATTATTGACCTTGTAATTTGGGGTTAATTTGGGGTAGAGTTGGGGTGACTGAATGGAGCTGAGCATTTACTGGCCAGATGCCCTTCCTGACACCTACACAGAATTCACAGCAGGTATTTTCTCTTTGTGCACAGAGAGAGAAATATCTGCCACTATCTAGGATTGAACTCACAGTGTTCTGATTGTGAGGCAAGAGCTCTACCTGCCAGTCAGTGTAAAGATATTTGAGTATTTTTGGAAAAAATAGATTTATGGACCTAGTTTTGCATATGACAATGAGCAAGCTGTTTCACTTGAATCTGAACAAACATATGGAAAAGAAACTAGCATGTATTTAGCTTCCTGTACCAAATATTTAATATATGCAATATTTAGATTATCATCCAAGATAATTATATCAAATGATATTTACAAATTTCATCATCGTCATCATCATCATGACCAAAAAAGGATGGCTGTGAAATTCACCTATTAGGTTACAGATTACAGATTACAGATTAAGAACGAATATACAACATATATTAACTTTAACACAAAAACTATTTAAAAAGTTAGAAATACCTCCACACTTAGGGATAGGTCCACTCCACATGACTTTACCATCCATCAAAACACAAGTAATTGTTTCAGTTCCTTGAGTTTTAATAAAACCATCTTCACAAATCACAGAGATAGAACTTCCCAGTTGAAAATTGTCTCCAAACCGACGTGCATTGATTGGTATACCAGGATCAGGACACTCATTATGTCCAAATGCTTTAAAACACAAAGAAGATAAGGAAGGAATAGGAGAAAGATTTAAAAATATCTGTTATATTTCAAAGTTATTTCAGCCTAGGTTTTACAGTTATATATTGCATTTTTTTCTTGATTTCTAAATTAATCAGCGTTGATTCTACCATAGATGCACTATGCTTTATAATATATACAAATTCTCCACCAATTATATTTGTTGCATTAGTTCCGCACTAGTTCCGCAATAGTTTCAAACATTGTTTTGATATGTTTTTCCTAATTTTCACATTTTGCCTTCGTTTCCCCTCCACTGAATATCTGAACTATAAAATGTAAAGAGAAAAATGGATGGGGCTTGATTTTAAATGCTTTAACTCAAGAAGTGCAAATTAGGTTGGTTGATTTTATAATTAAAATTACTCTCATGTTCTTCTTTGTATGTGGGAATGACATGTCAGATGATAGATAGCTAATGTGTTTCCCCAGTCTTTTGACCCCCAAAATAAGCACTTGGCCTTATTTTCAGGGAGGTCTTATTATTTTTGAGGTACAAGAGGAGGCAAGGTGGTCACCTCATGTATGCTGTTGTGTTGCAATATTTTCAGGGAAAGGTTCTTTTCAGGGGAGGGCTTATTTTAGCACCTGCTCAAAAGCCCGATTGGGCTCATTATCCAGGGAGGTCTTATTTTGGGGAAAACAGGGTAGCTAGATAGGTAGACAGACAATGCCCAAAGCCACATTGGTGTCTGTTTTAATTTGGTGATTATGTGGTAAATTCCATATTCAAAATTTAGATAAGTCCTAAATATGGCAATTGTTGGCAACACATCTTGTATTTGTATATAAGCAAAGTAAATTAATAATTTTACCATTATTATTAAGTGGATGCAAAATTAAAAACATTAAACCTAAGGGCATCATTGTAATAATTTTGCAACACATAAAGTTTTATATTCCAAAACAATAAGTAATAGCCAAAAGCTATTATGGGTTTGTCAAACACAGATCATGCCAGACTTATCTTATTGCATTCTTTGACAAAGTGACAAAATTAATGGACCAGAGGAATGCCGTCAATATAGTTTACCTGGACTTCAGTAAGGCATTTGATAAGGTAGACCATAGCCTACTACTAGATAAAGTAGAAGAATGTGGGTTAGACAGCATCACCACCAGATGGACTGGCTGACCAACTGCACTCAATGTGTAGTCCTCAATGGAACTGCATGTACATGGAGAAAAGTATGCAGTGGAGTATCCCAAGGCTCTGTTTTAGACCCAGTACTCTTCAACATCTTCATCAATGATTGGATGAGGGGATATATGGGGAACTCATCAAATTTGCAGATGACACCAAGGTGGCAGGAATAGCCAACACTACAGCTTAAGATACAGAAGGATCTTGACAAACTTGAACATTGGGCACTATCTAACAAAATGAAATTCAATGGTGAAAAGAGTAAGGTTCTACATTTAGGCAAGAAAAACAAAATGCACAGGTACAGTATAGGTGGTACCTTGCTCAATAGTAGCAACTGTGAGAGGGATCTTGGAATCCTAGTGGACAACCATTTAAATATGAGCCAGAATTGTGCAGCAGCTGCCAAAAAAGCCAACACAATTCTAGGCTGCATAAACAGAGGGATAGAATCAAGATCATGAGAAGTGTTAATACTGCTTTATAATGCCTTGATAAGGCCACACTTGGAATACTGCATTCAGTTTTGGTTGCCACGATGTAAAAAAGACGTGGAGACTCTAGAAAGAGTGCAGAGAAGAGCAACAAAGATGATTAGGGGACTGGAGGCTAAAACATATGAAGAACGGTTGCAGAAACTGTGTTTGTCTAGTTTAATGAAAAGAAGGACTAGGGGAGACATGATAGCAGTCTTCCAATATCTCAGGGGTTGCCACAAAGAAGAAGGAGTCAAACTATTCTCCAAAGCATCTGAGGGTAGAACAAGAAGCAATGGGTGGAAACTAATCAAGGAGAGAAGCAACTTAGAACTGAGGAGAAATTTCCTGACAGAACAATTAATCAGTGGAACAACTTGCCTCCAGAAGTTGTGAATGCCCCAACACTGCAAGTCTTTAAGAAGATGTTGGATAGCCATTTGTCTGAAATGACTGAAAAGGACCCTTCCAACTCCACTATTATATTATTGTATTAATAAATTACCATAAAATTACCCTTTAAGTAGAAACCCCTTCTTCTATTTATACGAATGAGACAGAGAGTTAACTGTTGACAAAGGCAAGTGGCTTCAGGGCAATAGCAATTTGTCAAACTGTTCATAATTTAAAAGCAGAACAAGAACAGTGACAATTTCTGATTCAGGTTGTATATTTTTCTTCTCTCTCAGGAGAGAAAGAGAAAAGGAGAGAGCGAGAGAGGAAGGAAGAATAATCAGTGCAACTCTAAAGAGCTTTTGCAGTTGTCTTCAATGTTTGATGACCCACAAGTATTTTCACTCACCTGCAACAGTGACTGCTAATAAGTTAACTAGTATTGTTTTAAGAAGAGGCTGAAGGGGATATTATGGACAGAATGGGATATAATTATTTATATAAGATAATGCACAAGAACCAATGGTTATTCATTGTACAGTTACATTCTAAAACTCCCGCATCATTTTTAAAATAAAAATAAAAATAAAATTTAATTCAAAAGATGGAAAGGGGTCATTCAAGTTTAAGAACAAAGAACTGCTACTAAAAAGAATTTTAAAAGTTCATTGGGAAAGAACTGTATTTTAATGTAGGATAACATTTATCACTAGGCAAAAATTTGGAAACATGTCAGAAACAAAACCTGAATCACTTATGGCATTGAAGTAATTTTTTATAACAATCTGCCATGACATCCATCAGAGCCCATTTAAATTTAATGTTCTTCAATTATTCTTTGACAATTTAGTATTAACAGCTCTTGCCACTTTGGAAAAGGCATGAAGTTATATTGTTATTAATAGCATACAGTTGTGTATTACTTTACATTAACACAAATCTATACATTGCATTACAATTAGACGTCCACTTCTCTTTGCCATATTTATAAAGTGTGAGAATGTTAATATAACTGTTTTTAATACTATGACTTGAAAAGAAGAAGGAAATAAAGCCAGGCATTCTGTTAGCAAGTCTGTTTTGTGATGCAGTTGTATTAGAAGTAGATACTGCAGGAAAGCAAATTAAAACAATTGAAAAATAATAAGATACAGACATTTGATATGGTGGTTCCTAGATGAAAACAGAAAGAAAGGAAGGAAGGAAGGAAGGGAGGGAGGGAGGGAGGGAGGGAGGGAGGGAGGAAAGGAGGAGGGGAGGAGAGGAAGAGTGGAAGAGGAGGAGGAGGAGGAGGAGGAGGAGGAGGAGGAGGAGGAGGAGGAGGAGGAGGAGGAGGAAGGGAAGAAAAGGAAGGGAAGAAGGTGAAATTAGAAGATATGATAATCCATAGGTTAATTAATATGGCATGAAAACTAATAGTACTAACAATAAAGTCCGTCCATCCGTCTATCTATCTATCTATCTATCTATCTATCTATCTATCTATCTATCTATCTATCTATCTATCTATCTATCTATCATCTATCTATCTATCTCTGGAAAAAACATTAATAAATAAAGGCATGCGTATAATTATTAAATACATAATAAACACATTTACTCACTGTTATAGGTGATATTAAATCCTCGGCCTGACATTGAGTGGTCAGCTTGAAATTCCAAGCGTATAATGTGGCTGTTACTAGTCAGATGGGAGGGCACTTCAGCTCCAGTGAATGTGCCAAGTATTGGAGAATCAGGAGAATCACCGTCTTTAATTGCAAGAAAGTCAAATTGAGACTCCAGGTCAAAATCATTGAAAGAAAGATGAATGCGACTCCCAGGGTCTGAGATGATTGTCCAGATGCAATTCAAATTATTCCCATATCCTTCTGGGTAGTCAGGAGAAAGAACAGTTCCCATTGGTGCCGTGAAATTAGATAGGCAAGGAACTGTCAAAAGTCAGGAAAAGAAATTAGAAAAGAGATAAGAACCCAACTAAAATTGACATTCTGAGCCCTTCCTCTCAATATTTTATTTCAATATTCTTATTTATTCATTCCTTTATTGAATTATTTCTTTACTAGTTTGCAATGAAATAAAATACAATGTTACCATACTTCCCAGAGGATTATCAATTAAATTAATTGATAAATTAATATCAATTATAATCAATATATTTAAAAATGTATAAAACAAATTGGTAAACAATTAAAAATGGTTTAAAAGGATTAATTCAATGATCTTTTTAAAAAGACAACCCAAAGTTTATAGGTATTGTTTAACTCTAAATTCAGCCCAATTTGCCGAATTTATAGTATAAAGTATACATTAGCAATTATCTGGCTCCGTTCATCCTGGAAATAGAGCTGACTCTGATTGATCAGTGTTCTATCAGCTCATTGCCAAATCTCATTTTCCAATTTTTTTTCTAGGTGCAATATGTCATTGAAAGAAAAGTATGAAAAATGAACCAAACAACTATTACTGAATAGAAGAAAATATTTGTAGCTCATGGTTGAATTATGGAGTTCCCGGTGTCCTCTGAGCTTGGGGGTTTGCTTGCAGACATTTTATCACCAAACTAGGTTACATCATCAGTACTTGGTACTGAATGATTAGGATTGCAAATAAAGAAGATCCTTGCTAGTCTTATTCTCCTAATAAATTATTAGGGATGCAAAGGACTTCTGTTTTCTGTCCTTGGTTTAAGAAGCTTTATTTAAAAAAAAAAAAAAAGTATAGGAAGAATGGTGATGATATTCTAACATTGAGATCATTGATTGGTTAAATTGTTGTATATACATGATGATCATCCCTGCCTCTTTTCCCCCTCACTTCTCTGTTCAGGATCTAACAGTATCTTTGGCATGAATTGTAATTTGATGATGTCCTTGTCATCCTTTTCTTGTCTTTGTTAATACCTATTAACTGTAAATTGTAGAAGAAAACATGCATTGCATTATGTTACAATGAAATGAAAGTAGGCTTTGTGATTTACACACTTAGTGCTAAATATGTCCATTTTCAAGCACTAGGGAAATCAGAAAATTCAAGCAGTTCAAATGAGTATAAAGATTTATTGCAAGCTTAAACTCTCTACAAGGATCTGAACCACTAACAGTCAAGGGAAATTATAAGTTTCTAGGATCATGTATGCACTAAAAGAGATTTGTGAATAGTACAAAATTCAAAGAAATGGAAAGAATGCACAATTTAATTGTAAGTTAACCATTATTAGGTAAGTCAACCATATTATTAGGAATATTTTACCAATAATCCAATCCTATAATTGTCCATAAAAGTATGTGTAAGATACATTATAAGTTTAAAAACCAAATATTGTTTGGTGAAACCATAAAAATGTTTTTAAAAAGTTCTCAATGTTCCAAGCTAACAATGAATATCTTCTGAGACCGGACCACCCAATTGAATCCGGACCAGACCAGACACACCAGACACTGCTAAACAACCCTTCATTAAGTACGTAGCGTTGACACTTAGTGAAGTAAAGCTAGCTCTATGGGACTTCCGCATTTCAGTGCCATAAGAAGGCTTGAAACCCACTGCCCCCTTCAGGTATTCTGAGTCATGCTGTTAAATCATTAGTAACTTTCCATTGGTCTGGTCTCAGAAGATGTTCGTTGTTACAACCAGAAGTGGTAATCAGCCGGTTTGGACCGGTTCACCTGAACCAGTAGCAGACATTGCGGGTGGGCCTGCTGAATGAGCCCAGCTCTATGCCATCCTATTCAGGCACATTTTTGAGGCCAAGCGCATGCGTGGAAGGCGTGAGTGTGAGTAAAGCACATGTGCAAAAGCACATGCTCATACATGGAAGGTGCACACACCCCTGCTTCACGCGCATTTGTGTGCAAAGTGGGCAGGCACACACGCAGCAAATCGGTGGTAATGAAATGTGCAACCCACTGCTAGATACGACCTTAATCCCCACACTGGGTCTGACCATTCCTATGTCTATCTAGTTAAAGCACCATACACCCCAAAAAAACCCTTTGTGCTTCATTCCTCACCCCTTCCCAAGTGTGGCAACAACAATACAGAGCACAGGTAAGCATGGATTTGATCAACACTATTTCAAAAGTTGACAAAATATTTTAGTTTAAAATAGTTTTTCAGTACAATAAATTAGAAATTATTGGAATATATTAATTTATACTCACAAATGCATATAGGTATGTTTGCTGACCACTGGTTATTCTCTTGACAAACAATAGTTTTTTCTCCAATCAATTCAAATCCAAACTGGCATTCAAACCTCAACACATCATGATTGGAAAACCCATCTCCTTCTCTGATGCCATACAACGGTGTTCCCGGATCTCCACAACTTTCTTTTTCAATTTCTGTTAAAAAAAAAGAGATAAGTTACTAGTCAATAAACTAACTACACCAATTTGAATTTATCTAAAGAATATGAATCAAAGTGTAAATATCACAAGATACTGACTGTAGCATTATTTCTTATTATTCTTATTTATTAGATTTCTATCCCGCCCTATCTTCCCAAAATGGGACGCATTCGCACCTCTTATCTAAAAAGTAGAAAATGGCGCAAATGAACACACACATCCCATGAAAAAGGAAAGTGCTTTAAGATTTACATTGCCAGAATTATCATATATGTGTAAATCATCTAAATTACTACTGAAATAATTATTTTAGTTCGATTCATGCTGAATTTTCACTTTTATCACATGAAATTATTATAAGCCTCACAATGAATTTCTATTTCCAATAAGATCTAGTTACTACATTGGGTCCAATGAGCATCAGAATATAAATGAAATCTGATGTATCTCCAAATTAGCAACCCACATGAGATATTTCTCTTCCTCACACCCCACGCTTTGCTGGGCAAATGTGACTTTTAAGGTCTGGATTTTGTTTTAGTAGAACAAGAAGACAAGAAATTCCAATTGTACAAGAAAAAGCTTTCAAGTGATTGTCCTCAACTCTATGTAAAATCTTCATTAAACTAATTAGACCTCTGTATCATAAAAGGAGAGGCATTAAAGGGAAATGGAAAGCAGAAAAAGAAAGATTGATCAGTCTGAAGCATGTAGGGGGGGGGGAACACAGAGGAGGAAAAGAAAGAGAAGAATGAAATCTATTTTATCAATTGCATTTCTTCAACAATGGAAAGGATGTACACACAAGACTAATCTTATATCTTCTTCAAAATAACCTTGGCCATTTGGGGGAAAAAAGTCACACTCTCTTTTGATATCTTCTCTTCCCACTTCATGTATCCTGATTATGTTTTTGACATTATAATTATGATTCTACAGTTTATCTTAGCAACTGCTTTTCATTGTATTGCATTCCATATATTAATAGTTGTAAAGATAGTTGTTCTGCTAAAGGACACTTTTTTTCAGTGGTAATGTAGAAGTCCATTGAAATCATTTTAAAAAAAACAACTAGATGGAAACAGAAAGACGAGAACATGCTATTTCCAGCAGTCAAGACCAAGATAAACAGGGATTAACACCAGAGAAACAATCAGAAAACAACACTCTAATCAAGGAACAACTAAGGAGGGGAACACACACACACTGATATAGGTAAAGAAAGCTACTGTATATAAACAGGAAGCAAACCCCACACTCTCTAGTATTGATAATATTACCTAGTTCAGAAATAAAATGTCTGCAAGCAAGCAAACTCAGTGAGTATCAAGTAATCCACTGAAGCCAATTTGAATTGGAATAGTGGAAAGGTGTCAAGAGCAGAGGTAGGTTCCTACCTATTCGGTCCAGTTCAGCCAAATAGGTAGTATCTCCGGCGGACACATGATCCTACTGGTTCTATGATTGGCGGCACCATCTTGATTTTCTGTTCTGCACACGCGCAGAAAAATCTTCAACAAAAATGTAATTTTTATTCATTTTTTTTAATGTGTGCATGCACACATGGTTTTAAATGAAAATGTGCACGTACAAAGAGCGCACATCTGGTGTACGTGCGAGTGAGGTGAGCGCACATGTGCAATTTTTTTTTTACTACCGAACCGGTAGCAATGGTGTACGGATATTACATCTTAATACAATACAATACAATAGCAGAGTTGGAAGGGACCTTGTAGGTCTTCTAGTCCAACCCCCTGCGTGGGCAGGAACCTTATACCATTTCAGACAAATGGCTATCTAACATCTTTTTAAAGACTTCCAGGGTTGGGGCATTCACAACTTCTGGAGGCAAGCTGTTCCAGAGGTTAATTAATTAATCTTGATATTGGTCAAGGCGTAATATCATCTCTTCCTCTTCCTTCCTCTTCCCCTCCTCCTCCGCCTCCTCAGCAGGTTGAAAGGGAATATACTTGACTGAATCAACTGTCTGAAGAAGAATTTGACCAATGCCACCAACACCAAAACCAGATTGCAGACTGCCTATCCTGTCCTAAGAAAGCCACACGGGAAAATGAGAATTGTTATCAGCTATATTCCATTTATTTTGTTAGAAAGACATATTAAGATTCCTTTAAAAAAGATATCCTTGTCCCAGCTAGGATGATAATATGAGGATCTGAAATTCATTTGCTTTTTTGGGGGGGGGAGGTGGAGGCAGGAGTGAAATCATTGAAAAAATAAATAAGACGTCTCCTAGAACTTGTAATCTTAAAAAAAATGATTCTCCAATTAATTATAAAAGTCTTGAACCACTAAATAAACTACAATTGCAAATAGTGAACAAAAATAATATTTAAACCTCAGAATATTGTCCAATTATTTTCATACTTGTTCCTACAGTTTTATCCAGTTCATATCAAACTATTTGTACCCTAGTTACATAAAGCTCATACTTATGCATTATATATTTCAGTAAATAACTGTTTATTGACCACATGATTCAAAGGGCTTCTCATCAGAATTCCCATGATCTCACTGTAATCTAAAAAACAAGAAGATATCCTGTTTATGTGAGCTCAAAGTCCCTTTTAGAAATTCTCTCCATTTAAATTTTCCTCTCACTTTCCACCTATTTATATTAATATAGATAAGATCATGACAACTTGCCTGGTTTTGAACTCTTGAACCAGTACACCAAACAGGCAATTCACTTAAATTTAAAAATGTTCTCTGTGCTAAATTATCACATGTGTAACTGTCCAGATGCCACTTTAACAGGTTCATATTAATTTGTTTGAATTATTCAACCTACATTCAGAGCTGTGTAGCTTAGTATCCCTAGTTATTAATGCCTTTGGATACAAATATGACCAACAGATACATCTTTCTCTGTGAAAACATTTATATTATCGAATAAATTGCCACTCAAGTTGAACAAGTCCCTTTTTTACTATAGTTTAGGAGGAAGCACAAAAGCAATGTTTTACCAGGATATTTAATGCTACTTGAGCTTTTGTGTTTTTACATTTAAAATATAAATACGGTATATCTTAATGAACATCACTGATTTGTGCAAATCACCTAACATAAAAGACTAGATACCATGTGCATTTTCTAAATAAAATAAGCAGAAATGAATCTCTCAACAGGTGTGGGGAATTGTGATCATTCAGGACTGACTTATAGCCAGAGGTGACTAGAGACCTTTTCTTTTTTGTTATTATGGCATTTTTTATTTATGTTCTTGACAGAAAGAGTCTTGGCTGAATAATGAGTGTTGATTTGAAAACTGGTAGAAAACTATTGGAAATATGAAATATCCTGTCTAATTGAAGAACTGAGTTAGGCTCAGATAACTTTTAAGTTAGATCTGTTACATCCCTGTAACAGTTATAATGGTTTCCACCAAGGTCCTCTGTTCAGGTGGGAACAGAGGTTTAATCTGATTGGCTGATGGTCTGACAGCTCCCTATAAGAGGGCTGCTGTCAGACAAAACTTTGCTGGTTTGTACAGAGTTGTCTTGTTAATAAAGAGCTGTTGTTGCAAACTCCTAGTCTGTCCTTCCATTCACGTGACTTAACAAGATCTATGTTGAAATATGGTCCTTGCAATCCTAAATTGCATTAACAGAGGGATACAATCAAGATCAAGTGAGGTACTAATACCACTCTATAAAGCCTTAGTAAGACCACACCTAGAATACTGTATCCAGTTTTGGTCACTACACCATAAAAAAGAAGTTGAGACTCTACAGCAGGGGTCCCCAAACTTGGCAACTTTAAGACTTGTAGACTTCAACTCCCAGAATTCTCTAGCCAGCTGGAGACCTCTGATCTAGAAAAAAAAGTGCAGAGAAGAGCAACCAGGATGATTAGGATACTGGAAACTAAAACATGACAAATGGTTGCAGGAACTCAGCATGGCTAGTCTGGTGAAGAGAAAGACCAGGGGAGACATGATAGCAGTGTTCCAATATTTGAGGGGCTGCCACAGAGAGGAAGGTGTCAATCTATATTCCAAGGCACCCGAAGGCGAGACAAGGAATAATGGATGGAAACTGATCAAGGAAAGATTCAACCTAGAAATAAGGAATTTTTTTCTGACAGTGAGAATAATCAACCAATGGAACAGGTTGCCTTTGGAAGTTATGGGAGCTTCATCACTGGAGGCTTTCAAGAAGAGATTGAACTGCCATTTGTCAGAAATAGTGTAGAATCTCCTGCTTGGGTAGGGAGTTGGATTAAATGACCTACAAGGTCCCTTTAAATTCTGTTAATCTGTAATTAGCACTTCCTTACCAGTCTCACTTTGGCAAGCAGTAACTGAGACAACTCACAAGAGAATTTACTAATCATTAGCATTGGTTGTGTAGGACCAGCCAATAGCTGGAAATGTTATTTATGAGGCTGCACAAATTTATAATTTTAGCTGGGAATCATGGAATTAGGATGATATTGAAGCTTCTGAAGGTGAGTCAGAGTCAGGAGGTATAGTTTTATATGAATTCAAAAAAACATTTTTAAAAAGAATTTTTTTCCAGTTTTCCAATTTTATTGTCTTTTATTTCTCTTAATTATTTTGAAAAGAGCTAAGCTTTCAAGGATCTATTGCAAATAATGAAACTAAAATTAGCTCTCCTTTATTTAAAAAGGATAAGCTTGGGGAAAGCTCTTAGAAGGCACAGAAGTAGAAGAAAGTAGAACATTTCATCCATATAGGGGGTTCAAAGGTTAGAAGAAGAAGAAAGTGGAATAGACTTTGTGCATAAAAAATCAAGGCACCAAGAGTTTGGTTCACAGAAGACTGAATATTCCTCTGACATGCTGAACATTTAATGCTTATAAAAAATGTAGTGAATGGATCAATCAAATTGATTCAAGCTTTCGAAAAGGTGCTAAAATGTTATCATTTCTGTTTTGCCTTGGATAAAAGTGATGGAAAATTCATTTTGCCTAGATATGAGGTAGCAGCGCTGACCTTCTTATCATGGTGGCGCCTCAAAGTCTTGGATTAAATCTCTCAATAACCCAGATCAGCATGGTAGACAGCAACATTTGCTGAATACAAGGAGAGTTATAATGCCTCATATCAGAAAGACACACAGGAGAAGACTATCAAAGTGATGTATCACTTTTAAGTTTTATTTAAAATATTGTGGCAGCAAACTCTGTTTGATCCTATAAAGTAACCAGGACCAGACATGGTTAGTACTGGGAGACCCTCAGGAAGTCTCTGAGTTGACACTACAGTGGGAATACACTATATTGCCAAAAGTATTCGCTCACCTGCCTTTACTCACATATGAACCTAACAGTAAGTGACATCCCATTCCTAAGCCATACGGTTCAATATGACGTCCGTCCACTGCACACTGTTCTTGAGCTAATCTGAAGGCCACATGAAGTTTGTAGCGACTGACTCTGCAGAACGTTGGCCACCTCTTCGCACTATGCGCCTCTGCATCCGCTGACCCTGCTCCGTCAGTTTATGTGGCCTACCACTTCGTGGCTGAGTTGCTGTCATTTCCAAACACTAAGTGGGAATATGTGGTGGGGGAAAGTAACATGGCACTATTTTTATATTGTTGCCATTCAAATGATGTGAATGTCTCCCTGCATTCCCCAGAAGCTGAGAATCACTTGAGTAAGGTTTAACTTGAGCTCTCTGAGAAACATTAAAAGATTCACAATTGTGCCAGTCTGTGGGGGAAAACCTTAAAACATTTCTTCACTATGGAGAAATCTAATACTTTTACAACTACTATATGGCTTTGATTGACATGTGGCCCACAAGCCTAACACAGACAATAATTTGAGCTTGTTACTAGTAAGAGCACATGGACATCTGCCTTATTTAGCTTACAGAGAAAAGGAAAACAATACTATTCACTGAAACTTTAAGGAATGTGTGTATGAGAGGAATGAAAGGAAATGACTTTAAATGTCAGCCCAAACAAACAAGCAAAAAAAAAAACTAAACAAAATAGCCCTTGAAGGAATTGTTTACACAATAGCCCTTGAAGGAATTGTTTATTAGACTCTCTCTGTGTCTCTGTCTCTCTCCCCTCCCTCTCTCTCTCCCCTCCCTCCTCTCTCTCCCTCTCCCTCTTTCTTTCTCCCCCCTCCTCTCTCCTCTCTCTTTTTGTTTCTCCCCCCCTCTCTCCTCTCTCTCCCCCCCAAAAAAGATGTTTAACCAAAGTAGCAAGGTACAAGCATTTAACATTGATAAGCAAACCAAGTTAAAATGTAGCAAAGAGAAGCTGTTTGTCAAAAGTCTGTAACCAAAGCTGAAGAATCTGTTTCTTTTCTTTCTTTTATAAGTAACATGAATTACAGCTAGTCCTCAGGTTATAACAACAATAGGGGTTAGTTTTGCTGCTGCTAAGTGATATGATTGTATTGTATTTCTTAGCAATAGCAATCCTGGCAGTCTTGCTTTCCATTAAAATCCCAGTGGCAAGAGGTGGAAATCTCAGGTAAGGAACATCGGGGGAAGTGCAGGCGGGCACTGAGGCAACAGGAGTGACTTACAGAGACAACATATAACCCTCCCCAACGGCTTCCCCATTGATTTTGCTTGTGAGAATCCAGCAGAGACTGTTGCAAAGGTTTCAATCGTGTTATCGTAGTTCACTGCAATGTTGTGATTGTGAACTGGGGCATACTCAGATTGCAATCATGTGTCTGTGGGGATGCTGTGATTGCTGCCTCTTTTCAAACTGGTCAGAAGTTCCCTTGTTCTCTACCATTGTAAAATTGAGCGGTTGCTGAATGAGTGGTCATAACGAGAGGTCTATTTGTAGTAAACACAGATCCTTATGGGGTGGTTTGTATTAGTAACATGAGACATGGGAGAGATAATAGGCAATGTAGCCCATTGGAGGGTTTTATTAACACCTTTCCTGCCAATTTATTTATTAAATTTTTATATTTATTTACTAAATTTTTATATCACCCTTCTCCCTTCCAGGACTCATGTATACCTACTGCATTCCCCCCCCCTCTCTTTATCCACCTACCTACCTACCTACCTACCTACCTACCTACCTACCTACCTACCTACCGTATTTTCCCCCTCTCTCTCTTTATCCCTCTACCTACCTACCTATTGTATTTCCCCCCTCTCTCTTTATCCCTCTACCTACCTACCTACCTACCTACCTACCTACCTACCTACCTACCTACCTACCTACTGTATTTTCCCTATCTCTCGCTATCCCTCTACCTACCTACTGTATTTTTCCCTCTCTCTATCCCTCTACCTACCTACCTACCTACCTACCTACCTACCTACCTACCTACCTACATACATACATACATACACACTGTATTTCTCCCTCTCTCTCTCTTTATCTCTTTACCTACCTACCTACTGTATTTTCCCTCTCTCTATGTTTAGCCCTCTACCTACTTACCTACCTACCTACCGTATTTCTCCCTCTCTCTCTGTTTATCCCTCTACCTACCTACCTAACTACCTACCTACCTACTGTATTTTCCCTTTCTCTATGTTTATCCCCCTACCTACCTACCTACCTACCTACCTACCTACCTACCTACCTACTGTATTTTTCCTTCTCTCTATGTTTATCCCTCTACCTACCTACTGTATATCTCCCTGTCTCTATGTTTATCCCTCTACCTACCTACCTACCTACCTACCTACCTACCTACCTACTTACCTACCTACCATATTTCTCCCTCTCATCTTGTTTTGGGCCTTGTAGGCCTGCCTGGGCCACATGGGAGTGTGCCATGTATGAGGGAACTTTGGAGGCTTATTCGGTTGCTGATGAAATGTGGAAATGTGCGGGGTGTGTGTGTGACGCATTATAAGAAGCAGCTAGGTGGGAGGAGCTACAGGGAGGTGAAAAACTGAGACGTGAGTACCTTTTACATTTGTGCTGCTTGCACATGACACACGTATGCCAGCCACACAAAATGTACGTATGATTGCATTGGAAGTCCTTGGGAACATTGTGTGAAAATTTGGTATCGATCAGTTCAGTACTTTCTGAGATTAGTGGCTTTGCACAAACTATTTTACATTTTTATTTATATAGATAATTTTTGTTCTAAAATTAAAGAATAGAAAAACAAATGTATGAAACCTATGATAATTCCAAATGGTATTATAAAACCATCTGAACTGTGTCCATGTCAATTATTTCTTGTTTGATTGATAATTATGACATTGATAGACACTCAGGTTTAAATTTAATAGGAAAAAAGTGATTAAAATACAACTTGGAAACTATTGCTGGGTTGAGTTAACGAACCTTTATGCGTAAAAGTGCAGAAACTCAGAAAGATTTCCAAAATGAAACTCTAAAGCAGATTGAAGATTGTATTCATTTCAGAATAACTTTCACTACAACAAGGAAAGAAAGAGGGGACAAAAAAGAAATCTACTTTCCTGTGAAATATGAAAAAATAGTGAGAGAGATAATTTTTCAGCTCCATCACGCAACTGCAATTTTTACAATATGTCTTATGGAGCTGTACTTCAAAGAGAAAGTAGATAGATATGTCTCAAAGGGTCATATTGTTTTATTCTTCCTTAATTTGCTACAGTTTAAACAGCCTTCAATGCTTCATCATTCTAAAATAGTGAGAACATCTGCAGTTATGAATCATATCCATGTCCACCTGAATGTTTTCATCTTGTGTTGTATATTATATCTGCAACCCACATTATATGCAGCAGATATATTTCTGACAACCAATAGTGATAAATGTAGTTAATCCCAGATGCAAGCCAGGAATCTGTAAATGTGGTCATTTCTCTAGGTTATTATTCCAGCAGGCCCAATTTGGGGCGAAAAATGTCTTCTACCATAAACTGCAATTTGAGCAAATAATTTAGACTTAGATCAAAAGGCTTGGCTTATTCAGAATAGGGTAATGGAAGACATCACTGCATAATGGTTGGAGTAAAAACAAAATTCAGTATAGCATCACAAACACCCCCTTCCAACACAAATTATTAATCATTCTGCCTCCATCAAAAAGCCAGACCAATGGTTGATGATCCACCATCATGACATAAAACTAAAAGTACTAATCAAACCAGTCTTTGATGTAGCAACAAAATGATATCATAGAAATCATTATTTAGAAAAGGACATGAAGTTGCCAAAAGTACTTCAGAGAGCCTCTATCATCCAGTTTGCCTAGGATTTATTGTACTCTATAGTACAGAGGTTCCCAAACTTGGCAACTTTAAGACTTGTGGACTTCAACTCCCAGAATTCTCCAGCCAGCAGAGCTGGCTGGAGAATTCTCGGAATTGAAGTCCACAAGTCTTAAAGTTGCCAAGTTTGGGAACCTCTGCTATAGTAGAACTGATCTAAAATATATTGTCCCATGTACAATTCAAATTCAGCTTCAAAACCCTACCTTAAGAACATAAGAACAGCCTTGCTGGAAAAGGCCACAGCCCATCCAGTCCAGCATTCTGTCTCACACAGTAGCTCACCATCTGCTTCAGGGTATTCCCAAGCAGATGTCTTCACCTGCTTATGATTCCCTGCAAATGGCATTGAGAAATATCCTGCCTATTTCTCCAACCCGGAGGGTGTCCTTAGGCATCCATAATGATAGCCATGGATACTCTTGTTCTCCATGAACTCGGCTAATCCTTTCTTAAAGGTGTCAAGGCTGACAGCTGTCACCATTTCTTCTGGTAGGGAGTTCCATAGACCAGTGATCCTCTGGGTGAAAAAGTACTTCCTCTTATTTGTTTGAGGTCTAGCTATCAAAAGTTTCATGGCGTGCCCCCTAGTTTTAGTGTTGTGCGATAGGGAAAACAGTTTTTCCTTTTCTACTTTGTCCACACCGTGCATGATTTTATAGACTTCAATCAGGTCACCTCTCAGGCGCCATCGTTCTAGAGTGAAGAGGCCCAGCCGTTGCAGCCTCAGATGGTAAGGAAAGTGTTCCAGCCCCCTAATCATTCTGGTTGCCCTCCTCTGCACCTTTTCCATTTCCATAATATCCTTCTGAAGGTATGGTGACCAGAACTGTACACAATACTCCAGATGGGGCCTCACCATAGATTTATAAAGAGGCAAAATGACGCTTGCTGACTTATTTTCTATACCCTTCCTAATGATCCCTAGCAATGAGTTTGCTTTTTTCACTGCTGCGGCACACCTTCATTGAGCTGTCCACCATTAATACCTTCATTGAGCTGTCCACCAGGACACCAAGGTCCCTTTCCTGGTTAGTTGCAAGGAGTTCAGACCCCATCAGTTTATAGATGTAGTTGGGGTTTTCTGCCCCAACGTGCATCACTCTGCACTTACTAATGTTGAAGCTCATTTGCCACTGGTTTGCCCACTCCCCCAGTGTCAAGAGATCCCTCTGGAGCTCCTCACACTCTCAGTTTTTACTACCCTGTATAATTTAGTGTCGTCGGCGAATTTGGCTACCTTGCTGTTTACTCCTACTTCTCGATCATTTATGAAAAGGTTGAAAAGCAGGGGTCCCAGTACTGAACCTTGGGGGACCCTACTCTTTACCTCCCTCCACCTGGAGAAGTGTCCATTTAATGCTACTCTCTGTTTCCTGTCCTTTAGCCAGTTGCTAATCCAGGCCTGTCCCTTTATTCCATGACTGGCAAGTTTATTTAAGAGCCTTTGGCGCGGGACCTTGTCAAAGGCCTTCTGAAAGTTCAGATAAACAATGTCAACTGGATCTCCCTTGTCCACGTGCTTGTTGACACTGTCAAAAAATTCCAGCAGATTAGTGAGGCATGATTTGCCCTTGCAAAAGCCATGTTGGCTCTCCTTCAGCAGCGCCTTCTATGTGCCTATTAATTTTATCTTTTAAGATGGTTTCCATCACTTTACCGGGGACACTTGTCAAGATGACCAGTCGGTAATTTCCTGGATCACCTCTGGATCCTTTTTTGAAGATTGGTGTTATATTCGCTCCCTTCCAGTCATCCGGCACAAGGCCTGATTTGAGAGAAAGATTATATATTTTAGAAAGGACATCAGCAATTTCATCTTTAAGTTCCTTGAGAACTTGTGGATGGATGCCATCTGGTCCTGGTGATTTGACCTTGTGTTGATATATATTCTGTCCCTCTATTAATGGGCAGAATGTTCTATCCCATTAATGCAATATTCCATGAAAATCCAAAACATTCCACTTTTTTTCTTATAATCATATAAATATATTCTTAAAAAGTCCCAAGACATCTGGAATTTCCATTTTCCATTGCAGAAGATATTTTTTGTAGTGAACTGGTGGACCATCCCAGAATGACGAAACATGTACAGTGATCCCTCGTTTTTCGCGGCTTCATGTTTCGTGGCTTCAGTGCTTCGCGGGTTTTTATCGGCTCTCATAAAGGCGCGTGATTGGTTTCCGGTGATTGGTTTCCAGTGCGACTCTCATAAAGGCGAGTGATTGGTTTCCTAGCGAATCCTACATCACGGTTTTTCAGTTTTCGCGGATGGTTCTGGTCCCCATTAACCGCGAAAAACGAGGGATCACTGTATATTCCAAAAGAACAATTCATAATTCTCCAAAACAATGAAAGAGATAGAGAAGGGAGAGGAGGGGGGAAGGTAGGAGGGGTAGAAGAGGAAGGGGAAGGGGAAGGGGAAGGGGAAGGGGAAGGAAGGAAGGAAGGAAGGAAGGAAGGAAGGAAGGAAGGAAGGAAGGAAGGAAGGAAGGAAGGAAGGAAGGATGGAAACAAACTATCTGGAGTCAATTTCTACATACATACAGAAATCCTATTCTGTTATTCTTTCAAACAAGCACACAAATACAAAGGATGTATACTAAATAATTATTTAGTATAAATATAAGTATTTAGATAAAATACTAAATAATTAACTTTAAATATTTAAATTTATTAATGTATAACATTTAAATTAGTCTTAGGTTAATTAATTAATTAATTGTGGATCATTAGTTCTGTCATTCTGTCTCTGAGTGGTGTCAAAACAATTAAAAATTAATTCAAAATATTAAGCTAATATTCAACCTTTTTCTACCACTTGGGTGGTGGGGAACTCATTCTGTATAGGAGATTTTAAGAGTGGTTTATAATATAAGCTGAATCACCATAATGTTTTAGGATCCCATTTGGGTAGCAGTCTTGATGACATTTGCTGACATAATTCCAGTTCTCTATTTGTCATCACCATAATATATGACATTATTTTTGCTTTATTTTGCCTGCTATTTTACATTAATTTGTAGAGAATTTTTTTTTAAAAAAATGAATGTAAGGCTGTGGTTAGTAGTAATATAACTATTTTGCAGGTGGCAGTCTAATTACAACATGCATATTCTTTTTAGTATTGTATTTAAAATTCAGAGCGATCCTCAGCACAGGAAGATCAGAAAGTTACAGTATATGTGTATCTGTCCTTTTATTACAAACATTTTTTCTAACTATAAAATTATATCTGTTACATTGTTTTGTAACTTCATTAAAAAGCTGTGAGATAAAGTGGAGACTGACATATTCAAATCTCCTTTGTAGAACATTAATTAAATCATCAATTTTATGAATAATTAAACATGCCCTAGGCATCTATTTACAAAATACATTCACAAATGCCATATAATGTAGACCCAAGTAACATATTAACTAAGAATATATTCCAATAACCTAGCTTGATTATATAATGACACAATTGGATATTTCCAATAAAAATAGCATCTGTATGATTTGAGTTCTACATCTGTGCAGTAAAAAGCAACCATGTTATAATGCATGATATTTAGATTATTAAAACGTCTCAAATCAAATTTAGGGAACGTATTTGCTCTCTGATGAGATCGTTTCATAAATCTCATTCTGAAGTGTATTATAAAACATCGTTATTGAGTAAAAATGAATAGCATTAGCTATGCGTACTATTAAACGCCTCTATTATTTTGGTACATTCAATCTCATTTCAGTTCCATATAAATTGGTCCCTTCTTCCTTCTTCCAATCTGTTCCAAAGAATCTCTCAAACAGATGAGATAATATAAGTAATATTACATGTTGACTTTACACAGAAAAATAAAATTGTAAAACAACAACTGGTATTATTTTTTAAAAAATTATCCAAAGTCACCAGGTAAGCTTAAGAAAATGGAAATTAAATAAAACCAATCTACTTCCACTAGAGATCTTTGAAAATAATGTTTTCCATGTAGTCATTTGTATAGTGACAGCATATATTATCTTCCCCTATAAAATTTTGATTAGCTATTTTAACTGTGCAATATCTTTATAATGTATAATGGAACATCTGTATGCAATATTTTAAAGTAGATACTGCTTTTTCTGGAATGACTTGCAGCAGCATAAGTGCATTCTCAGGCATGTGTAGTTGAGTCCAGATAGGTTGGTTGTTAGTTTCCATAATTTCCATATGAAGTACATTTTGTTCTGGTTGTTGTTTTTATAGTGTTTGGCTTGTACTTTGTGGTATCATGTAAGATCATGTTGTGTCATGGTTTTCAGATTGATGACCACATTGATCAATTTAATATAAACAAATAGAAAAATAAAACAATTTAGGACCACCAAAACTAACCCAAAGTAATAAAATTGCATCTTGATCATGTCAAATTCATTAACTCATTATCAATGCTTAGCAACGGCATAGATTTTCCCTAAAATTATGTGCTTTCAATCTGATCATTCAATGTCCAACACTGACTCATCCATACCGTAACTGAGACCATTTTGCTGCTTCTGGTCTGCTTCTTCTCTTTATTCCATCTTTCCCAGAATTACTGTTTTCTCTAGCATGCTATAGTGGTCTTTACTAATATGTCTGATGTAGGATATGGACATTTGTGACTCATGTGAAAATTATAGATTGATCTGTGATGCTTTTTGGGGTTGTTGTTGTTTTGTTAGTTTGTTTTCAAAGCTATCCAATGTATTCTAAAGTGTTTGGGAATTAAGGTAATAATAGGACCGTCTATTTCTCAGAGGGCCCTATTTCTCCAAACCAGTACCTCTGGCACAAGTTTCAGAAGCAAGAACATGCAATTGCCTGGTTTGGTTCTGCAATCCAACAAGACAGACATAGACTTCAGAGGATAATTAGAACTGCAGAAGAAACAGTTGCTACCAACCTGCCTTCCATTGAGGACCTGTATACTGCACAAGTCAAAAAGACGACTGTGGGAATATTTACAAGACCCCCTCACATCCTGGACATAAATTGTTTCAACTTCTACCCTCAAAACAACACTATAGGGCACTGCACACCAGAACAACTAGACACAAGAACAGTTTCCCCCCCGAACACTATCACTCTGCTAAACAGATAATTCCCTCAACTCTGTCAAACTATTCACTAAGTCTGCATTACTATTACTATTAATCTTCTCATTGTTCCTATCACCCATCTCCTCCCATGTATGACTGTAACTTTGTTGCTTGTATCCTTACAATTTATATTTATTGTTTCCTAGTAGGATTTGATTACTTACAGTATTTGTACCCTATGACTATCATTAAGTGTTGTATCTTATGATTCATGATGAATGTATCCTTTCTTTTATGTACACTGAGAGCATATGCACCAAAGACAAACTCACTGTGTGTCCAATCACATTTGGCTAATAAAAAATTCTATCTATCTATTCTACTAACATTCTTCAATATGCAAACTGAAAGAATAAAAGGACACCAATAGACTATAGAAATATGAAATTGATTTACTGTAAAGATTTTTAATAACAAGCACTAAGCATATTTATATAGGGATGTAGCAATTTTACTTTCTGCTCCCCAAGGGGAAAAGGGGAGGGACTAGCCAATTTTGGTTACAACACTAGAAGCTCAAACACAAAAAGTGTTCTTCTTTTATAGAATGACTGAATCAAGTGTTCCCTTGATTCACTACAGGAACACATTTTTAAGTCTGCTTGCTTAAAGCATTGTGTTACTGACAGTTTTGTCATTAGCCAACCTTGTAGCTTTTCCACTCTTTTGCCAGGATACATTTCTACAACCAACTGAAGAGAAATATTAATCAGGTACATTGCATAAGATCAATAACTCACACCGCTTTTCACAATGAAATCCAGAGGGTTCTCTCTCCTCTCTTTTCTATGCAGAAACATATATAATGTAGAAAAGCAAAAGACATTTCCAAGAATGCTGATAATTCCCCTCTTGAATCATTCTTTAAAAGGAAAAATAAATAAATCTTTGATAGCATGGCTTTTTGAGTCTGCATAAAAATGCCTTTGACTTCATTCCTTTTAAGACAAAAGAACTCCGTACTTATCAGCTGAGATACCTAGAATCAAAGTTGTACTGGTGATTTTAAGATGAGCTCCCACTGCTAAAACTTTCATACAAGAAGAAAGAAAGAAAGAAAGAAAGAAAGAAAGAAAGAAAGAAAGAAAGAAAGAAAGAAAGAAAGACCGACCGACCCTACAGACAATAATTCACATTGACCTATAATAGTGTTTTGTTTTATTTTTTTAATTTAGAATAACAGAGTTGGAAGGGACCTTGGAGGCCTTCTAATCCAACCCCCTGCTTATGCAGAAAACCCTACACCATTTCAGACAAATGGTTATCCAATATCTTCTTAAAAACGTCCAGTGTTGGAACATTTACAACTTCTGGACGCAAGTTGTTCCACTGATTAATTTTACATATGTGTATTTCATTTAATTCTGTATTTGTTGAAGTTATTTTAAAACACAGAAATGCTAGTATTATTTACAAAGGAAAGTCAAGATTTCCCTTTTTAGTTGAATTTTTAATGGGATTACAGTTACCTTTGTAGTTAACTTTGAAGCCAACTGAGCCCACGCTTTCATCCGTCTGAAGATGCAGCCACATCTGATTGTTCATGCTAACGATTAAATCCGGCACAAAGCTCCCTGTTAATCTAAGCATAAACAAAATAAAAAGTCCATTAGCTGTAAATTGGCTATGAAATAAAGTTATTTAAAAAAAAATCAAGTAGAGAAGTTGATTATAGCACTCTACTCTTTAAAAGCTAGAACTTCAAATTAATGGCACACCAGCATTTGAAAAAAAGAAAAGAAAATAACCACCAAAAAGTGGACAACAGAGGGCAAAGGAAGAGTGAAGAGAAGGGGAAGAAGGGAGAGGGCAGAAGTAGAAAGGAAATGGAGGGGAAGAGGGGTGGGAAGAAAGGGGGAGGGAGGGAGGTGAGGGGAGAGAAAAGAGGGGAAAAGAGAGAAGGAGAAGATACTAATCCAGAAAAATTACTAAGTGGAAATATTTTTTTGTTTTCAATAATTGAGTAACTGCAAGGCAGCATTTACTCTCTCTCTCTCTCTCACACACACATACAACTTATTAAGAGAAGCTATCTTATAGGTCAGGGGTCTGCAAAGTCGGCTCTTTTGAGACTGGTGGACTTCAACTCCCAGAATTCCCTGGGAGTTGAAGTCCACCATTCTTAAAAGAGCCGACTTTGCAGACCCCTGTTATAGGTACCTGCTGACTTACAACTTTACTTAACAGTATAATATCCTAATGCCACAGCATGCCAGCAATTTTATTTAAGTCTTGCCATTGACACAGAGTTCAAAAGAAAGCTGTTCAGCTGGCAAAATAAGAATAAGTTTTCATGAGCACTGTAATCAGAGAATCATAGATTTTCTTTGCCTTCACACTATTACAAGAGATTCATATGGGACTAAAATAGTGAAGGCTGATGAAGACATAAATTAGGTATATTCTGATAGGTTTGCCTACTCATGCAGGCTTCAAACATTAACCACAACAGTGTTCAGTTCTAGCTTAGTATGCTTTTTGAACCTGTTCATTGCAGTTTGTATACCTTTGTCAACAGCGAAACCTCTGTGTTTAATTTATATGCAAACACTCTGTTGGACTTTGTAAAAACAATGCAATACTAAAAACACTATTATAATGAAGTAAAGTATCATCACGCATACAACTTAGTAATTCTTTTCTCCCATGAAACTACATGCAAGTATCTCTTCTTCTCATAACCTATCCTTTATCCATATGCAAATCTATAAATCATTAACCTTACAGTCTGGGCACCAGTAAAAAGTCCATAATGGTTTCCAATATGTTGGCGAAATATATCTTAATTCAATCTTGATTAAATAAACCAACTTTGGCCTCCAGCAATCTTGATCTTTGAATCATTCAGATATTATCGTACAATTTGAACTCTCTTCAGTTTTTCATTTTGTCAGCCAAAAAACATGTTTAAACATGCTGAGTGTGATAATAGATGTCTTTTTCAAAGTGAACCTCTCCCAAGAGAAGTCCATTATCTTACTGTTCCTGCTAGTAAATTTGGGTGGTTCTTATTCCCATAATATAAAGTAATCTCATAACTATCCCAAAAGGTGGAATGCTTTTTGATATAGTGTATCTAGACACATCTAGATTCTACTGAAGGAACAAGCACTTGAGACCATATTCACCCTTCAGACTTTTCCCCTTGAATTTCCAGATCTATTCTGACTACAATTATGAGAATTTTTGGTAGGAAATATTTAAAAGTTGGAGTGCAAAACCTGAAATATTTTAGATACCTTTAAAAAAATCCAGAAGAATTGAGGAAGGAAAGAAGGAAGGGGAAGAAAAGAAGGAAGGAAGGAAGAAGAAGGAAGGAAGGAAGGAAGAGAGGAAGGAAGGAAGGATATACTGTATGTCATATGATTTCTTGTAGAATATTTTTTTTTTCAGTTCCTAAAACACATTTTAAAATTTGGATAGTTTTGGTCTGAGATTTTAGAAATCAATCCTGAGGATATTTAAACCCATACAAAAATATTGTTTCAGTAGTTTTAGTAATTATTAAAAATAAATGGAGTAAAAAATGTTCATAGTGATCATTTAACTGGGCATTTCACTGGATTTGAAAAGACCAAAAATTTGAGAAGGTCCTAGAACTTCTTGGATTCACTTGTCAGCTTCTCAATAGCAGTAATCCAACCTCTTCTTACAACAAAATTGAATCTTATTTTATTTTCTACAGAACTGCTACATCAAAATGTATCCCCAAAGAATCTCCATTATGTTTGCCTGAATTCACAGGCATATTAAAAAGAGATATATAGAAATGAATAAATCTTGCAAAACAGATTAAAATGCAATTGGAACATGAAATAACTTTGAGACAGTTATGCTCAGCCTGACAGTACTGCAAATTGGAAAAAAAAATTCAGCAAATTATCTGCACATTTTTGTCTACTATATTGTCTTTGTTATAATACAGTAGTAACTTTACTGTGAAACTAACAACATTCTGAATGATACTCTGATTAAAAAAAAAAGATAGAGCATTCATTTGCATTCATAACAAATCAGTGTAATTTCATCAGTCTTGTTAAATGTACGTCCTGCTTTGAACTGGCTGCTACAAAACATTAGCATCTTAAACTAGACTAGACATGCAGAGAAAAATGATTCATATTTATCTAAGGAAGATTGAGAAGTTAGAGAGCAGAGAAATCAGTAAGTATGCAAGGTTGAATATTAGGAAATGGAAAAACTAAAACTATATTAGAGGAATTTAAAGACTATTATGATATGAAATCAGATTGAAGTTCGTCATTTTTTTTTTTTTTTACGTTTGTGTCAGAAGCACCAACGCGCTTCTAGGTTGAAAAGATTAGCTGGTGATATCACTGTTGCCTGAGGGATACCCAGGGGTGTTATATACTTACTTTCCCTACTGGTTCGCTAATGTGAGTGTGCGCGCCACCTCCACACATGCACAAATCCTTCCACCCCTGCACTTTTGGCAAAAAAAGGGCCTAAATGGGACGCAATAGAGCCAGGTGTGGGTAGGCAGAGCCTCCCACAATTTCTGCTACCAGTTCGGGTGATCTAGTCCAAACTGGTAGAATACCACCTCTGAGGATACCCAATTGGGAACTCCTATCATATCCCCAGCAGGAACTGGACAAAGGACAGAGACTCAATTCTCAAACTCAGGCTTGCTAACCTCATCCCAGCATCTTAACCATATGTGAGCCATGCTCCTTGCTCAATGTCATGATTTCTATTCAACTCAAAGATCCTTAGACATATCTCTATCGAAGAATGATATCATTAATAAGGGATGAATGATGCTTCTCTAACATCAATTAGAATTTAAATTTCAAAAATGTTCAGGAAAACTACATGAAAAAAAAGATGCTTACTCTACAATCGTATACATATATTTTAGAAATAATGTAAGAAATAACACTAGATAAAGATTCCCCTCGCACATATGTGCTCGTCATTCCCAACTCTAGGGGTGTGTGTGCTCATCTTTGTTTCAAAACTGAAGAGCCAGCACTGTCCAAAGAAGTCTCTGGGGTCATGTGGCCGGCATGACTAAACGCCAAAGGCGCATGGAATGCTGTTACCTTCCCACCAAAGGTAGTCCCTATTTTTCTACTTGAATTTTTACATGCTTTCGAACTGCTAGGTTGGCGGAAGCTGGGACAACTAATAGGAGCTCACTCCATTACGCAGTGCTAGGGTTTTGAACCACCGAACTGCCGATCTTTCTGATTGACAAGCTCAGTGTCTTAGCCATTGAGCCATCACATCCCTTAAGAAATAACACTAGACAGTAGGAAAAGATAAAATTTATTTGATTTTATATTTTCCTATTACCAAAAGGATTGCTTAAGAATTTGATAGCAACAGAAAGAAGAAAAAGTTTTATGCAATAAACAGAGGAATCAAGCGAGTCAGATATGTAACTTATCTCACCCTTCTAATGTGCATGATATTTAGAAGAAATATGGTTAGATCAATACAAGAAAAGCCTGATTATTATCCCTGCATTTAAGATCTACTGATTCTTGTTATTATCTCAGAGAAGAAGAAATGTTTAGGAAAACATTTGTTGGAAATACAAGTAAGGGGTTTAATATAAATATAAACCTGAAGACTAGATAACATAAACATTGATCCATTCTAAGATCGCACATTGTTTTGAGAAAATAGTGAAGTTCAAAATCCTTTTCTCAAGAAATGTGTTCAACATTCCCTCTTTTATCTCCCCATCAAGAAGTCATGGCTTTTCTTCAATCTTTGGAGACAAAGCAGAAAAATACAATAACAATGCATATAGCTAGATCAACTAATTGAATTTTGTTTTTGTAGCAACTCTCTAATTCCTTGCATCAGGATGGAGTCAGGGCAACTGAATGGAGCTGATTGTTTATGGGCTGGATGCTCTTCCTAATGCCTATGCACAGTTCACAGCAAATATTCTCTGTTTGCGCCCAGAGAGAAAAAATATCTGCTGCTACCTAGGATCGAACTCTCAGTCTCCTGACCTCACAGACTTCCACCTCTAGGGCACCACACCACTCAGATCAATTCACTGAACGGAGTGTAAAAATTAGAATAAGTCTTAAGGTTGCCTTTAAACCTTATTCTTGTTTAGGCTTTTTACATGCTATAGGGAAATTCCAGAAAATGCATGAATTTTGACTGGTGTGCCAGAAATAAATAAGGTCTCAATATGATCTTTCACCTAGGTGAACTTTGCTTATTAAGAAACTATGTAACATGGATTCTCAAAGCTAATCTGGCTCTGCTTCCTGTGATTCCCAGGTCTTGGCAAAAATGTGATATGAGGGTCCTGAGGGGCAAATGACATCGATTTTGTAATTTGTTAACTAACATAGTTACTTTGCATTTTAATCTGATTTAAAATAATGTCAAAGAAACGGTGGTGGATAACCCTTGTCCTAGGCTCTGTGTAACTAATTCAGGATGTTCTCCAAGATTATGTATATATAACTTAAGGTATATTGATTTTTTTAAGTAATATGAGTGCCATTTTGCCTTGGAATATGTGCTGTAGTTGAATTTTGTAGGATAGAGAGATGGCACTAGCACTGATGATGTTACTTAGTTGGGTAATGAAATGTCTCTAATCAACCTCAGAGAGCACCAAGGACCTCAGAGATTATAATGTTATTTTATGTATTTTGTCATCTTAAAATTGAGAAATAATACTTGTGTATGCCTGTAAACTATTTTATAATTAAAGTGCATTGCTTCTGTGCTCTCTGCTCACATGATCATAATAAAACGAATGATGTTAGGATACACAACCAACAGAAAGATAATGCGATCTCTTTATTTTACCTTTACGTTTTTTTGTTTTGCTATACATTCTCATGTGAATGTAAAATTATATTAGCATTTAAAAGCCATGTGAATAGGAGTACTGTTGTTTTTTTAGTCTTTGGTGAGATGTGAACAAACCATGGTTTCATCAGGATAGAGATTATGGAGACTTACACTTGGAGCACAGTTTTAGGATCACCTACTTCACCTCCATCCCCAATTGTTAGTGTATCATAGCCAATTTCCAGGTCAAATTCTTCAAAATTAATCTGAATAACCTAGAATAAAGAAAAAAAAGTCCAAATTTACTTACAGGTTTCTTTTCTTTATCAATCAAACAAATGCTCAAACAGGTTCTATAAACAGGGTGTATTGATAGCACTAGCAATAGCACTTAGACTTATATATTGCTTCATAATACTGTATGGTACGGTCTAAGTCAGGGGTCCCCAACCCCCGGGCCGCGGACCGGTGCCGGTCCGTGGCTGGATGGGAGCCGGGCCGCAAGGCTAGAGAGGAGGAGGGAGGGAGGAGGGGGCTGCCCCCTGAGCAGAGCGTGCAGGAGAACGCAGGCGCGGCTGTTCGCACCGTTGGAGTGTGACTCTTCCTCCACCCTCGTCGACGGAGGGACTCCTGGACGCCGCCGGACCGGCCACCGATTCCCTCCCCTGCTGGCATGCCGGCCACTCGTTTTCATCCAGGGACTGCGGAGGCTCTGCGGGCTGGGGTGGGAATTGGCGGGTTGCTCCGGCGGCGCAAGGAGTCCCTCCGTCGACGAGGGTGGAGGAAGAGCCCCCACCATCCTCCTGCGTTCTCCCGCGCGCTCTTCCCAATGGGCTGCCCCCCCTCCCTCCTCCTCCTCTCCAGCCCGGCTCCTATCCAGCCACGGAGCCTGACCGAGCGAACGAGCGACCAAGCCTGGCAGGCGGGATGAGGAGGCGGGGGGCGGGGGGACGGGATGACGATGACGACGACAGAGACACATAGAGAGACAGAGGGAGGGAGGGAGAGAAAGATAGACAGAGACACAGAAGGAGTGATTGAATGAATGAATGCAAGACAGACAGACAGACACACACACACACACAGAGTGACAGAAATGGGCGGATGAAGGAGAGACACAGAGAAAGAGAGAAAGAAAGAAAAAAGTGGGAGAGAGAAAGACAGAGAGAAAGAGACAGAAAGGAAAGAAAGAGGGAACGAGAAAAAGAAAGAGAAAGAAATAGAGAGAAAGGGAAAGAGAGAAAGAAAGAAATAGCGAGAGAGAAAAAGAGAGACAGAGACAAAGAAAGAGAAAGAAAGAGAGAGAGAGAAAGAAAGAAAGAACTTATGACCACAGTTGAGGCCAAAAGTTTGGTTGCTAACCAAGATCATTGTTAAGTGAGTTTCACATTTTCAAAGTTGGCCACGCCCACCCAGTCACATGACTGCTGAGCCCCTCAGCCGGTCCGCAGAATTTTCTTTAAAATGAAACCGGTCCCTGGTGAAAAAAAGGTTGGGGACCCCTGGTCTAAGTGGTTTACAGAGTCAGCGTATTGCCCCCAGCTATCTGTGTCCTCATTTTACCACCTTAGGAAGAATGGAAAGCTGAGTCAACCTTGAGCCCATCAGGATCGAACTCTAGACTGTACAGAGTTAGACTGCAATATTGCATTGTACCCTTGTGCAACCTGGGCTTTTATATTATATAGGTTGAGTTCTTTTAAGACTCTTCTATTCTAGTTAGATAAATAAGTCATTCCTCTAAGAAAAAATTCATGGAAGAAGTAGACAATGTTTTACCCATGCTATCATGGCGTTTGTGGTAATACAATGTTAATTTCAGGCCAATATCATGATTTAAATATGGAATTGTTACCATATTAATAACATGAAATAAAAGAAAGTGCTAGTGGCAAATATTATATTATGCATTAATAATCAAAGTTACATTTTTTTTGTTTTTAACTATATCCCCATTTAATTGTATCTCCATTTATTCATACACAAGCCAGAGAAAGATATTAATGCTCAAATAATAACAAGCAGATATAATTTGATACACTATATTATACAAAAGCAATATCGACTTTTAACTTCTGCAATCACTATAATAAATAAATCAATGTTATTCTATTTTTACAACGTCTCATATGATGACTTTCATTTGAAGATTAAACTTTCCTTGATATAAATCTGTGTGCAAAAAAGAAATGAACTGATTTGGATTTATATCATACCTGAGGGGGGTGTTAAGGTGATTTCACATTTTCAATAAACACTTGATAAATCTTGCTGTGCTTTATCTGTGATAGGTGCATTAGATATTTGTGAACCTTAAATTCCAGGTGGAATAAATTTCCATCCTTAAACAGGGATGCCATATTTGGACCCACACAGTTCTTAGTGTAGATCTACTCCATTTTTAGGAAGTTTATTTGAAGTATTAAGGATCTTCAAACAGTGTTGTTGTTAGGGTTCCAAGTAACACATCCCACTTAATAAGAACTCTGAGGCAGGCAAATTCCTCAAAGAACATTTTATTGGGACATATCAAATTGGCATGATCCTGGTGAAAAATCATCTCTAAGTGCTCCCCAGTTTTTCACCCAATTAAAAGTAAAACTTTGTCACTTTCCCCCAGAGTCTCCAATCACATCGACCAAGCAGCATACAGTCCAGTTGCTGGGTGACCTCAGTCTCCACCTTTCGAACACCTACACCAACATGCAGGGGTGAAATTCAGCAGGTTCTGGCAGGTTCTGGAGAACCAGTAGCAGAAATTTTGAGTAGTTTGGAGAACAGGCAAATACTACCTTCGGCTGGCCCCAGAGTGGGGAGAGAATGGAGATTTTGCAGCATCCTTCCCCTGCCATGCCCACCAAGTCACACTCAGAGAACTGGTAATATTTTTTTTTAATTTAACCACTGCCAACACCCATGATTTCCAGGGGGAATAATTTTATTTAGACTACAACACCCCAGCTATCGCTACAACTGCCTCCCTGGCACTTTCACTCCAGGCTGTGTCAGTCCTGAAGCAATGAGAAGAGAAACCTCTCTAGAGAACTACAAAAAAGAAAATGGCCACAGTTTGGCCAATTTCAGGATTGACAGTTGTCATGATAGCTATAGCCAAAAATTACCCAGACAGAAATATGGCTGACACTTCAATCGTCGAACCACAATCCAATGGAGGATGAAATGGCTTTAGGATTATTATTAACTTTGTCATTTGTCCCCGAAAATGAATGCACAATTGGAAGAAAATTCCAAATGCTTATTGATTTAGAGTAATAAATCAATAAACTGAATAGGCTTGAATAAGGGAATGTTTTCCTTGAACATGGAGTTGATTGAGGAATAAAAAGGGCAATAGTGTAAATAAAGCATGCCTGGGAAGAGGAAAGGAGAGGAGAGAAAAGGAGAGGAGAGGAGATAATTCTTTATTGGCCAAGTGTGATTGGACACACAAGGAATTTGTCTTTGGTGCATATGCTCTCAGTGTACATAAGGAGAATAATACATTCATCAAGAATAAAAAAATACAACATTTAGTGACAGTCAAGGTTACTAATAAGCTATCAAATCATACTAGGAAACAAATAAAAATATAAACTGAAAGATACAAGCAACATGGTTATAGTCATAAGTGGGGAGAGATAGATACTAAGAAGGAAAAGAAGAATAATAGTAATACATTCTTAGTAAATTATTGACAGTTTTGTGGGAATTAGTTGTTAAGCAGAGTGATGGGGTTCAGGAACAAAAACTGTTCTTGTGTCTAGTTGTTCTGGCATACAGTGCCCTATAGAGTTGTTTTGAGGGTAGAAGTTGAAACAAATTATGTCCAGGATGTAAGGGGTCTGTGGGTATTTTCACAGCCCTCTTTTCCATGCTTAGCAAAGGGTTCAAAACTGAATCTTACTTTACAGATGACAAATGGTTATGCAATGTAGAAGTCCCAGCACATGGAATTGACACTATTCTATATGCATTCTGATAAACATTGCTACTGGTCAAAACAATTGAAAAAAACAATTAGCAGAAGGTGACTGGAAAAGTTGTCCACTCTTTCAGCCTTCTAGTATGATAAGCCATGTATACTAATTTGTGAATGAAACATTCCTGATGGCACAGCACGTTTCCTTAACCTTGTATCACATTGGTTTTTTTTTTTCCTTTTTCTCAATGATTGCACTTTTTTTTAAAAAAGGTTCTAGGATGTAGTCATAATACTTTTTCAATTTATGTGCCTAGAAGCTTTCTTAAAATATGGTTAAACTTGTAGTTTTATTTACAGCATGCTGGCTTCCTTTAAAATAATAATAATGTCTGCCACATAACACCCCGGACTTAACAATTGTAATTAGAAAGACAAAAAATCTGAATAATGGACATGGCAGCACCTGGAGACAGCAGGTAATTAGGATAGTAATAAAACAATAATTTTAAGAGAGGATACTGACACTGTAAATTTCAAGAGTAGCAAATTAATATTTTTCCAAAGGGTAATAAATACAGTAGAAGCTTCTTTGGGAGTTTCTTTCTTTTTCTCTAGCAAATTCCCCTGAATAAAGAATATGAGCGAAGCCTTTTCTTTCTGGATTTAAATACAGGTCACAATACAATACAATACAATACAATACAATAGAAGAGTTGGAAGGGACCTTGTAGGTCTTCTAGTCCAACCCCCTGCGTGGGCAGGAACCTTATACCATTTCAGACAAATGGCTATCTAACATCTTTTTAAAGACTTCCAGGGTTGGGGCATTCACAACTTCTGGAGGCAAGCTGTTCCAGAGGTTAATTGTTCTAACTGTCAGGAAATTTCTCCTTAGTTCTAAGTTGCTTCTCTCCTTGATTAGTTTCCACCCATTGCTTCTTGTCCTGCCCCCAGGTGCCTTGGAGAATAGTTTGACTCCCTCTTCTTTGTGGCACCCTCTGAGATATCGGAACACTGCTATCATGTCTCCCCTGGTCCTTCTCTTCATCAAACTAGACATACCCAGCTCCTGCAGCCGTTCTTCATATGTTTTAGTCTCCAGTCCCCTAATCATCTTGGTTGCTCTTCTCTGCCCTCTTTCCAGAGTCTCCACATCTTTTCAGGTCAGGTGAAATCATAGGACTGGAGACTAAGACATATGAAGAACGGCTGCAGGAACTGGGTATGTCTAGTTTGATGAAGAGAAGGACCAGGGGAGACATGATAGCAGTGTTCCGATATCTCAGAGGGTGCCACAAAGAAGAGGGAGTCAAACTTTTCTCCAAGACACCTGGGGGCAGGACAAGGAGCAATGGGTGGAAACTAACCAAGGAGAGAAGCAACTTAGAACTAAGGAGAAATTTCCTAACAGTAAGAACAATTAACCTCTGGAACAGCTTGCCTCCAGCAGTTGTGAATGCCCCAACCCTGGAAGTCTTTAAAAAGATGTTAGACAGCCATTTGTCTGAAATGGTATAAGATTCCTGCCCATGCAGGGGGTTGGACTAGAAGACGTACAAGGTCCCTTCCAACTCTGCTATTGTATTGTATATCAGTGTCAGTTTAAATTAGAATTGAGTGAAGAGATTGTGATAGTAGGCAACTTCTGCCTTTTCAGATCAACCATCAACACTAAAGGAAAAGCAGTCAAGGATTATGCTGTAGACTAGCACTTAGCAGAGCAACAAGGAAGGTCTTGGAAACTGTATTCAAATACCATGCTATGTCTATACCTACAAAGATCAGAATCATGAAAGCCATGCTGTTCATAGAGAAGCAAAATGTGAAGTTTGAAGAAACAAGACAGGAAGGATGTTGACATTTCTGAACTTTTGCACTAGAGAACACACCAGAGAATATCATGAACAACCAAGAACACATTAAAAAAAAAACTGCATAAATTGCCCCAGAATTCTTGCTTCAGGCACAAATTACCACACTCAAACTATCCTACTTTGCACACTTTATGTAAAAATATAGCTCCCTAGAAAAGCTTCTAATGCTGGGGAAGATGGGAAGAAGGAGAAGGATAAAGAAAGATACAATTATCTTTTCATACTAGTATCTCACTGTCCATGATGCATCACTACCCCTTCTCCCACTTCCAGAGCCACATCTCCAAATTCTAACATGCCTGCTGCTCAATTTAATGTACAATACAATACAATACCAGAGTTGGAAGGGACTTTAGGAGGCCTTCTAGTCCAACTCCCTGCCCAGGCAAGAGCCCTATATAATTTCAGACAAATGGCTATCCAACATCTTCTTAAAGACTTCCAGTGTTGGGGCATTCACAACTTCTGGAGGCAAGCTGTTCCATTGATTAATTGTCGTAACTGTCAGGAAATTCCTCCTCAGTTCTAAGTTGCTTCTCTCCTTGATTAGTTTCCACCCATTGCTTCTTGTTCTATCCTCAGGTGCCTTGGTGAATAGTTTGACTCCCTCTTCTTTGTGGCAACCCCTGACATATTGGAACACTGCTATCATGTCTCCCCTGGTCCTTCTTTTCATTAAACTAGACATACCCAGTTCCTGTAACCGTTCTTCATATGTTTTAGTCTCCAGTCCCCTAATCATATTTGTTGCTCTTCTCTGCACTCTTTCCAGAGTGTATATATGTATATTATTATGAATTTTGATTGCAATAGTCAAATTTAATACAAAATAAAGTTAACGAATAAAAGAATAGAGAGGAGTAAAAAGTGAGAAAGAAAGGAAAAGAAAGAAGGAAGGAAGGAGTTTTATTATTATTATTATTATTATTATTATTATTATTATTATTATTATTATTATTATTATTAAAATCAAGATTACAGCTTGGGTCAGAAACAGTCTGATCAATAGATGGAATATGAGAATACTATGCTTCTGGCTATGAAACTAGATCAAGTTTCTGATAAACAGTTTGAGGCTCACAGAGATAATAACTGACTCCCCAACTGATAAAGATTTAAGATACCATCTTACAAACTACCAACTCCAGACACTTCCATTATCCATGAAAAGACCTGTCAGTTTTCCAATTCAGTTAAAAAGAAACTTCAGTAGTTTCCACCCTAATATACTTTGAGATATATTGGTCTTGATCCTTTCTTTTGAATATATCTTGCTTTGTGAGAAAATATTTCTGCTTTAGGCACTGCCCAAAATAACCTGAAATCTTTGAGCCTCAAGTCAGAATCCTCACAAAAGCTATTTTACCTGTGATAAGAATCTTCCCTTTAGATTCATCCTCTACTTCAATTTATTGCAGCCATAGGCCAGTACTGACAATTAACAAAATAAAAAAATTAAGACAGAGTTAAAACACATTTGTAAAACAACCTAAATAACATCTATAAATGAGATTAAGGATACAATCTATATTAAATTATAATGTAAACCCTAGTTATATTAAAAATAAAATATCTAAAATGGCAACAAATTAAAAATATCTAAAATATTAATATAATGAATTAATAGCATTTAAAATTTCAATGAATTATAGTTTCAAAGAATGCAATGTAGGATATTGGTCTATCGCGGTTTAACAGGTCTGGGGTTGCTGCATAATTCTATGATGCTAATCGGAAAATTATTTCTTTATTATTAGATTTCTTCCACTTTTGTTGCTTTTAAAAATAACTTAAGCGGCAAAGATATCTAATACTCCTTCCTATTTTCTCCACAACAGGCTGGTGAACTGGTTTGGGCTGAAAGAGAGTTACTGGACAAAAATCACACAGCCAGTTTTCATACCTAAGGCAGGACTAGAACTCATGGCTGCCAGTTTCTAGACTGGTGTGTTGACCCACACCCAAACTAGCTGTCAACTAGGTCTGAGATGGCAAACCTTTGGCACGTGTGCCAGAGGTGGCAGGCAGAGCCCTCTCTGTGGGCACCTAGAGCTGGCATGCCATCACCAGCTGTTCTTCCAGGTTCTGTTGTGTGAATGCACTGGACAGCTGGTCAGGTGCGCATGCACATTGACCACCTGCTCTCTTCTGGTGTTCTGGTGTTCCAGCGCTCCAGTATTCCAGCACTCCTGTGCTCCAGTGCTCTGGCACTCTGGTGTTTTGATGCACAGGCACATTTGATGCACAGGAACAGGTTATCCATCACTGAATTAATTAGGTAAAGAATCATTCAGATAAGCTTGTTATCGGGCTAGAAAGTTGTATGTTTAAGGACTGATATTTATCAGTCTAAGGAGCTGAACTTGAGAGGCAAAGTTAAATTGAGAATGTAATATGTTATCTTCCTGGCTTTATTGCAGCAAGCTGTGCATTTCCAATTATCTAAGCTACTAAGATTCTAGTTCTCTGAAGTGGACAGGAGAGAATAGTCAATATTCCGATCAATTTGAAAATGGCTATAGCTCAGTTCAAAGTCTTGTGTTAAATAAAAGTTATTCCGAGTATTTTATGCTGCATTTGCTCAGAAGCAATTAAGATGCAGTCTCAATAACCAATTATGTACCCTCTTAACATTTATGTAATTTCACAAAAAGGCCAAGAAATAAATATCACAAAACAGCATTACTCTTTATTTAAATAAGCACTTTTGCATATAATATAGTTTCCCAAATACAATCAAAGAAATCCATTGTCCTTTGCTGTGCAACAGCTGAAAATATCAATGACACAAATGCTTTTCTTATTTAGATTTTCATGGAAGAATTTGATTTAATCATACATTTTCTTTAATGCCTTGCATATATTAACCTTTATACTGTGAACAACATTAAAATGTAGCTATTAACCTGGGGGAAGAGAAATAGTGAACAGTTTTTATATTTATTTATTTTATTTATTTTATTTATTTTATTTATTTTATTTATTTTATTTATTTTATTTATTTTATTTATTTTATTTATTTTATTTATTATTTTATTTATTTTATTTATTTTATTTATTTTATTTATTTTATTTATTTTATTTATTTGTATAATGACACCATGATGTATATCAGAGTTCTTCAACCTTTCTAGTTTTGTGGACCAGCTTGAGGTGGTGGTGGAACAGAGGATGATTCTACACGAGCAGCAGGCAAGAGTGTATACACATCTCCATTTGCACAAGTGGCGGGCACACACACCTTCCACTTGTGCAAATGGAGCATGGGCGCCCACTCTAGCCTGCTGCTCATGCAAGTGAAACCCTCACTTTCACAGCCCAATTCTGAAGGGCTCAGTGCCTGGCCTGGGGGTTGGGGATCCCTGATGGTTGTGATATTCACATGGATTTCACAGATGACCTCTGTGTTGCTAAGTATAAGAAAACTGTTTCTATCCATATACAAAACAGCAAAGAGATTTAAACTGCTTGGATAGAGGGATGGACTAGAAGATTTCCAAGGTCCCTTCTGTTATTTTAAACATAGGAATTCAGAACATGGGGCCATGGAATCACTTTTTCTTTAGGACTAAGTCCCAACATTCTTATTGCCAAGCAAAGTCATTTTGGCTTAGTTGTAGCACAGGTTAAATTGGAGAATTTACATTTTCCATTTGAAATAGTGGAATTTGGTAGAATTTGAGATTGCGGTGGGGGGTAGAGTTCCAATGAAAACATTCCCTACAATCCCTTATTCATTGTCTTCATAATTCTCTCCCATTCCCACAACTGCAAACTCTAGATCTCTGGAGTACCATGTGCTTTGCTCAATTGTATTGATGTCCAATATACAGTTGAGTAGGATTCTAGGATTGGCCTAATGTATGTTTTGTAAGCTCTAATGAACAATATTTCAAGAAAAAAAGTATTTTGTAGAATTAAATTCATAGCATGCTGTTGTTGTTGTTACAAAGATGAATGTATTGATATAAGAACAATACTGAGACTCAGTTCCCCCTCATTTCTATGCTGAAAAAATGCGCTCAATGCAGCAAGCACAATGGGGTATTTATTTTAGAGCAAAGTTTTTAAAACTTGTAACTTTAAGATGTATGTATTTCAACTTGCAGAATTTTGGTTGGGAATTCTGGGAGTTGCGAAATTTGATAAATATTTGTTTAAAGGATTTGTAAAATGTAGCTGGTGGCTATGAGGAAGTGTCCTTATTTGGAATTACATATTTATGTAGTTCTATTATGAGCCATTCATATGAACACTTCTTCTCAATGACTTCTGAATGACTGGGCTTCATTCAGTCTTTTATGAATCATCCCCAATTCTATTTGTATCTCCAATTCAAAGAAAACTAGTTAGGTTTTGGGTTTTACTAATGATCCAATTTTGAATCATTTCAAGATTCAACATCCACTTGGAAAGATAATGTTTTTCAGGCCTGCAAGCCATCTTTTCTTTTGGACTTGGGGCCTGCCACACTTTCTACTGTGCATTTTCTTTGGTTGGAAATGGGAGGAGGGACTGTATGGAGTTGGGTGATCTGTAGCTATAATAACATTCTTCTTAGAAACTCAAGGTCATCCTTAGTCTTTTCATCTGGCCAGAACTGGATGGGTGGAAGCTGCCAGCGTGGCAGTGGAAGATTGGACCATGTGATGGACTTGTGGGTGTAGAGGCACGAATTTGAACTTTCAACTTGGTGGGAAAACTTGGAAGCTTTCAGATTCGGGTTTTCCCAAATATGCCAACATGGCTTTCTTAATAAATAAGAATTTTGAGAAATCCTTTGCCTCGGACTCTGATTTACTTTTGGATGATATTTGGAACCCTGACAATGTTGGCCATAGGCCACAGCAGCAAAATTCCAACATGCCTGAACCTTCTGCCGAGCTACGTAAATTGATATTTACATATATCCTACCTGGTTTTTTCCCCATAATGACTATCCTAGGAGATATAGAGAACTGAATGAGGGCAACCTTATATTTCTCCTCTGATAGAATGTAGGATAGTGTGCAATTCTGTGCTAGTCTTGATAGAAGTAGGATAGTATGCTAATCTATGACTACAATAATACTTATTGTATTGGACATTATTGTGATGTTAATAATAATAATAATAATAAATTTAATTTGTTGACCGCTCCCTCTCCCCGAAGGGACTCGGAGCGGTGCACAGGGCAAATAAAACAATAAATACACACATATAATTAAAAACAGATTAAATATTATCCCTGCGCTAAAAATTCCTAGTTAAAAATTACTAAAATCCCCATCTAAAATTACTAACCCCATCGAAGAGAGACTACCCTAGGCCGGCCAAGCAGAACAGATATGTTTTTAGTTTTAGACGGAAGGAGCGGAGGTCCGTGGTTGTTCTAATGTCGGGGGAGAGGTCGTTCCAGAGGGCTGGGCCCGCCACAGAGAGAGCCCTTCCCCTGGACGTCGCCCGCTGACAAAGTCTAGTGGACGGCACCCGGAGAAGTCCCTCTCTGTGGGAGCGAATCGGCCGTGTGAATGTATGAGGCAGGATCCGATCCGGCCGTGTGGATGTATGAGGCAGGATCCGATCCCGCAGATCGGATTAGAAGCTGCATTGCAGATTTTTGGGAGGATATTGGGAGTTGTTATACTGTCCTCTATATGGCTATTGTTTACATGAAGCATGCATAGCTGCATTCCCAAGCTGATACTTTCCAGATGTTCTGAGCTACTTCATGTAAATCAGGGGTGTGAAACTTGTGTCGTCACAGCAACATCACATGATATATCATGACTTTTTCCCTCTTCACTAAACCAGGCAAGTGTGTGGCAAGTGTGTGGCCAGTGTGTGATGCATCCAGCCCATGGGCCACAAGTTTGACAGCCCTTATGTGAATAAGGGCTCAACCCGACCAAGACCGAGTGGCTGTGGTTTCCGGCTGCCCGATTCAACCAGATGATTCCATCTCTGGCCATAGGGGGCGAACATCTTGCCCCTGTGGATGGGGCGCGCAACTTGGGTGTCCTCCTGGATACCCGGCTGTCCATGGAAGATCAAGTGACAGCCGTGGCCAGGAGGGCGTTTTACCAGGTCTGCCTGGTACGCCAGTTGCGCCCCCTATTGGATCGGGACGCCCTTCGCACAGTCACTCATGCTCTCGTGACATCCCGACTGGATTATTGCAACTCTCTCTACATGGGGCTCCCCTTGAGGTGCACCCGGAGGCTTCAGTTGGTCCAGAACGCAGCCGCGCGAGCAATTATGGGCACCTCTAGGTTTGCCCACGTAACACCGCTCTTGCGCGAGCTGCACTGGCTACCTGTCGTCTTCCGGGTGCGCTTCAAGGTGTTAATTATCATCTTCAAAGCGCTCCATGGCTCGGGACCTAGTTATCTGCGGGATCGGATCCTGCCTCATACATCCTCACGGCCGATACGCTCCCACAGAGAGGGACTGCTCCGGGTGCCGTCCACTAGACTTTGTCAGCGGGTGACGCCCAGGGGAAGGGCCTTCTCTGTGGCGGGCCCAGCCCTCTGGAACGACCTTCCCCCCGATATTAGGACAACCACGGACCTCCGCTCCTTCCGCTTAAAATTAAAGACACACTTTTTTCGCCTGGCCGGCCTTGGGTAGTCTCTTTTTAGGTTAGGGGTTTTTAGGGGTAATTTTTAGTTTAGTATATGGGTTTTAGCGCAGGAACAATTTAATTTACTTTTAATTTTGTAGTTTGTATTCTGTACTGTGTTCTTTGTATTTTTAATTGCCTGTGCCCCGCCTCGAGTCCCCTTGGGGAGAGAGAGCGGGTTATAAAATTAAATTATTATTATTATTATTATTATTATAAACTCTTATACAGTGGTACCTCAGTACTTAACTGCTTCAAAATTTATCAGATTTGGTATTCAACATATTTTGATGCAAAAAATGTCCCAGTTTGTTTGTTTGACAAACAAACGGCCCTCTGGAACGACCTTCCCGCCGATATTAGAACGACCACGGACCTCCGCTCCTTCCGTCTTAAATTAAAAACTTACTTTTTCTGTCTGGCCGGCCTGGGATAGTCTCCCTGTCTTGGGGGTTTTATTGGGTAGTTTTAGTATAGTTAGTTTTATGGGAATTTTAGCACAGGTTAAGTTTAATTTGGTTTTAGAACTGTTTGTATATTTCTTATTGTTTTTATTCTGCCTGTGCACCGCCCCGAGTCCCCATGGGGAGAGGGAGCGGTTTATAAGTATTAAAATTATTATTAATTATTATTATACTACAAAAGGAAGTGGGAACAGCTACAGAGGCAGACAGGAAGTCGGCCATGCTGGGAAGATTGCTTCAAAAAGAAGTGGGGGTCAGCCATAGAGGGTGGACAGGAAGTCAGCCATGCTGGGAAAGATGCTGACATAAGAAAAAGGAAAGATAGGAAGTCCTTCCCAGCCAAAACAAAGGGTCACATGGTAAGTCACATGGTTTGTTTGACAGTCACCCAATTTAGTACTCATCATGTCTCCTGCAACCAATTAAGAACTAATACCAAAGTACCACTGTAACTTAAACAAAAAAAGTAACAATTCGAAAGATAAGAAAATATTATGTGTGAAAATCATAAGCCAATATGAAAACTATTATTAAATAAAGGTTAATTTTATACCACCTCAGTCATTTCGTTTCAGTGATATTTCTAGATATGAATAATACCAGGTAAAAGTACTAATGCAGGAATTTCTTCGTTTTGTGATTTCTTTTTTTGTGTTAGCAGATTTGTGCAGATCAAGAGACTGAACGATCTTGAAGCTTTAAACAATAGCAGATCATTTATGTGTGCAAGCATCAGGGATCAGGCCTGGGTCAATAGCATCAAACTAACATTAATATACATATTGCGATGCATTTCTATTCTAGGAAAATTAATTACAGGATTTTGGAATGGGTTGGGAAAGAATGTTTCTATCTATTGTTGTGCAATATAGATTTTCAATGTTTACAAAAATTAGACAAATGTAATGAATTTCATTTAAACAATGACCTTTGCTCTGCAGAACGGGGAGAACAAAATCCTAGAATTAAAATTGCATTTGGGAGATCAAGGTGCATTTAAGCATCTGGTAAATAGAGTTAGATAAAAATATCTGTGTATTCTGAAAGCTATGTTCTATGTTTTCTGAAAGTTACAGCTTGCCTTCAAAAGTTGTGGGCACTTCATCACTGGAGATTTTTAAGAAGAAACTGTTCAGCCACTTGTCTGAAATAACATGGGGTCTCCTGTTTGAACAGGAGGGTTGGACTAAGACTTAAAAAATCTCTTCCAGATATATTCTATTCTAATCTATCCTACTTGCAGCTGAGCACATCCAGTTAGAGAGAAATGTTCTCTGCTTTGCTGAAACTTTGAGATAATGAAACAACAATATACTGTATTCTGATACCACCATTGTATATAAATTGGCATACACATTGGACCCCAAAAGATGTAAGTAGACAGGAACAAGGGGTGACAGAAAGATATTGGTAAAACTATAAGAATCCAGACACCCAACTAGATTTTCTGTCATTAGCTTAGAAAACAGCCTAGGAGAGGGAAGCAATTTGAAATGAAAATGACTACCCTTGTCAAATTAGAACAATCCCAGCATTGGTGTAGAGCCACATGCTTCAACAGTAAAAGGAATTGCAGGATCAAAACTGTGGAATTGCTTTGAAACAGGTCAGCAGGCAGAAAAGACAAGCTTAAGATGTGGAGCCAAGACAGAGGCAGAATCAAGTCCCAGTGTTATTCTAGAGCAAGAATAACAAGATGCCTGACAATCAGAAGTGAAGGACAGCATCATCTAATTGTCAGTGTTTAGAGACAGCTACCAAGCTGCAAACAACCGCTAGTTATGACATTGCTTTTAGAGGTAGATTCTATATTTAGGCTAATGGGAAAATTGCAGTTTTTCTATATTAAAAAGACAACAATGGCCAAGTAGGTCATAGATCCACAAGCAAATTGAATGCTTTGCATCAGTGTACCTTATCCAAGTCATTGTATTTGGAAAATCCTGGTAAAATCAGGTGAGGAACAACTGATCCAGTACGAAATGATTATAATGGTTCTATTTTTCTTTTTCAATGAACTTTCTCTTGATTTTTGTATTTATCACTGTTGCAGATTGCTTGTTCTACAGTATATCTTTACTTAATCCTATTTTTATTGTTCCCTAATGTCTTCTTGGACAAGGAAAAATGATAACACAAAGTAATAAAAAATAAAGAATCTAACATGCTTTGGGACTATAGAATTCAAACAAACAAGCAACCACCACAGACTTAACAGTTGTGGAAAAGAAAGACAAAAAATTATGGACAGTGGATTTCACAGCATCTGGAAACAACAGATTAGAAGAGAAAGAACTGAAGAAAATCATAAAATACACAAAGACATGAAAATAGAAGTAGGATGACTGTGGCAAAAGAAAACAAAAGTAGCTCCTTGGGTACAAGTCCAAAACATCTGGAGCACCACTTGAACATCATCAGCATGGATAAATTCACCATAAGTCAATTGCAAATGGCAGCTTTACATGGCATAGCTTATATCATGAGACAATACCTTTAATACAATCAAACCACAACTTCTGCCTATCCCAGGTCCTTTAAAGCAAGGGTCCCCAACCTTTTTGGCACCAGGGACCGGTTTCATGTTAAAAACATTCCGCAGATTGGTGGCCATGGCTCGGCCGGCATAGAGGGGGAGCGGGGGGGAGGGGGAACAGGCAGCACATGCACGCGCATGGGGGGTGAGACGGCTCACTTGCCCCTCTCGGGCCCCCAGTGGTGCGAGCAGCCGCGGCTGCGCTCTCCCGCCCCCAGTGCATGCTCTGCCCAGGGGGCTGTCCCCTCCTCCTCTCCGGCCCTTTCTAAGAGTTGTGCCGCTCACTGCAGCCCTGTTCTCATCAAGCCACGGACCGGCACCGGTCTGCGGCCCGGGGGTTGGGGACCCCTGCTTTAAAGGACTCAAGGACTCTAATTTTAGTTGGTCTGGGATTTTAGCACAGGGTTAAGTTTAATTCGTTTTAAATTGTATTTATGCTTGTGTTTTTATATATGTATTTTTAAATCCCCTGTGCACCGCCTCGAGTCCCTTCAGGGAGAGAGAGCGGTCCATACATTAAAATAATTGTTGTTGTTGTTGTTGTTGTTGTTGTTGTTGTTGTTGTTGTTGTTATTATTATTATTATTATTATTATTATTATTATTATTATTATTGTTGTTGTTATTAAGAGGTGGATAAAAATGCCAAATCTTTTCTAAATCTTTGGCTGACTCTATGATCAATTCTATAATTAAACATTCACTCTGAAGCTATAGCCTTCATTTCCAAATTGTGTCTTCTTAAATTTTCCCTTTCCTTTATAGTTTATTTTTATAAAAAACCTGGAAGGAAAAATGATAGCATTTTTTCCACGCTTGCTAGCTACCTCTAGCTTTCTTCCAAATGCTTAAACCATTTGAGAAGGCTTGAAACAATCTAGATTTGAAGGGATTTGACTGATCTACTCAGTGGTGGGATTCAAATAATTTAACAACGGGTTCTCTGCCCTAATGATTTCTTCCAACAACCAGTTCACCAAACTGCTCAGAAAATGAACAACCGGTTCTCCTGAAGTGGTGCAAACTGGCTGAATCCCACCACTGGATCTACTTCATATTTACTCCATTTTACCTCTAATGTCCTCCGAAGGTTTCATATTCAGGACTATTTTGTATCTCATGATTGTGCCTGGTGCGGATATGCCTGTCAAGGAAGAGCATACAGTTGCAAAAAAAAACTTCATCTATTAGAATGAATTAAGTTTGAAGTGATAAATATGACTTTTTTTCCACCTGCAAGTCATCAAACAGTAATTATCCATGTGTGAAGTTGCCCTCTTATTGCTAGGCAGCTGAGGCAACATTCAAGCAATGCAGTGTAGAGTTACTTAACTTAGATTTTATGGATTTAAAATACAATCATAATTACAAGTATTTCACACTGTGAAAATTAAGGACTTCCTAATACTCAACAGTACTATATCTGATTTGGGCTACATTTTTTTTTTTTTTTATATAACTACTTCTGAAGAAAGCAAGTGAAGGGAAAAAGGAAAAACAATGGATTATTGTGGCAGAAAAAATATGTACACTTCACTCATGCTTTTTTGTTGCTTGCTTATTATCTAGAAATCTGCAAAGTGAATAATATATCAGGTGATACATTTGCACTACAAGAAGCATTTAAAAAGGAATTTTAAAAAAAAAAGTTTGTGTTTTTAATGGTGCAAAGCTGCAGGGTTTATGCATCATTCTTTTAGATGCTGTGATGTCTCTACACCTTCAAAGATCAGAATTGTTCAGGGAATTATTTCCCTGTTACATTCTATGGAAATTAGAGCTGGACTTCAAAGAAGCAGGGTAGAAAGAGCACCAGCACTTTGAACTTTAGTGTTGGGAAGTTTTCCAGCTCAGTCAATATCATGGATAGCTAAGAAAACAAAACAACAACAACAACAACAACAACAACAACAACAACAACAAAAGAATCATCAAATAAATGATCAATGCAGATTTCTCCCTTGAGCCACAAATAGCCAGGCTTCTTGTTATCTAATTATGTAAAAAACCTAGAGAAAAAGTTAGGAGGAAAGAGAAAAAGAGGATGACCAACAAGGTAGGTGGATCCATTACAGTGATGATGGTTACTTTTTGAATATCTGAAGAACAGACCATCCAGAAGACAAATCTATGAGGACAACACTGATTTCATAATAATGCATAGTCAATAAAAAAACATGCAATATACTTAAAATTATTTCTCAAATTGATACACAGATAAACCAAAGCATGCTGACTACAAATAACACTTAATGATTGAAATAGGATTATTAATGCAGAAGCTAGGATTTCAGCACCAAACACGTTCAATTATAGGTGGCATCAAATGGATATGTGTGTGTGAAGGCACTAAAGCAGATGTTGGCAACCTTAAACACTTGAAGAACCACAAAGGTCCAAACTGGAAGCCTGGAGTCGACCAGAAGTCCAGTTTCCCTACCATAGATTCTCCCCCTAGCGTAGCATCCTTTTTCCTCTACCTGTCCTAACCAAAAGCCCTATTAATTGTGGAACCACAACAGAGGGATGAAAGAGCCACATGTGGCTCCAAAACTGTGGGTTGCTGACCCCTGCACTATGAATACTTAGCACTGAGTAGTCAACACTGAGTTTAAACTGAGATCAAGGGTATTGTTGTATTCAATACCCTGTTTCCCCGAAAATAAGACCTCCCCAGATAATGAGCCCAATCAGGCTTTTAATGCGCTAAAATAAGCCCTCCCCTGAAAATAAGCCCTCCCAAAAATATTGCAACACAGCAGCAGCCATGAGGTGACCACACTTGCTGCCTCCTGCACCTAAAAAATAATAACACCTCCCTGAAAATAAGGCCAAGCACTTATTTCGGGGATCAAAAGAAAATAAGACCTTGTCTTATTTTCAGGGAAACATGGTAGTAATTGCCTGTCAGTTGCGAAATAAACAGGAGAAGAGGGCAGGCTACTGAATGAAAAAGATATGACCAAATATGCTACTGGACACTGACATATTGACATGTACGTCTGAAAGTTAGACATGATAACATTTAATGTTTTTCCATGCATGAGGATGGTTGATATACAGTATGCAGATAAAATCAGCTCATTCCTTCATTTGGGTGGGAGGGAGTGAAAGAGAGAGACAGAGACAGACAGACAGACAGACAGACAGACACACACACACACACACACACACACACACACAGAGAATATGAATTCTGTCTTTTCTTCATTTTTTGAGGGAATCTTTTAAAATTCGGGGCTGTCTTCCCTTCACATAAATACACTCATTCATATGAACAAAAAAATGTTGATAATTCACTTGCATCACTGATTATTGCTAACTCTGGCAAAATCACCATCTACTGCTTGGAACAGTTAACCAATTCCAGCCCTGCCAGCAACAGATTGGCTGACTGCAAAATAATGAAATACATCTTGATCAGTGCTGAAGATAGTTTATATTTCACTGAATCAGTATGGCTGATTAGGCTGTTGTTGGCTTTTTTCCACCTTCAAAATGTTTATATATTTAGATAAGCGTCCTAAGGCTCTTCCCCTCCTCCAAGACAGATTTGTGGAATAGCAAGAAACTTGTATATTTGAATAGTAGCATGTATCAGCTGTAAATGTTCTTGATCTTGAAGACACTCAATAGAACAGGGCTATTTAGAAGGCCCTTATTTACAGTCTAGTCATTGGGACACTGAACATAACGAAGGAAATAAGGAAATAATGGTTAGATAAAGTGATGGCTTCAATGTTTTTATTATGCTTGTAAAAGTGATTGATTGTAATTTAATGTTTTTGCTGCTTGATATAAACTGCTCAGGGACATTTGGAATCAGTAAGTAAATAAAAAAGAAAAATAATTGAGGCTTTGCAGAGTGTGGCAATGTAAAAACATTGGAAGGAAGTGAAGGAAGGAAGTGAAGGAAGGAAAAGGAAGGAAAGGAAAGAAAGGAAGGGAAGGAAATGAAGGAAGAAAAGGAAGGGAGGAAGGAAGGGAGGGAGGGAGGGAGGGAAGGGAAGGGAAGGGAGGAAGGACTTTCATCTTAGGTCAATGTTGCTCCCATTTTCTTTCTTAAAACTCAAAATCACATTTTTAATGAATAGCTTTTCCTTTGAATTTTTTACAAACACTCTATTATTAATATTTAAACATTTTTTCAGATGTTCTGTTAATTACTAAAGACAAATGGTGGGAGGGATAAAAGCAATATCAATAAATGGAGTCAGAAATGCTTTCTAGTGATCACTTAACTGACCACTTCACTGTATTTGAAGAGATCAAAGAAAGATTGGATAAGCTCCTTGAATTTTCTTGGACTCACTTCTAGTGTCTCAACAGCAAAACTCCAACCTTTTCTTATATTTAAGTCTTATTTTCCTTTATATAAAACTGCTATATCAAAATATTTTAAAACCCCAGAGAGCTTCACATTATATGTTACTCCTTCTGTATCATTTGGAATTTTATGGCCAAGAAAATTGCATTGTAGCGGCTGGCAAGATTTCAGGAGATATCTCTGATGTTGAATTTCTGTATATAAAGTTAGTCAATTTCTTCCAACCTAGAAGAGACATCCTGACATATTCTATTGTTCCTGGAATGCAACCACAGAGATAAATAATTGTTCCCGGAGACAGTTTAATGGGCATTGTTATCTGCAAATGGAATTATAGCTGTGGTCTATGTAAGCCTTAATAGTGTTTTATTCCATTAATATCATGCAGGGCTTGTTCCTAAATTACAATGGTAAATAGGAACAAAACCATGGCTGCCAAAGAATAATAAAGGAAGGAACCATTTTACACGGCTTAAAAAAATAGCCACTTTTTTCCCAGTTACAAAGTAGTTAACCAATATTTCATTTTGCCGTTCAGACATAACCAATTTTCATGTACATATCCTCCTTTAAGTGCTTTTTTTATTACTTTTACAACTGTTAATATCTCCTTTAGCTTCCTTGCTGTGAGGATGTACAAATACAGCAATATAACATTTGTATTTCTATTGTCATTTGATGCACTCTCCTAGAGGTCTGAGCTGAAAGCAGGCTTCTCCTTAGAGCAGTAACCATAACATATTTGCAGAGGTGGGATTCAAACAATTTAACAACCGGTTCTCTGCCCTAATGACCAGCTGGGTAGGTATGGCTCGGTGGTCATGTGACTGAGTGGGCATGGCTAACTCAACATCATACGTGTCAATGGGCACTTCGCCTTAACTGTTATAATGTAGTAAGGGTTAACCAGAGAGGCAGTTTCTGTAAGCAAGGCAATAAAGATTAGGCTAGAAACAACACCAGAATGTTTCCTTCCTGCCTTCCTTACATGTTTAGCCCTGTAAAGTGGAAGAAAACAAAATAACATTTCCTCCAACAACCAGTTCTTCGAACTGCTTAACAACCAGTTCTCCCAATAGGTGCTGAATCCCACCACTGCATATTTGCTTAATGAGTAAATCAATTGTACTAAACAAATATAAGACCAATCTCCAAATTTGGTCTTTAAAAGGAAGTTGGGACAAGACAGAATGTAATAGGTAGAACTAGTTAGGCTCTGACCTTGCTTGGACTGTTCATAAAACCTGAATGAATAATTTTTCAACCTCACCAAATACAGTGTGAAGCCAACCCATAGTCTCACATTCATAAAAAAAAAAAAAACTTTTAGATGCATCAAATAATCATTTCTGGAGGTCTAAGAGGCAACAGAGTTCTGAGACCTATAACCAGTTTAGATGACAGTGAAATATACTCTTTGATGCCTCCTTTTTACTTCACATCCACCAACCTACTCTGATGCATATGTCAACTTAAAAGAGATATTACCTTTCAGACTTCTATACATTTTTGGTATACTCAAAACTGCTTCCCACTCCCATGTTCTTTTTCTACTCTGCTATTCTGCCTTCATTCCCTTCCAAGACTGGCACCATCAGACAGCAACATCAGCCTATTCCAACTCCTTGGGAAGGACTGGACAGGTGGACAAAAAATACCATATTCAGTGTAAACATTTGGTTGACTGTGTGACAAATCATAATCATTATAAAGCATGGCATGGCAAAGTATTACATAGCCAAAACAAAGTAGACAAAGCAGATCACAAGGCCAGGCAATTGCTAAGATCAGGAAAGTTTAAGAAAGAGACACAGACTAAATTCTGAAGGCAGGAGAAGCAGCACTGGACAGAAACTAATCAAGAGGGAAGCAACCGAGAATTAAGGAGAGATTTCCTGACAGTGAGAACAATTAATCAGTGGAAGAATTCGCCTCCAGAAGCTGCAGGTGCTCCAATGCTGGAGTCTTTAAAGAAGAAATTTAACAACCATTTGCCTGAAATGGTATAGGGTTTCCTGCTTGAGCATGGGATTGGAGCAGAAGACTTCCAAGGTCCCTTCCAACTCTGTTGTTCTGTCTGTGTATGACCAAGCCTAAGACAAACTTATACAAAGGAAAACAGCAAATGCTTTAGAGATTTCTACAAGGGTTTTTGTCTTCTACCCATTACAATATTAAAGTGAATAATTCATTAAAGAATGTAGGTAAAAAAAATAGAAGTAGTCAGTCTTTTGTTTTAAGATTGAAGCATAGTCTTCAGAGTTTTCTCAGATTTCAGTTTCATGTTGGTTGAATGATTTTCAACCGGAGTCGAACATGGCCTGCTTACTCATGAAGCACAATCTTTTGCATCAGATTGCTGGCCTGGAAAAGCAGAGGATCAAAGCCAAACCACAACTTTCTTTCCTTCCAGCTTTACATACAAAAGAACCGCTTGGCAATTTCCTGCACTGACATTACCAAAACACTGAAATGGATGTACTCTTCTCTGGAAAATCTATCTCCCAATGCCACCCTCTGAGGTCATCAGAGATGGAGGCCTTAGAGGCAGGGACATTTTTCAGAGCACTGAGCATATGTGTCATGACCAGGCAACAATTGCAAAAAGCCCCATCTTCCTCCGGGTCTTCCTTGGAGGGTTTTTTAATATCAGCACATTATGGACAGCAGCCACTTGAGACCACCGTTTCTTTCACAATGCCAAATGCCCTCAGAAAAAGGTACTGAGCTTGTCATAGGATTCCACATAGCCCCGTTTCCTTTCTGCTTGAGTAGGAAAGCATTGCTCTCATCATGCTTTATTCTGCCGAGATCCTTATCCAAATGTTCTAAATGCATAGCCTTAGTTATTCTATATTGCTATTCACTGAGTTATTTATACTTCAATATCCAACTGCTATTTGTATTCATTTTAAAAACGCAATATATTGAAAATGTTACCCTTTTAAACACAGGGAAGGGAGTTAATGTTATAGTTGATTATTTTCCACTTTGACGATATCTAAAAGACTATATAAACTAATGAAAGAGAAAGGGGAGAAAAAAAACAGGTGAACTGATGATCGGGATTACAGTGGCCCATTATATTCCTATAAAGGACTTCCAAAATTTAAAAAAAATGGATTCTTCTTCCTTTAACATGAAAGTCTACAAGGTATGTAGTCTTTAAAAAGATGTTAGATAGCCATTTGTCTGAAATGGTATAAGGTTCCTGCCCACGCAGGTGGTTGGACTAGAAGACCTACAAGGTCCCTTCCAACTCTTCTATTGTATTATTGTATTGTATTGTATTGGTGAATGAAGAAAATAGGGTCAAGGACAGTGGTGGGATCCAATTTTTCTTTTACTACCGGTTCTGTGGGAATGGCTTGGTGGGCTTGGCAGTGGAAGGATACAGTAAAATCTCCATTCCTACCCCACTCCAGGTGAAAGTTAGTGCAAAATCCCCATTTTCTCCTGATCAGCTGAGAGTCTGGAGGCAGAGAAAAGATGGGGGTGGGGTATTTACTGGTTCTGCGAACTACTCAAAATTTCCACTACTAATTCTCCAGAAAAGGTCAGAACCTGCTGAATATCACCTCTGGTCAAGGACAAGAAATTATCCCTCTACAGCAGCAGTCCCCAAACATTATGGCTTGGCAGCTTAGGGAACCAGCCCATGTAAGTGGTGAGCCAGTGCTCATACATGCAGGCCCCAGTGCACCCCTCACACAAGTTGAGCTCTGCATGTATGTGCAGGTGCTGGCAAACTGTTCGGCAGCCCAGTTCCGAACAAGCCACAGCCCACTAGTGGGCTGCGGCCCAAGGGTGAGGGACCCTTGCTCTACAGAATGGACATAAGAATGTAGAGGTGGATGGTTAGAAGACAATAAAGGTTGACTAGGAAGGTAAATAGTACAGAAAACTCATAGACAGAAGCTGACTAAGAAGCATGGAAGATTAAAGGGGAATGAAGAGCCTACATTTGAAAGTTTCGTATCAGTTGATCAGATAGACAGGGGATTGAAAGAGGAATTGTTTTACCAAATGGCATTTGATCGTTTGTTTCTAAATAATTTATGCATGACCTTTCTGACCATTTTTCTGAGTTTTACATAAAGATGACCACTGGTGATGACCGTACAGGCATCCATCTTGTCATGTTCAATGGAGTTGATTATGTCACACTCTTTGACTTGCATTAATACCTTCTGCTTCTGGTGGCTTGCACTTAAAATAAACGACACTGTGAGATTCTCTGTAGGAGGGACACGGTTGGGTTCAATTTGGGGAATATATGACCTCAACAGTCATGTTATCCCGAGAAAAGACATAGCTGCTTTTTTGACTCACACAGACACTGCATTTATGTTCCTGCCTATTCTGAAGCACCTCTTCCGAATCAAACCTGGAGCATTTAATTAACTAATGCATGTCTTAGCAAGTGGCAGCACTTGGCTGAATCTGTCTCATCTTGAAGATAAATAGGCACTTGTTAATGGAAGACAATCGGAGAATACAAGGTTACAGGAAAAAAAAAAAAGAACCTGTGGGGAAACTACAGGAAACTTATAATGCCAAACTATCTCTACATTGTTGCTATGGCACGTCTTATGTGGTCAAAAGTTAACAAACTGATATTAAATTAGGATGTGGCCAAAAACAATTAACAGATTGAAACTTTATCTTTACCCCTTCAGATAAGTTGTACAGAGTGAAGCCTTATCACCGGTGGTGGGTTCCTACCGGTTCAGCCTGGTTCGGCGGCCTGGGTCACTGGAACTGGCTGAGACCCAGGCCTGCCACGTCCCCAAACCAGTGCTCCCAGCAGTGTCATAGGCGGCATCATCTTGGTTTTGGCCTCTACCCATGAGCAGAACAATTTTTATTGTACTGTGCATGCACGCACAGCGTGCATCAAGCGTCTGTGTGCTGTGCGCCCATGAGTGAACCAGCAGTAGTGGCAAGAACCCAACCCTGCTTACCACCATAACTGAGCCCAAATATTCCCAGTGTTAAATAAGATGGTTGTTAAGTGAGTTGAGCTCCAATTTACAACCTTTGATTGCCACAGTTGTTAAGTGAATCATTGAAACTGTTAAAAGAATTTATTTATTTATTTATTTAATTTATTTTATTTTATTTTATTTTATTTTATTTTATTTATATCCCGCCCTTCTCCACAGAGGACCCAGGGCGGCGCACAGGAATTTAAAAAACATATAAACAATAAATACATAATTTAAGAACATATTAAATTAATCTAATCCTATGCTAAAGCTAATTTTAAAATTCCCAATTTAAAACTCTCTAAAATAGTCCCCATGGGAGGTTAGGCTAGGCCGGCTTGCTGGAAAAGATGTGTCTTCAGACACTGGCGGAAGAGGCGGAGGTCGGTGATGGTTCGCAATTCAGGGGGTAGGTCATTCCAAAGGGCAGGGCCTGCCACAGAGAAGGCTCTTCCCCTGGGTGTCGCCAGACGGCATTGCCTGGCCGACGGCACCCTGAGAAGACCCTCTCTGTGGGAGCGGATCGGCCGAAGGGATGTATGGGGCAGGAGGCGGTCTCGCATATAACTAGGCCCCGAGCCATGGAGCGCTTTAAAGATGGTCGTCAAAACCTTGAAGCGCACCCGAAAGACCACAGGAAGCCAGTGCAGCTCGCGCAGAATAATGCAGTTGTTAAGTGAATCTGGTTTTCCCCATTGACTTTGCTTGCCAAAGCTGGCTGGGAAGTTTACAAATGTTGGTCACATGGTCATCGGAAGGTAAAACTCTTATAAATACATTCCACTTGCCTAGCCCCTGAATTTTGATCATGTGACCATGGGGATGATGTGATGGTTGTAACTATAAAAACTGGTCATAAGTCACTTTTGTCAGTGCCATTGTAACTTTGAAAGATTGTAAGTCTGCGACTATCGGTACTAATGTTTTACACAGAACATGATGGAAAAATAGATGCAAGAAATTTCATGATTGGTTACTATAAAAAGGACTTATCCAGAAGACACTGACATCATTTCATAATGAATTCTTAGCTTTTATTTTATTCATTTTTTACAATAGCTTACTCCTGAAATCCCGGGATAATTCTGTCTCTCTTTAATTGGATTCTATCCTACATTGCTGGGGAAAAGCTGTGACAGCTGCCAAAAAAACGGCATGGCCACATCCACTATGAGTTGAGTTCAATGCAAAGCAGACTTAGCTTGACATATAAATACATTTTTTCTCTTCAAGAAAATATGAGGCCATTTTCAAATGTCATAAGATATCAAGAACCTTTCAGTGACATCTTAGAAAAGATTTTAAAGCTAGTACATTGTTATGGTATAAGGTCACAAGACATGGGAGTAAAATAGATGAAAGAAAGCATACAGGAATGAAGGAAAATGAATTCTAAAGACTTGTAAATTACAGAGTATCACTAGAAATATTTTTGGCAGTAAGAACTTAACAAATAGTATATTGTTGTGATTTATTGCTTTCATATTCTATATGAGTTTGGAAAGTAATTGATTGTGACTGAAAATATTAATAAAATACAGATCTTCATATTTCTACACTTTCACACACACACACACACACCGGCTTTTCACTATTCAAACAGTTTTGTTTTATCCTACAGTATAAAATGTTATCAGAACTAAGATATTCATATCAAACAAGTAAAGGAAGTATGTTTAATTTCTGCACTAATACAATAGCTTCACTTGCTGTTATATATAACAAATATATCCTAAAAATATCCAGATCCCATCGCAACCAGTATGCTGCAATGGGGCTGGGTGTCCATCTTGGGCATGTGTGCTGTGCATGCATGTGCACCCACTGCCCTGCAGTGCTCCAGCTGCTCGGCAGAGGTCGTACAGGTGCTGTACACTGCACGTCAGGGGTGGGTTTCTGGAGGTTCGCACCTACTCGCGAGAACCGGTTGGTGAAATTTAGAGAACTGGTGAGAGGGGGTTCCACCAGCGTACCTGGAAGTAAATCTGGCCCACCGCTGCCAGTGACCCAACGGGAAGGAAAGGAAAGGAAGGAAAAAAGGAAGGAAGAAAGGAAAGAAAGAAAGAAAGAAAGAAAGAAAGAAAGAAAGAAAGAATTTATCATCACAATTGAGTCCAAAATTTTGGTTGCTAAGCAAGAGCGTTGTTAAATGAGTTTCACCACATTTTAAAAGGTGGCCACTCCCACCCTGTCACATGACTGCCAAGCCACGCCCACAAAATAGGCCACACCTACAGAGTAGGTTCTAAAAAATTTGAAACCCACCCCTGCTGCACGTGCATGCACAAATGGCCCAGTTGGCTTAAATACAGGTAAGGAACGCATGTGGGTGGGTGGGCCCCCCAAAACACCATTCCGGTACAGTGGATTCTGCTCCCAGCTGCCACCAGTATGCCCGTACTGGGGCGTACCTGCCGGAACCCACCACTTGTACCGCCCCAGATGAGATGGGTAAATCCAATAAATAAATAAATAAAATAAATCCCTTTTAGATGTCTGCTGAAGACCTACTATGCAGTTCTTCCTGGAATGAACTTATTATAATCCATTTTGAGAAACGATGGCATAAAATGCATTAAACTAACAAACAAATGCTCCTTGTTCTATCCATCTGACAGATCTCTGAGGCTACTTTACAGAAAAGTGTCTCCTGAACTTTACAGTGTGTGCTGACTTCCCTAATACTTTCATTCCTTACAGCTCTCAGTTGTATGTATCTGACCTTCATGAATCTTCCTTCCCAACTGAGCATTTACTTTATTTCTCTGTCAGTTCTTACAAGCTGATATGAAAGTCAGAGAACTTATTGTGGTCATTATCTAAGTATTTTCTACAAGGCAATCATCTCATAAAGTGCTCCTCAGCATAAGATTTCTTGAGAAATCAGCTTTCATCAAGAACAGGCATCTGAAACACTTGACACACAAATAAAAATAACTGGAAACAGGACTTAAAAAGAAAACAAACTCTTTAGATACTTTCTATTGTCATTTTCAAGGAACAGACCTTCAGGCTTGATAGTCTATTAAATTAGCCTCAATTCTGCTTCTTTTTACAATATGGTACAACAAACAAGCAAGCAAATAAAACCAAACTTGAAAAATTAAGCAATTGTACTCTGGTTATGCAAGAACAAGAACTCAGCAGTAATTTGGTGATGATCTCTTGGGATGAAGGATGAGGCAGAATATCTATATGGAAGGGCCAAAGCAATCGAGTGAGTTTGGTGTAAACCAGAAGACTATGAGTCCTCCCCTAGGCATGAAAAATGGAAATCACTAGGATATTGTGAATTATAGTCCCATTCTAGGCAGGAAAGTTGGCTGGGTACCATTGAGCCAGTCACTCTTTCTCAGCCCAATACACCTCACAGCTTGTTGTAGGAAAAATAGGAAGAGGAAGAAGTATTATATCTCTTTGGTGCTTTCAGTTACTTATAAAATAATGAGGCCAAAATAAAAAAAAATCTAAAAATAAAATAAAATAGACCCCCCACAAAAAGAGGCAGGGTTTAATCATGCAGTCAAGCTGCCATCTTGACTTTTCTGAAACAGCCCATCAATGCTCCTGAGACCACTTTGGCTCATCGTATCATCTTAGCCATAGCTTGGTAAGAAAGATGCTATTCATTTTAGGGCCAAATCAGACTACATATATTTGGCAATGTTTTTTTAAAAAAAACAAAAAACATTGGTTGTGTATTGTTGAATGAATGAAATTAGTGATAGAAAAAGAAGATAAACTTATGGAACCAGTGTTAACTTTCTCCCAGTACACATTCTATTTTTGAAAGACAGATTTTTCTCCCCCAGATTGGTTACTTTTTCCCCTAGATTAGCAGCAAAGAAAGATTTGAACACTCTCTTCATGTTTATTCGGATTCTCTTAGTTTTCTACTCAGCTTCCCCATAAGACAAGGGTGTCCAAACTTGGGAACTTTAAGACTTGTGGACTTCAACTCCCAGAATCCCCCAGCCGGCTTTTCCGGCTGGGGAATTCTGGGAGTTGAAGTCCACAAGTCTTAAAGTTCCCAAGTTTGGACACCCCTGCCATAAGATTTTAGTGTTAAAACCTGCATTTTTACGAGTCTTTGCAAGTTAGTTACAAAGATGGAGTTATTGTCAGGTATAGTTTTGTCCTTAATGCATCCTTGATGGAAATATGAATTGATAATAACCTTTTTTTGCAATAGAAAAAAATATTTTTATCAATGCAACTTATTGTAATTTATTATTTTTTATTTACATTATCTACTTTCAGTTTCAGTGTTTTGGCTTACAATTTAAAATAGTCATTGGCTGAAAATTTCAGAGTGGGGTCCAAGATTTATAGGTGTTTCAGTCATGTTCTGGCCATATTTTCCATTTGTATGAGGCAGATCATGATTTGGACTAACCACAACCATAATGTTAATTTCAGGTTTTTCAAAGTCACCACATATAGTAATTATACATTATATATTTGTATATAAATTGGAATATGCTGTTAGGATAATTACATGTAACGTTTAATAGGAACAAATGGGAAATACTAGGATAACCTTTAGTTTATTTAAGGAACTAATGTCTTTGCCCAAACTAGAATAGAAGCCAGCTATGCATGATGACAAAACAGTCATAGCTGAAATTGCATTTTTTTTTAAAAAGACATCCGTGTTCAATGCAAAGCCGATTCCATATTTCACACATTTTCAAAAACCAGGCATGATTAATGGCTAACATACTAAAAAAATAAGACATATATGAACTAGATTTTTCATGGCATAAGACTTTATTTAAATTTATGCAGGTGATGGGGTACTGATTATGACCTCCCTTTTCCAAAAAGTAAATGTATCCTATCTTTAATAGGTACCAGTAGGTTAAAATGATAAAATACAATTAAAAACTGCCTCTAATTCATATTTTCCTTACCCTCTTCTGGAATTATTTTCCAGAAGGATTTGGCTATCTTGTTTAATAATATATTCATAATTAATCATATTAAATTCCTTCTCTTTCCATTTTTACATAATAACTTTATCCAAATGTTAGAATGTATTAGCTAAATCTCCTTACAGCTAATATATTCTATACAATTCATTTCTACCCTGATGCTTATCTAATCTCGTTTACTTGCTAATAAAGCCAAACATAATAAGGATCCTTCCTAGGCGTATACCATAAACCTACTCCGCATGGTCTTATGATAGATTTATTGATATAATTTTTTATTTTATTTCATAAATTAAATTTTCTTCCTTCCTACAATCATACTTTGCTGTATTATATAACATCCCTAAGTGCAGTCTGAATACAAATAATATATTTTAACATTTGGGTAAAGAGAGGGAATTTAATACGATCAATTGTGGGTATAATACTTACTCTTCGACCTTCTTCTTCTACAACTGCCACCATGTGGACAATTTATTTGCAGCAGCTCTTACCTTCAGATTAAAATTCACCCATGCTAAAAAAAAAAAGTTCTTCCACAATGTGTTATTCACAGCCTTAGCTCAGCAAACCCTGGGATAGGTTTAAATATGTGCAACTTAATATCTGATTAGCCTAGAATGCTAACAACAGCTCACATCTATATTTCAAACAAGCTTTCCTTAAATCACTTTTTGTTCACTGTACCCATTTTCATTTTGAAATGATTATTTGCTGTCTGATTCTGTGCTGTTCATTATATTTATTTCCTCTTCTTAATGATCCGGTGTCATTTTAATCTTTTATTTTTATTTCTCTTTGTTTGGTTTTGCCCAATCCTCCAGCAATTTTTAGCAAGTGGAAAGGTTAGCGGGACCAAGAGGGAACTTGGATTGGAAAATGTTGAGTCCTCGACTTGCGACCGGTCTCGACATACAAGCGGCTGCAAGTCTTCCACTCTTCCCCGAAGGACCATAGCAACAGACAGTATCAAGTCTGTAACTGCCAGTCGCGTCTGATTGGCTCAGACGCGGCTGGCGGGAAACTAGGTCCTGGAGCGTCCTGATTGGCTCCACGTTTGACAGCTCGTGTATAAGTAGCTGTCAAACGGGGAAGCCCCTGTCTACCGCAGTTCTTTTACTTGTAAATAGTTCGCGTCTTTTTCTATTGCCAATAAACGGCTTTGCTTTTTCTAACTAGCCTGTGTCTGAACCCCCTCTGTTCCCAAAATCTAACAGAAAACTCAAAGAAAGTTATGTCCATGTTCTGCCAATTGCCTCAAAATCATGACCAGATGAGCAAATTCTAAGGCTACATTATAAGCAGGTGGTGGGCTACAAAAAATTTAGCAACAGTTTCTCTGCCTGGTTGCTGGGTGGGTGTGGCCTAGTCAGCCTCCAGTGGGAGTGGGGGTGGGGAGTTTTCACCTTTCTTGGGCCCTCTGGAAATGGACCTGTTTTTGGCCTTCTGGAAACCCCATTTTTCACTCTCCCCAGGCTCCGGAGGCTTTCTTCCAGCCTCCAGGAAGGTAAAAATGGCCTCTCCCAGGCTCTAGAGACTCCCTGGTGGCCGGAAATGGACTTCTGGATCCTCCAGGAGGCCCATTTTTCAACCTCCCTGAGCCGCTGCGTGGGCTCTGCATTTATCCGGCATCCAAAATGAGCTGCATGGAGACTCCTGGGAGGGGTGGGAGGGGTGGGGCCAGCCAGGAGTGGGATTTGGGTGATCGTTGAACTGCACAGAATCATCACTAGAGACCCTGGCAAACCCAAAGCAGCCCACCCCTGATTAAAATAATAAAATAATGTTGCAAATCTGAAGGCACAAACTGCAACCATCTCTTTTATCCCAATATCCCCTCTGATATTTTAAGGCAAAGTCTTTTCAGGTTTCTTTCTTTGCCTGGTAAACAGTGGCAGGCTCTTTCTTTTATTTGATCATTCCCTAGGCAACAACTCTTCCTCTTGTCCATCAAGGTCATTCCCATATACCATTATACTTATAAAATTCAGATTCCACTCTATACTTGGCAAAAACAATTTGCACTTTAAACTTTCCTAAATTATGTTTTTGACCTTAACTTCAAATAGTTTATTATTGGATTCTCTGTACCAGTTGTCAGGAATCAATCACAAGAAATTATCAGAGCAGAAATATGGAGGTTATACATGGAAGGTGAACTTTTTGTCTCATACAGGGCCACACAGAAAAATAAAATGGTGTTTGAACTAGCAGAAGGTAGAGTTTAAGTATCGGCCCTTTATGTATCAGCTTAAGTATAAGGAGCCCTGGTGGTACGGCAGTTCCAATGCAGTATTGCAGGCTAACTCTGCTCACAGTCTGGAGTTTCATCCTGACTGGAGTTTCATCCTGAGGGTCTCAAGTTGAGTCAGCCCTCAATCTTTACGAGGTGAGTAAAGTGAGGGTCCAGATTATTGGGTTAATATGCTTTGTATCTATTGTAGATTGTAACCTGCCCAGAGAGTGCTGTAAGTACAATGGGGTGATATAGAAATATATATAAGGCTTATAGGTATTTAAGCAGTGGTGGGATCCTCCCAGTTTAACAACTGGTTCAGTGATCGCGCAATTTGCTCACACCAATCAGCTGAGAAGATAAAGGTAGGAAATTAGTGTGGGAGAGCAGATGGGGCCATCTGATCATCGGGGCGAATCCAGCTGATTGTCGGAGCTACCTGTTGTCCTGAACCGGTAGAATTCCACACCTATATTTAAGTCTAAGTGCTACTGCTATTACTATTAATAGCAGCCACAAACGGCTTGGTAATTACCAACTGTTTGTAATTGCTACAGTTCTTGAAATACCATACCCTACCTGTGTTGTTCAAATCCCTGGAAATACTTTATCCTAGGTTTGTTATAATATAATTATATATTGTAGCTATACTACTATAATTATACATTGTAGAATGTTATTAGATTTGCAAACTGCCATTAGAGTATGTGGAACAACATGAGTCTTTATTGCTGATGCACACTTGATAATTGAGAAAATCAAAGAATATCAGATAAGAAGTCAGTATCTGCTTCATTGATTATAGAAATGACTTTGTTTGTGTCAATCATTCCAAGCTGTGGAAAATGCTCCAAAACAAAGTGGAACCTCAGAATTTTTTATTGCCTTGATGAAAAATTTATATATTAGATCAGGAACTCCCAATACAGGCAGAACATAGTAAAATAGACTGGCTCCCAGTTGGCAAAGGAGTGAGGCTGTATATGCTCCCGTTATATATTCAAACTATATCCTGAATATATATTAAGGGAACCTGGACTGGAAGATCATATGGTTTTAATGTTGGAGGATGGGTGAAAATGCAAAGAATCTGCAAATCCTAGTAATAAAACTCAAGGAACACAGGACTAAAATGAAATATAAAGAAGATCAAACTAATGTCAACAGGTGGAACTATCGGCCTTGGAACTGACAACGAAGTTATGAAAGCAGAGGATAGTTTCTGCCTTTTAGAATTAATCATCAACAGTACAGAAACAGGCTGCCAAAAAATACACCATAGCCTAGCACTTGGTATAGCTGTCATGAAAACCTTGGAAGCACTGTACAGCAACAATTCTAAATATAAATAGATTAAAACATGTTTTGGAAATATGTGAAAAGTTATAATAAGGGACCAGCAACAAGGTGAATGGAATTAAAAATAAAATTTATCCTAATTGTTTTGAGATGCAACTGAAGTGATAAAATGCTAGAAGGAATATTTATTTTAGACATTTGCATGGGAATGACAATGATAATGATTTTCCAAGGGGAAAAAAATGATGCAAAGAAACACATAAATGCTAAAAGAATATAAATGCAAAAATGGTGCTAAGAGTGTGCCAGTCAACCTTTTGTGCTTAATTCAGATTGAAAGACTACATAAACATAAAACGAACAACATTTGTCAGGAGGATTTATGCTTGGAATGGTGTGTGCAGACCAAATTATTAAGAAATGTAGGTGAAGATGAGGAATGTGATCAACATTTGTAAATTTAAAGAAACAATATGATGAAATAAGCAGATTTGAGTATGTAGGTTTTCCATGAGAATGGAACTCATTCTTCAAGTTGGTTGAAAAATCAGAAAACAGCAAAGTGTGAAGGAAGAAAAGTATGTAAAGGAATAAGACGACTGTTTCATTTTCTTTATTTTCTGTGCTTTCACTTTCCTGATGGTTACTCCACAATTTAGAGCTATCTATCTATTTTTATTTTGTGTCTTGGCCTTCGTTGCCTTTCTTGTATGGATCTTTTTTGAATGCCTTCAAAAAGATCTCCATTGACTTCTTTTGTTGTCTTTCTTCTCTCTCTACCTCAGTGGTTTTCCCTCCTTAAATTTTGGTTTACCTTACTCAATGTTTCCACTACTTGAATTTCCTCATCTAACTCTTCTTAGATGGGGCATGAGCCCCTTTAGGTGTCCCCTGGGTCACACTGATAGCAACAGCTAATCCTTTCAACCCAGAAATGCCTTAGTAGATGTTTCCAGCACGAATGTACTGTAGTAGCAGTGAAGCCTTCTTCTACATGCTAAACAATGGTGAAGTTTTACATGACTTGGGTTCTTTATAGATTGTCTACTGTTCTGTCAGTTTCAGACTCACACTAAGATCATGTTGTCCTCCAGTGAAACAGAGCCAAGATTTCATCAAAGTATTATCCCTTGGCATGCCATATTAATTACCATATTTTTTGCACTATAAGATGCTCTGGACTATAAGACACACATTAGCTTTAGAGGAAGACAAGAAAAAAAAATCTACCTCTGCCTCCCAGCATCCATCCAGTATTCATCTGGCCAGTATCCTTGCAGCAAACAGCCTGGTCAGCTTCAGCACGTTGTTGCAGCCCCATCACATGGCTCGTTAGGGCTGCACTCCATTGTGCCCACCAGTCAACTGAGCTGAGCTGCTGCTGCTGCCAGCAAATGCTGTAGCCTTCATTGTTGGCCAGCTGATTGGCAGTAAAATCAGCTTCCTGGAATACAGCTGATCAGCTGTTTTAGATGCCAATATGCTGCCATTTGCCACCATTCATTTCCACCGTCACCCATTCCCTGCCACCTGTTCACTGCTGCCTATCATGCAGTGAATGGGGGGTAGCGAATGGGTGGCAAGCGGGCAGAGAGCAGCAGTGAACAGGTGGCGGTGATCAGGTGGCAGCAAACAACAGCGAACGACGGTGATAAATAGACGCTGGCAAATGGGCAGTGATAAACAGTGCCTAGAGCAACTGATTGGTGGTATTCTGGGAGGCCGATGCTTGGCAATGAAGGCTCCAGCATTCCCTCCACCCTGCTGCCATATTAGCTCTATAAGACGCACAGACATTTCCACCCACTTTTTGGGGGGTGGGTGGGTGGGAAGTATGTCTTATAATATGAAAAATATGGTAAATTAACATAAATTTGGATGCAAAAATTCAAAGCATCTCTGAAAATTGTCTATCTAGAATCTGCTTGACCACATCCAGTAAACAGAACCCACCATATCTTCAAATAAAGGATTGACCTTGTCATCAACAAACTGTTCATAATATTCAAATAGACTCTTACCTCCTTATAAATTAAAATTATTATTTCATTTTAGACACTCTTGGACAACAAGAAACCATATTTTATGCATTATCTCATCTTTAATGAGTTAAATGGGCCAACTGTTTCTCAGTTGTTGCTCATGACCTATGGAATCACTTCAGTTTGGAATAAAGGTTTGAACCAGCCCTCTTAATATTTTGGCAAGGGCTTAAAAGGGAACACTTTTATAAAACATTTTGTGACTTTTGATTTCTTTAATTCCACTGTTGCCTTTCTTTTTTATTTTGTATTTCAGCTATGAAATTTATTTTCTTTCATTATAATCATGGTTATCATTTTTATTCTAAACAGTTTATAATTTTAATTTTAATGATGTTCCCTGTGGATGTTTTAACTGGTTCTATGTTTTATTGGATTGCTGCCAATTTCTGAAAGCCCTGATTGATTTGGCAGGATACAATAAAATAAATATTCAAGTATCCCTTCAGGCACCTGGATTAATGCTATTTATATCCTCCCCCCCCCCCCGAAAGCTAAACATACCCAGTTCTTTAAAACTCTCCTCGCAAAAAAGTTTCCAGTTTCCTGATCAAGTTTATTGCCTTATTTCCAAACTGTCCTAGTTTGGTGTAAATGATCTCTGTACCAGTGGTGGGTTTCAAAAAAAAAAATTGCTTAGCTGAGGGCTGGGTCACATGAGGCATATATAAGGCTTGGATGGGCAGGGCGAATGTCGAGCGAGTTGGGCAGACAAGGCGAGCGAGTGGTGACTGGTGGGTGGGGCTATCGGTTCTCCAACCTCAGGGAAATGGCCGCCACCAGTTCACGCGAACCAATGCGAACCAACTGAATATCATCTCTGCTCTGTACCCAAGTTTGGATCTCACCAATACAGAAGAGAATGAATCTCTTATTTGGAAACTACATTTCTGTTCACTCAACTAAATATGTATTTATTTTTTCTATAGCCATCTCACTTCAGAGTCTAATACAGGGGTGTCCAAAGTTGGGAACTTTAAGACTTGTGGACTTCAATTCCCAAAATTCCCCAGCCGGCAAAGCCGGCTGGGGGATTCTGGGAGTTGAAGTCCAAAAGTCTTAAAGTTCCCAACTTTGGACACCCCTGGTCTAATACTTAGCTTGTGGCCAACTACTACTCCAATAACTCTTTTCATGAAATTTTTTACCAAGTTTGGATCTTTTCCTTTCCTTATCTTTCTCCTCAATAAATGATTTAGCCAGGAAAGCATTTCTTTCTGTTAAATCAATTCTCTAATTTTCAGCCTGGTTCTTATTTTGTAACCGTGCACTATTTTCTAGAGTAAACTCAGCCCGTTTTGCAAATATCTGCAGATCTGATCAGTGTTTTCTTCCTCTCTTATCTACAAGATTAATTTAAAAAAAAAGAAATTAAAAAGTGGAAATAATGAAACATATGGCACCTGAAGGAATTCCAGTTTGTTGGTAACTGATTTAGGAGGTCTATTTGAACAATTTTGCAGGAATCCACCAAAAGCATAATTAAATTAGCTTTCTAATCAGAATGGTATGGTGTATTTTTCCAATGCTTGGCAGAAATCAGTACTGCAGGCTACTTCTGCTGACTGCCGATTGCGAGCAGTTCAAGCCTCACCAGCTCAAAGTTGACTCAGCTTTCCATTCTTCCGAGGTCAGTAAAATGAGGTTGGGGCAATATGTTGACACTGTAAACCCCTTAGAGAGGGCTGTAAATTACTATGATGTGGTATATAAGTCTAAGTGCTATTGCCATTGTCTCAAGAAATTATTTTTGGTTTCTTCTGCTTCTTTTACTTTCCCATCCATTGGCATTGTTCATGATTGCATGCATGCATGCATGCATACAAACATACATACATACATACATACATACATACATACATACATACATACATACATACATACAATCATTAACAATGTTGATGGATATGTACGGTACATATGCAGGGAGTAAGAGAACCATAGTTGGCCTTGACATATAACCAGTCACTTAGTGACAGTTCAAAGTAATGATGAACCCGTCCCAGCAAAAAAAGAAAAAAAACTATTTTCCACCATCATATATAATACGCCCATGATCATGTGACTGGATTTTGGGCACTCAGCAACTGGCCAGCTTTTACAGACATTTCCAATGTTCCATGGTTATGTAACTCTGATTTCCAATGGCATTTACTTTCTGTTTCCAACAAAATCCAGCCCATAGTAAACAATGAGTTCACTTAATGACTACATCATTGACTTAATGACTACTGCAAAACAGGTCATAAATTGGGTTCAGTTACATAGTGACCCACTTTACAACTTACAACTGTAATTGGAGGATTCATTAATTTCACCTAAGTTTATCCCATTTCCTAAAAGAAAGAAAATAAAATAAAAATATTCTATTGGTATGAGATTATTTTTCTCATTTATTATTATTGCTAAAATTATTGTACTAATAGGTTGATGACTTTTTATATTAAACTCAATTTGACTGTGAATAAAAAAAATGAGGATACAAGAGATTTGTAGTTTTTTTCTTAATTAAGCATGAATTTTCAGCATTGTAAGTAATTACTCCATGATCAAAATATTTGCTGATAAGAAAAAGAAGAGTACAATTCAGGTTAATAGAATAAATGTTAAACTGAGTTAAAGAAGGTATAAACAATGTAAAATAAAATAATTAGTTTTGTGATTATTAATTTTTAATTATACTACCAATTGACCTCACTGTTACATTAACTATAATACAATAAAACTGATTTTTTGGGGGAGGTGGGGAAAGAATCTAATTTGAATTCTTTACACAAGCTATTGAATGACTACAGTCATTCAATACTCATTCAAAAAGTTATTTAAGCCTTTGCCAAAGCTCATAATAGAGTCATTTGAATTTATGCTAAAGTACAAACTAAATCACACTGAAAATTAATGAACAATCACTTGTGTCTTTAACATTAATTGAAATATATATTTTATTAGGCTTTGAAACAACTTATTCATTTCATTATTTGTGTTGTTGAGGTAGTGTGATTTGCTTTGTCAGGGGCAAGAACCGAGTCACCTCACCCTATCCAAGAAATGTAGGTGACCTTACAGTACTTCAAGACAGAAGAAGGTTATCTCCAACTTCCTCCATAAGTGTTGGCCACAGTGATTTCTCTTTTGAAAATGCTATGGAAATATATAGATTCAGAAGAATACATATCAAACTGGTTTCATTAAATGAATACAGACCTATGTTCCTTGAAAAGACTATCTTGGAAATTACAAGTTCAGCTTAGGCCATCACAATTTATTTTATTTTACTATTTCATTTTATTATTTTTCAATCAGCTTCGTCAAAAACAATTGGAGACAAAATAAAAAATAATGTAATTTGTGTTATATGATTTTCTTGCAAGACACAGTTAAAGTGTAATTCGATCCATATGTCTTTCCAATGCCTATGAATGTTGGTGGATTTACTGATAAGAAACATACACTATTGTAGTGACTACAATGGAGATTATTTCTAAAATAAATATAATGTCTCTTATAATTATATTTTAATTATAAAAACTATGCAAGAAATAATATTTTTTTTGTTCCCTAAAATAATTTCCCAAAGAAGATATTTGTAGAACATTGTTCCTATTTATTTGTCTACTTCTACTAGATTCATATTATATCCTGTTTTCTATCCAGGACTTCAAACTGACAGCACTTTGAGGGTTGTTGGGCTGAGAACAAGTACCACTTTACACATTACCCATGATAATATATCAATAGTGTTCCTGTTTCAAATATCCTATTTGAAAATATGTTTTTCCAAGTCAAATAGAGTTTCCTATAAGGAACTCAAATGAACATTATTGTAGTTTGAGACAAAAAATTGAACAAGTGTTTCAGAAGCCATGGGAGAAAATAAAAAATAAAAAAGAGAAATAACAGGACCGTAACAGCATAGTACAAGAAATCAAGTGAGATCTCTGATGGGATGGAGAACACAATTGCTGATTTGGGTGAAAAAATACAAAATTGCAACATGCCTGTGCCTATGAATGTTGATTCAATAGCAACTGTTATCTTCCCATATTAACTGAAATATCAAAAATATACAGCTTTAATGATACATTTTGAATTGTAATTTAGCATTGAGATTCATACCAGTTGAAAGCAAGATGTCAGCTATGATAGCAATATCAATAGTACTTAGACTTATATACCACATCATAGTGCTTTACAGCCTTCTCTAAGTGATTTACAGAGTCAACATATTGACCCCCAACAATCTGGGCCCTCATTTTACTGATCTCGGAAGGATGGAAAGCTGAGTCAACCTTGAGCCTGGTTTGATTTAAACTGCCAAATTGCAGGCAGGCAGCAGGCAGCAAAAGTAGCCTGCAGTACTGTATTCTAACCACCGTGCCACTATGGCTCTTATGACAATGATATGAGAAGCACATGTTTATATAAGAATAGTAAATAGATGCATTGATTATATCTAATTTATTTATAAATTGAGAACAATGCTTCAGATTGTATTCAATCATCTTTGTCACTTTTTAATTAATGTTAATTAATTTCAGGACCTATTTTATGTTTTCTGTTTCCTTTTAAATATATAAATGTAGTGGATCTTTTCATCTCAGAAATATCAACACAGAGAGAGACAACATTTTTCCATCCATTTTGTTTCTCTATATAATTCTGATTTCATCCCTCAGCCAAATACAGAGCAAACATCTAGAACATTATAAGATGTTTATTTTATGGAATTATGCCAGAATAAATCTAAAGCAAAGCAAAACAAATATAAGATGGGTTAATAACTTTAATATATGTGTCTATTATTGGAAAATTACTACCTCTAGTGATATGCTAAATAAGGTAGACTAAAGATAAATCCATAAGAAAGAGTGATATCTTACTATGTTCCACCATGATTATAACAGGCTCCAGCCACAACAATCCTGCAGAATTCAACAGATGTTCATCATAATGTTTCTCAAACATTTGAATAAGTGGTGACTTGCATTCAAATCATATTTGAGTGTGCATGTGATATGGATGTTTCTGACTCCTTAATGTGGCTCCTGGATAAAAGGATGTTGTGAATACGTAGCTTGCAGTTCAAAAGATTTGTCATCCACTTGTAAGTGATTGGTCTGAGTTAATACAGGAGGCTATAGATTCTGATAGTAAGATCTTACGGCCTAACCTTGTGAAAGTGCCAAGCCCTAAATCATACTTTATCACACTGTCAGGTTAAAAAGGGCTGAGCAGTGAAGGTTGGCCCAGCTCCTTAAGAGGAATGATTATTAACTCTTGTAAGAAGAACATGGATTCTGGCTACTCAAGAGCATTGTTCAGATCTCCTTTTTGAAAGCCATTCTCATGTTCCAGACCTGTTTTCCTGTGACACATTGCTTCAAGTGCCTCCTTTTCCTTGTCTTCTAATGAGACCTTTGCCTTGGTTTTTGGACAGTCATTTGTGAAACGTTCTAGCATCCAACCTACAGAGCGTCTTGAGATAGTCTCCTCAAAATTTCTGACTTCAAACTCCCCTGGCTAGCAACTTGCAGAACCTGGCATGGTTACAGCTTTCTTTTTCTTTTTAATCTGATTGAATATGCTTGCTCCTTGAAAAAATGGCAAGCACTTATTGCTGCCTCAGGATTTACAGTGCATCAAAAAAAAAAAAAAAAGCTCTCAAGCTTGTAATTGCAGATCTTATTGTCTGCATCAATCTCAAGTTTGTCTAGGACACTTGGCCTTTTTTTTTTTTTTTTTGGGTAGCTTTATAAAACCAAGCACATGTTTTTTCCATACATTATCCAGTAGTTGTGGAGGGTTAAAGGGTAATTCTGGGGAAAGATGCCGTTGCTTTAATCAATTGCCAATCGATATTATAACAGTACTCTGAAGTATCCTTTTTCTTTAAATCCAAAACACTGCACCGCTCCAATGCCCACACACATTGTCTCAAATGAACTAATCTTTCTAACTTTCTTTCTGACTTCTTATCGATTTTCTAATATATCATTTGATACTGGTGCTTAAAACACTCTCACGGGTAAACTTACCTTATTTAGATTGATGGCTGTGATAACCCAAACACACTGAGCGTTACTGTCATACTGGAAAGGAAAATTGGGGGATGTGAATGTGCCACCTGGTCCTTGAAGATTAGATCCACATGTCTTGACTGCAAAAGAAACAATCAATGTTATATTCCAAATTAGGTCGTAATTACATTTTTGTTTGCATTCATCTCACGTGCCTTAAAATGTTTAATGAATTGCACAATAGTGCATGGTGAAGATTCTAATTGTGAAGATCCAATCATGGATTCATCAGGATTTATTCAAAACGTTTCTTATCTATTGGAGAGATGCTTTCACGATAAAGCACATTTCTTACACTATCTATAAAAGCAATATACATACATTTCCCCCATGACTTTTTTTTCCAAAATATGCTTCTCCTTGAAGTGGGGTAGGGTGGGAAGAATGACAAATATATATATATATATATACTGTATGTATGTCAGAATGACTATGGCTGAAAAAAAATACAATATAAGTTTATAACCAAACCTTAATTGGGCCACTTGGCACATTTTGAATGGAAAGACACTCAAGAAAAATAAGTGTTATTCATATACTTCTCTATATAATCCAATTATAAAACTGTTAATTATATGGAGTGAAATCATGGAGGATTTCCATGAATTCATTTATCAATATAGGTTTATTTGTGACTAGGATTGTGACGATGTAAACTGATGGATTCTAGAAGCTAGAGAAGATGAACAGAACAGAATAGAACAGTGATGGCGAACCTATGGAACGCATGCCACAGGTGGCACGCGGAGCCATTTGGCAGGGCACGCGAGCCGTTTCCCTGTCAGCTGGCTAGCACGCATGTGCATGCTGGCCAGCTGATTCAGCCATTTTTAAAGCCATTTATTGCCCTCCCCCGGCTTTATATGAGCCTGGGGAGGGCAAAAACAGGAGGTCCCGCCACCCGGAGGCCATCCGGAGGCTTCAGGAACTTCCCTGAAGGCTCCGGAGGACTAAAAATGATGCTATGAGCAAATCGGAAGTCACTGGGGTCACATGCATTGCATTATGGGTGTGGCACGCTGGCACACAACCCCCCTGCACTCCCCCCGCTTATGGCACGCGAGCCTAAAAAGGTTCACCATCGCTGGAATAGAAGATAACAGAATACAGAGTTGGAAGGGACCTTGGAGGTCTTCCTGTTCAATTCCCTGCTCAATCAGGAGACCCTATACCAGGGGTCTGCAAAGTCGGCTCTTTTAAGACTGGTGGACTTCAACTCCCAGAATTCCCCAGCCAGCTATGCTGGCTGGGAAACTCTGGGAGTTGAAGTCCACCAGTCTTAAAAGAGCTGACTTTGCACACCCCTGCCCTATACTATTTCAGACCAATGGCTCTTCACTCTCTCTTTAAAAACCTCCAGTGATGGAGTATCCACAACTTCTGAAGGCAAGCCATTCACTCCAATTGTTCTCCCCGTTAGGAGATTTCTCCTTAGTTCCAGGTTGCTTCTCTCGTTGATTAGTTTCCATCCATTGTTTTTTTGGCTTGCTTTCTGGTGCTTTGGAAAATATGTCTCAAATATTGGAACACTGTTATCTTGTCACCCCTAGTCCTTTATTTCAGTAGACTAGACAAATCCAATTCCTGCAATTGTTCTTCATACAGTATGTCTGTATGTATACAGACTACTAATCACAGTTGTTGCTCTTTTCTGCACTCTTTTAGAGTCTCTACATCTTTTTGTTTTATAATATAGTGACCAAAACTGGAATTGACATTGTAAGTAAGTGTCTTATTAAGGCTTTATAAAGCAGTACTGGTGCTTCATGTGATCTTGATTTTATCTTTCTGTTAATGCAACCTAGGATTGCATTAGCTTTTTTTTTTTTTGACCTGCTGTTACTCATATTTAACTGATTGTCCACTAGTAAGAGAAGTGAAAGTTTGGAATCGGTAACCTAAATGATCCTTTCCAACTGATTCCATAAACCATCAAGATTCACAAATATGTACAGCAATGTCCTTGTTATCAGACTAAAAGTGAAATATTTGGAATCCTCTTGCTACAATAAATAACTAAAAAGATTGTCATGGGTCATCCAATTGATGGCTTGAACTTAGGAACACAGACATGTGAGAATGATGTAACTGCTGCAAAAGTAGAAGCCTAATTTGGAGAAGATTGAGAAACCAGACATTGAAGCAGGCCGGCTAATTTTTTTAATATGTCTTAAGTATATGCTTTAAATGCAATGAGTCCTTGCAGATTTTATTCTGCTAGCCATTGCAGTGCTCATCTCAATATCAAGGCCATTGAAAGTCAAAGATATGATGTCACGAAGCTCTGTTACCTTCCCACCAAAGTGGTACCTATTTATCTACTTGCATTTGCATCATTTCAAACTGCTAGGTTGGCAGAAGATGGGAGTTCACCCCATCGAGTGGCATTCGAGTCTAACGTGGAGTGCCAGCTTTCCAGCCAATAAGCCCAGCATCTTAACCAGTGAGGCACTGTGCTGCCACTTTAAAATGCAAGGGATGGAGAAATTTGGTAAACAATAATTTTCAATGAACTAGTAAGAAAACAGTAAAATGATATGCAGATAACCCTACTAACGACCATATGTCTTCTCTGACATTTAAACAAAGAAAACTATTCAAAAGTAGTTTACTACTGCCACAGAATGGAAGGTGCTTTATGTTCATGCTTTGTGCTTAATGGTGCGTGTAACTAACACCTTGAGCTCAATAAATTTCTTTAAAGAACAATATTGAAAAGAAATACAGATTTTAGAAATTTCATAGAACACCTTTAAACTATAATTTCATTCCAAATTCTACAGTGGAAACTCAGATATTCTTCTGAAAGATCTTTTTTCCCATATGTATATCTGACAGCTGTTGCTATTTATAAAGCATTTAAGATGTTTCATGAAGTAATATATTCAAAAGTCATGTCCCATAATCACTTTTGTCACTGCCATCTGCTATATTATGGAGAAATGGCAGGTTTTAATTAAGGAAAAATACATTGTATGAGTTCAGACATTAAGCACCAAAAATATAATAATGAAACTCATGTTAGGGTAAGCAGATACAGATTTATATAAAACCTAAGCATAAATTATTCTGATTCTCTTGCATTAAATCAAATGTTTTAACATTTCTTTTTGTTAAAAAAAAAAGAGTGCAGAGGGAGTCAAAATAGCAAAAGTATAATAGAGCAAAAATACAAGAAGATTCTTTCACAGGTATTGGGTGAGATGATGTTTATGTTTATGTTTCTAGCTGATTTTAGGGGGGGGATTTTAGTAGTTATTCTGCAACATAATTAGACTGCATAAAGATCATTACTATAAAATGAGGCCCAGTGTTCCTTCCCTAAATGAAAGAAACAGACATAAGAAAGTTTCAGGAAAGAATGCAATTTTCAAAGGAAAAATAGCATTTGGCATTAAAGTAACAGGGTAGTGGCAATGCATGTGCTTACGAATCAAAAGATAAGCATTTCCAAATAATTGTATGAAGCTATTTTCCTTCAGCCATTCTACTAGAATGTCTACAAGAGAAACAAAAATGATTAGGGGTCTGGAGGCTAAAACATATGAAGAATGATTACAGTATTTGGGTATGGCTAATATAGTGAAAAGAAGGTCTAGTAATGCCATGATAATAGTGTTCCAATTAGAGGTGGGTTGCTCCCTGTTCGGCCTGGATTGGACGAACTGGCAGTAGCGGTCGTGGGAGGCTCTGCCCACCTGCCCTGATGCTTCTGCGCATGCGCAGAACCGGTAGTAAAAAAATTGGCAACGCACCACTGCTTCCAATATTTGAGCAGCTTCCACAAAGAAGAGGGGATCAACTTATTTTCCAAAGCACTAGAAGTCAGGACAAGAAGCAATGGAAAGAGCCAACCTAAAACAAAGGAGATATTTCCTGAGAGTGATAACAATTAATTAGTAGAACGACTTGCCTTCAGAAGTTGTGACTGCTGCACCACTGAAAACTTTGAAAAAGGGACTGGATTGCCATCTGTCAGAATGGCAGTCCAGTCGCCTCACCTATAAGCTCTCTTGGGAGGGGCCAATCAACAACCACCTGATGCTTAATCACCTTCTGTGAGCCTGCCTACGGAGTTGCTGCTTCCGCTTCTCAGCCCTTCTCACTCTAGCATCAGAGACAAACTGCCTTTGATGCTCCCCCACTGCTCCATTCCTCAGGCTCCTCCTGGTGGCCAACCAGCCTCTCTGGTTCCTGCTTTGACTCTGAACACCCCCCCCCCCCACTTAAGGGTCTTCCTCAGCTTCCAGGACAGACTCATATTGTTCCTCGCTATCAGAGTCCATCAGCAGCTCAGCCGGGGTCTGCTGGGCCACAACACATGCCCACCTACAATGGTGTGTTTTGATGAAATGCTTGATTCTTACTTATGCCCACATCAATATTGTCTTTGAAACTTCAAGCATATTGCTATAGAAAATGACTGATTCTGATGATAAAGAGTCAAAACAAGGAGCCTTCTTGGGTATTATTTATCTGTCCATCTTTCTTATATGGTAATCACATAGTTGTATTTCTTGTTATGTTCTTTTTCACTGTTTATTTTATTGCTGTATTATCTTCCTTCTGTTATGTGTGCACTCTTTTCATTTCTTCCTTATTATTGCTGTAAACACAGAACAGTCCTACAGTGAGATAGGCAGCAACTGAAGTTAACAAAATAAATATGGGTGGAATGGGTGGAAACTAATCAAGGAGAGAAGCAACTTAGAACTAAGGAGAAATTTCCTGACAGTTAGAACAATTAACCTCTGGAACGGCTTGCCTCCAGAAGTTGTGAATGCCCCAACCCTGGAAGTCTTTAAAAAGATGTTAGATAGCCATTTGTCTGAAATGGTATAAGGTTCCTGCCCACGCAGGGGGTTGGACTAGAAGACCTACAAGGTCCCTTCTAACTCTGCTATTGTATTGTATTGTATTGTATAAATAAATAAAACAAATGAATTATAATGAGACAGGTGGTGGCCAGACATAACTCTTGACCAAAAGCAGCATAATATTCTCTATAACAATAATTACTGCCAAACTAACATGAACTTCACAGGTTTACTTTTATGTAATGATCTCAACTGAATGTGAACTAGGGATAATCACTCCTTGTTCTTTGGAAAGGAATGCAAACTTTAAGGACATGAGGAGCAATATATCTCCCGAACATGCGATTCTCTGTGCTGTGATTAATTATTCATTTCACATTCTTATAATGAAGGGGAAAATATTATTTTATAGGCTTAACTCCATAAGCTTCTACATGTGGCAAGCAGATCTCTTTTAAAAATTACTATGGTAACTGTTGCATGTACAACACTTGGAAAGGTTCAACAATGTGAGTGCAAACCTGCTTTAATTCAAGATTACTATTTTCCAAACTTGGCAACTCGAAGATATGTGAATGCCAATGCCCAGAATTCTCCAATTCTGAGGGTTGAACTCCACACATGTTAAAGTTGCCAGCTTTGAAAAGGGCTAGTCTAGTATAGTAAATTACTAGGATAGTAATTTTGGTTCACTGAGTCCAAAAATATTATCTTCTCATGTTTTAAGATTTCAAGTTCCATTACCATAAGCATCACTACATTTAACCTCCTATTTGTAGAAAGGAGGGAGTTGGCATTAATAATTTGTAAAAATATCCAAGGTACTGTATTTTTATTTATTTATTTATTTTCTTACTTTCATTATATCTTTGAACTGAAATGAACCCAGATGATGAATAACAGGTTTTTTTTTGGGGGGTGGTGGTGGCTTTTATGGTGAAAATTTGGAGCATTCATTTATTTCTGTTGTTACCACTGCACTAATTTTGTTTTCGTTCTCTTTGTAAGGATGTCCTGTTTGTGGCAAGATCAAGAGAAGGAAAAAAGATGCAGCTTTTTATATTTCCAGTGTTCATTTGCCAAATCTGAAGTAATCTCTGGAACTAAATATGTTTTTTATACAGCTGAGGGGGCCAACTGCAAGAAAAATCAATAACAATCTGTTAACATTGCTTTCTTCCCCCCTTTGCTTGCAGGAAAGAATAAATCTCTATAAATAGAAGGGATGATGAATTTAACTTGCTATCTTTGGTACTTTATACATCACTAGCACTCTAAAACTTTTGTGGGGGAAGAGCACATAATCTTAAATTTCTAAAACTGTGTTGTTGTTGTTTTTACAGATGAATTCTCTTCCCCAGTTTTAAATCTTTACTTTATAGAATTGGTAAATCGAACCAATTTTTTTTAACAACTTTCAAACTTTGCAGTAAATGAAAAATGAAATTGCATTAAATTGAATGTGTGTTCTACATTTGTTTCTTTACCTTTTGCCCTACATTTTAATGCAGAATATGATATAATTTTGCAATATAGGGTTGATAGACACTTCCGAAAGTGTTCACACTTTTTCAAGTTATATAGAACCATTTTCCTTTTGTTCTTGTTTTACAAACTTTATTGTATGGTTTTTGTTCCCGCCCTCCACCAGCAATATGCATCTAGCAATCTAAAAAGTGAGATATTATTATGCAAACTCTCTCTCGGTTGCACATATCAAGGTTCAGAGTGGAACAGTTACAATCAAATTGCTATATTTATCGATAAGTGAAATACCACTGTTTCAGTTTTCTGACAACTAGCACTCTTAGATACTAAAATATATGGGTACAACTTTAAGGAAATTTAAGGAAAAGGAATTGTTCAAGTGGATTAATCCAGGGTCTCCAACCTTTGCAACTTTAAGTCTGAAGGACTTCAGCTCCCAGACTTCTCCAGCCAGCTTTGCTGGCTGGAGAAGTCTCGGAGCTGAAGTCCTTCGGACTTAAAGTTGCAAAGGTTGGAGACCCTGGATTAATCAATACCACAGCAGCAGAACCAGGAAATATCCCTGTTTCAATTATGAAACTATATTTTCTGTTTTCCTAAAAAAACTAAAGCGATTGTGCATTAGGGTGAATACCAAGGTTCTGTATAAATCAGATGATATAACTATAAATCAATAAGTTTGCATTGGACGTTGATCACCTGTTTACTTGGAAATGTGTTTCAACAGAGCTAAAGATTAATGTTCTTATGGAAGTGTGCATAGATTTATAAAATAAATACATATGCAAAAGTTTTTACTAAGAAACTTCCAAATAAAATAAATCAATTTCAAAATAAATCATAATGTTTCTCAAAGGAGAGATAGCCTTTAAACTTCATTGTTGTGATCTAAGAAAAAGGAGAAACTGGAGCCAAGAAAATTTTAAAAGTGACCTTCACAGTCAATACTTTTCTCTAAAGAATCAATGTTCTTCTATTGAGATAGCAAGCTGAACATAATAAGCAGTGCCTGTTTCTCCTGATTACTACTCAGTGTAGTTGCTTTCTTAAATGTAATCTAAAATACCGAACAAATCATTAAGCATATTTGATTATTAGCTCTTTGATGATCTAATATGGTGGTGAGAATTACTGCCCTCAAAACACTGCAATCTAATTTCTTCAAAAAAAAAAGGAATTAAGCCATACTTTGTTTCAGCCAATGGGGGAAAATGCATATCAGTTTCAATGATTTCAGCAGTATGCTTCAAAAATGGAGAAATTAATCCATTCATTTCTGGTACAGTTTGTACTTTTGTGGTGCTAGAATGAGCAAGGAGAAACTTTTGGGGGTTCAGGTTAGGTTAAAATGTTGCAGAAGAGAATAGTGAAAACTGTAAATTAGAAACAGCATACCATGCCAGTGGGTGGATATTTGAAACCCCTTTTCTTGCTTTTTTGCTTTCAGAATTGTGATTTGAATATTTTAGGATAAATGTTCATATATTTTCCATTTCATTGTTGTTGTTAGTTGCAAAGTCATGTCCGACACATCACGACCCTATGGACAACATTCCTCCAGGCCTTCCTGTCCTCTATCATTCTCTGGAGTCCATTTAAGCTCACGTCTACTGCTTCAGTGATTCCATCCAGCCACCTCATTCTCTGTCATGCCTTTCTTCTTTTGCCCTCAATCTTCTTTCTCTTCCTTCTTTGGTGGCCAAAGTATTTGCGTTTCCTCTTCAGCATCCTTCTAAAGAGCAGTCAGGAATGATCTCCTCTAGGACTGACCAGTTTAATCAACTTGCAGTCCATGGGACTCGCAGGAGTCTTCTCCAGCACCAGAGTTCAAAGGCCTCAATTCTTGGGTGCTCAGCTTTTCTTATGGTCCAACTTTCACAGCCATACATTGCAACTGGAAAAACCATATCCTTGACTATATATACTTTTGTTGGCAAGGTGATGTCTCTTTTTAGTATGCTGCCTAGATTTGCCATAGCTTTCCTCCCCAGGAGCAAGCATCTTTTAATTTCTTGGCTGCAGGCTTCTTAGGAAGTTCCATTTCATACTGGTAGGTTATTCTAATAATAATTTAATAATAATTTAATACTTATAAACCGCTCCCTCTCCCCATAGGGACTCGGGGCGGTGCACAGGAAGAATAAAAGACAATAAATATATACAGACATTTTTAAAAACAAATTAAACCTGAGCCTGTGCTAAAATTCCCCATAAAACTAGCTAAACTAAAATAGCATTCCCAATAATTAAATACAATAATAATAATACCCCAAAGACAGAGAGACTATCCTAGGCCGGCCAGACAAAAGAGATGTGTTTTTAATTATAGACGGAAGGAGCGGAGGTCCGTGGTCGTCCTAATGTCGGGGGGAAGGTCGTTCCAGAGGGCTGGGTCCGCCACAGAGAGAGCCCTTCCCCTGGACGTCGCCCGCTGACAAAGTCTAGTGGACGGCGCCCGGAGAAGTCCCTCTCTGTGGGAGCGAATCGGCCGTGAGGATGTATGAGGCAGGATCCGATCCCGCAGATAGCTAGGTCCCGAGCCATGGAGCGCTTTAAAGATGATAACTAACACCTTGAAGCGCACCCGGAAGACGACAGGCAGCCAGTGCAGCTCGCGCAAGAGTGGTGCTACATGGGTAAACCTTGCGGTTCTCATAATTGCTCGCGCGGCTGCGTTCTGGACTAGCTGAAGTCTCCGGGTGCACCTCAAGGGGAGCCCCATGTAGAGAGAGTTACAATAGTCCAGTCGAGATGTCACGAGAGCATGAGTGACTGTGCGAAGGGCGTCCCGATCCAATAGGGGGCGCAATTGGCGAACCAGGCGAACCTGGTAAAACGCCCTCCTGGCCACGGCTGTCACTTGATCTTCCATAGACAGCCGGGCATCCAGGAGGACACCCAAATTGTGCGCCCCATCCACAGGGGCAAGATGTTCGCCCCCTATGGCCAGCGATGGAGTAAGCTGGTTGAATCGGGCAGCCGGAAACCACAGCCACTCGGTCTCGGTCGGGTTGAGCCTGAGTCCGTTACTTCCCATCCAGATCCGCACGGCTTCCAGGCACTGTCACATCACCGCTACGGCATCGCTGGGGTGGTTTGGGGTAGATATATACAGCTGAGTGTCATCAGCGTAGAGATGGTACTCTACCCCAAAACCACGGATGATCTCACCCAGCGGCTTCATGTATGTGTTGAACAGGAGAGGCAAGAGGACCGACCCCTGAGGCACCCCACACGTGAGGGTTCTTGAGGTCGACCTCTGCTCTCCTGCCAACACAAATTGCGATCGGCCAGAGAGGTAGGAGGAGAACCACCGTAAAACGGTGCCTCCCACCCCAACCCCCCCAGCCGATGCAATAGGATAGGATACCATGGTCGATGGTATCGAAAGCTGCCGAGAGGTCTAATAGGACCAGGATGGAGGAACAACCCCCATCTCTGGCCCTCCAGAGATCATCGACCAACGCGACCAATGCTGTCTCGGTGCTATGCCCGGGCCGGAAGCCGGACTGGCGCGGGTCTAGATAATCAACTTCCTCCAGGTGACGGGGAAACTGTTGTGCCACCACACTCTCAACAACCTTCGCCAAAAAGGGAAGGTTGGAGACTGGACGATAGTTGTTTAATAGAGCTGGATCCAAAGAGGGCTTCTTAAGGAGGGACCTCACCATAGCCTCTTTTAGGGAGGCAGGCAAGGAACCCTCACTTAAGGATGCGTTGACAACCTCTTGGAGCCAGCCTCGTGTCACCTCCCAGGATGCCAGTACAAGCCAGGAGGGACACGGGTCCAATAAACATGTGGTGGCTCGCAGTCGCCCACGTAACCTGTCCATATCCTCGGAAGTAACGGAGTCAAACTCCTCCCAAACAAGATCTGTCTCGTGGCATCCCACTGGGCCATCAATGGGGGCTAGCCCGTTCTGTATCTGAGCGATTTTCTCCTGCAGAAAAGTCACAAATTCCTCTGCTCTACCCTGTAACGGGGCCTCCCGCACCCTGTGTTGAAGGCGGGAGCGGGTAACCCTAAACAGGGCGGCAGGGCGGTTGTCTGCGGATGCTATGAGAGTAGCACAATGATGACGTTTGGCCACCCTCAGCGCCACAATGTAAGTCCGTAAATGGGCTCTTACCTGTGTCCAGTCAGATTCAGAACGGGTAGACCTCCATCTTCTCTCTAGGCATCTCTTACGGCGTTTCATCACCCGCAGCTCCTCGGTGAACCAAGGAGCCAGGGTGGTTCGCCGCCGCAAGAGAGGCCGCAAGGGTGTGACCCGATCCAAGGCTCCCGTGGTCGCAATATTCCATGCGGCCACGAGGTCCTCCATCGGGGCGCGGGTCAGGGGTACAGGCACTGGCCCAAGCTCCGTGTGGAACCCATCCGGGTCCATCAGGCGCCTGGGGGCGGAACCAGATTGGTAACTCCGGTTCCACCTCCCCGCGGAGGGGAGCAGTGGTCGGATATTCTGCTATCAGTTTTCAGCAAACGTGCTCAAAATAGATTCTGAATGCCACAAAACTTCAAAAACATTGCCCCATTTTTGTAGGTTTTTCTTGTGAGATTTAAGAATCTTCTATATCTTATTGCTTCACCATTTAAACCAGTGCTTAAATGGCATTTTAAGTTGCAAAAACTGTTCATGAAAATGGTTTCATGACTTTCACATTTCTGGTTTCTTCCTTAGATGCAGATAGTCCTTGATTAAGAACTATTTGTTGGGTGAGCTTTTGAAGTTACAATGGCACTGAAAAAAGTAACGTACAACTGTTTTTCATTTTTAAGACCTTTGCAGCATCCCCACAGTCACATCGTCAAAATTGGATGCTTGGCAAATGGCTTATATTTATAATGGTTGGAGTATCCTGAGATCATGTGATCACCTTAAGTGACCTCTTGATAAGCAAAGTCAATGGAAAAGCCAGATTCACTTAACAATTGTATTACTCACTTAACAAATCAATCAATCAGAATAGAGCTGGAAGGGGCCTTGGAGGTCTTCTATTCCAACCCCCTGCTCAAGCAGGATACCTTATACCATTTCACCCTGACTAGTCTCTTCTTAAAAACCTCCAGTGATGAAGCACCCACAACTTCTGATGGCAAGTTGTTTATTGTCCTCACTGTTAAATTCCAAGTTGCTTCTCTCCTTGATCAGTTCCCATCCACTGTTTCTTGTCCTGCCCTCTGGTGCTTTGGAAAATAAATTGACCTCTTCCTCTTTTGTGGAGGATAAACTCCACAACTTAATGACTTAACAACTGTAGCAAGAAAGGTTGTAAAGTGGGATAAAACTTACTTAACAATTGTCTTGCTTAGCAATGAAATCTCTGGGCTCAATTGTGGCCATAAACTAAGGATTAATTGTTTATGTTTTGTTAAATTGTTCAAAGAAAACAATGATTTATCCCATTGCAGTACAAACAACTTCAAAACAGGTTGTTATGAAAGTTCCATTTTATACCAGTTTATCATTATTGATAGAGGCAGGATAAAGATGAGCCAATTAGATACCCATTCAGATCTGTATTCAAATAGAATGAACCATGATATCACTTAGAATAAACCCCTGCCATTTAAACTTTCTGGAATGCATTTAAAATCTGGTTCTTCTCATAAGCATTGTGATCAGTGGTGGGATACAAAAAAATTAACTGCCGGTTCTGTGGGCATGGTGTGGCTTGGTGGGCATGGCAGGAGAAGGATACTGAAAAATTGCCATTTCCACCACACTCCAGGGCAAGGATACTGTAAAATCCCCATTCCCTTCCCAGCCCACTAATCTGCTTTCCAGCTCCATTCTCCTGTGTAGGGCAACAGAAGACACAACCGATCTTCTGGGACTCAGGAGGCAGCGAATAGATGGGGGGCGGAGCCAGCCAGAGGTGGTATTTGCTGGTTCTGTGAATTACTCAAAGTTTCCACTACCAGTTCAACAGAACCAGTCAGAAGTTTTTGATACCACTTCTAATTTGATACAATGAGAAGGGCGTGGCTGAATGTGTTATGAGAAAGGTTAGACCCTATATTTTTGTTTGTTTGCTGTTTTTATTTTATTTTAGATATGTATTTTATTTTAATCCTTCAGATGTGAGCCTCTCAGAGTTTGGGTTAAGCTGGACAGCCAGATAAATAAGAAAAAAACTAAATAAATAAAATAAAATAATAAAAAGATAATAAAACTGCCCATTTATAAAATTATTCCAAAGAACTATAAGAAAGGATTCCAATGAAATCAAATGAGACAAAGCACTACCTTTAAAAAGTTCAAATAGGTAATGAAAAGCTAGTCTGTTCAGAGGAAGAAATGCTTCTGGAGCCAATGGTAAGAAAAAGATTAAACTTTATTTATTTTACTTATTTATATAACCACTCAGAGTCACTTTTTCTGTAACATGAGCAGCAATATCAATTTGATTAATAAATATGCAGTCTGAACTTTAGGAATCATTGTGGTTTATTGTTCAATTATACAGAGGCAAAATTAAAATTTTGCAAACAATATGTCTGCCAAGCCACATAATACAGATCTCAAGCTTATTGTTCACAACACAATAGATAAGAGGGCTGACTGACATTAAAGAGAAAGTAGTATCAAATAAAGCCATTTTCTCCCTAGATACATGTATGTGTATCAGTGTGACAGAGAAAAATAATTCTGACAATTTACCTCTATTCTGATCTGCTGGCTGCCTTTTGAAGTCATTATTTCCCCCCATATAGGAAAATTCAGCATCATAAAGCCCAGAACAGAACTGGTAAAATCCATGAAAAATGATAATGCTCAAATCTCAGCAGCTCACTACTCACTTTTCAATAATGAGTTGATTGAGATTAGTTTGAAAGTTAGTGTATTCCTTCTCAAGGCTTGTAACAGGAATTTTTTTTCTTTCTTTTAATATTACTTTCTACTAACAAACTGCAAAACCTATTGTTAGCAAGATACTTAAAATGTTGGGTCAATCTGTTCTTCAAGTAGAACATTGCTCTTACTAATTGAAAATTTTATGGCCAAAGGCTCCAGTTACTCTTAGATAAACTGGGTAATACACAACTTTATACAGCACTAATTAACTTTCAGTAATGTTCATATATAACAAAAATTGTTCTGTTTGGCCTTCCTGGTATTCTCATTCATCTTTGCTACATTGTAATATATATTTTTCTCTCTTTATGAGTACAAATATCACCTATCATTTTAATATATCAATCATCTGTAGAAGTGCCATTCACTCATATTACAGAATACCATATTTGTAGAAACAATAAAGTAATATCCAGTCCTATAAATAGTAAAGAGCTCACACTCAACATTTTTACAAGATCAGAATATATGATACTTAATAAATTGGTTTTTAAAAGTATCTGTGATCACAGCCTATAATTGTCAATTGAATGCTATGAAACAAGCAGTAATATAGCAGGATGTGTTATGAAATGATAAACTAAAATCAAACATACAGCTGAAATATTATGTATTTATAATAAAATAATACTTCAGAATATTAACTGCTACCTATCTTTTAAAATTTGTTTTTATATCATTTTAAAAGTAACTGATGAGCACTGTATTATACAACCATAAAGTTTTATTAGAACTGATTTATTGAACAAGAAAATCACATATAAAAGCAAATTGTGTAAGGAGCACAGCACGCTTCTAATAAACCTGCAAGATTTTAACACAGGAAAATAAAACCTTCTTTCTGCATAAATAGAAGTCAATATCCATATAATGTCTGTAGAACTGCATGGAAAATTGTATTTTAAAAATGCTATCTTTTTATTAGGAAAAAAAATATAGGATATATTTTACTCAAGAAGATGCTTCTATTTTTTGTATATTTCTTGGTAATGTTATTTCAAAAACATTCCAAGAGTTATATTACTTAGATTTATAAAGAATAGGGAGATAGGTTCTATTTAAGATTTGCATTATTTGTTTATATACAGTAGGTCAATCAATACAGTATGATTTTTATGTGAAGCAAAATTTTAAAATGAACATCTAAAGAGGAACATGTGATGAAAGTTTCTGCAGTACACAAAACATAAATTTGTGTATGCAGGTTAAACAAATAAAGTTTCACTGCTTTTCTTTTAAGAACAATTATCCCATTTTTATGAAAGAAAGTTTTTTTTTAAATAACAACATAAGGGGAGTATATTCCAGCTCACCAATAAAGCAAATATATATATACTTGTGTCACAACACAATTTATTGATTAGCTCAAAAACGTAACATATATATGTGTGTGTGTGTTTGTGTGTGTGTGTGTATGTGTATGAATATGCATATGCATATGTGTATATATATGCTTGTGTCACAACACCCTGGTAAGCCCCAATTAAGGGAGGAAGCATACTGCTTTCCTTTTCTGCCTTTCGGCTCATCACCAGAGACCATCTAGACAGAAAGCTATTAGTTTTGTTGTGTCTTTTTTTTACATGTGTGTTAGGTTTTGAGCTGATAAATAAATAAATAAGGGAGATGGTCTTTCTGTCTAGATGGTCTCTGGTGATGAGCCGAAAGGCAGAAAAGGAAAGCAGTATGCTTCCTCCCTTAATTGGGGCTTACCAGGGTGTTGTGACACAAGCATATACTTATTTCCTCTGTCTCAGATGATCAGGAGGAGAACCTGGTGGCTTAGTGCCTAAAACATTTGCCTAACATGTAATACAGCCCTGGTTCAAATCCCAGTAAGGGTATGGCTAGCTGTATTCTCTAAGCTGTTCACAGAGTCGTCATATTGCCCCCAACAATCTGGGTCCTCATTGTACCAATCTCAGAAGAATGGAAGAATGGCAATCAAGATCTCACTCCTGGCAGTGAGCAAAGCTAGCCTGCAATACTGCATTATAACCACTGGACCACCATAGCTCCCTAGTTAAGGTAGGAATGAAAGAGAAGTTGGTGTTTGGAAATGAGGGCATTATGCATTGGCTATATCCCAACTTTGGAGAGCAGAAGGGATTGAAGAAATTCTGGAATTAAATCTGAATTTTAACTTTTTTTTTCTCAGACTCCCTTATAATTATAGAGTGTCTTCATTTAAGGAGACATATGGTGGTATTTACTTAACTATATGACCCAGCTAAGAAAAACGACTAATCATCTAGCAAAATTCCTTATACCCAGAAGACATAAAAAATAGCAAATGAAACAAAAAAAAAAAGGAACAAAACTCTCTTTTTTGTTTGTTTGGGCAAAATAAACCCATAATATTTGAAAGTGTGAAGACAATTTGACCACACAAAAATACAGAAGGGTTTATTTCAACTATAATTTCCAGTTGAAGTGCTTTCATAAACTGGGATATATGCCAGAAAAGTCAAGATGGTATCCCCATCCTGTCAATGCCCCAGCTTTAAAAATATCCTTCTTATTGCGACATGAAAAAAAGTGCAGAAAACTGGCATAAAAGAATACAGATTTTTGTGCTTTACCTTTGCACACAGGTCTGTGATCGCTCCATGCTGCAAAAACTTCCGCTATCCTTTGGCAAGTAATGCTTTTTGCCCCCTGTAGCACATAGTCTTCATCACAAGAAAACTGCACTGTTGAATCCAAGCTAAAATTAAACATATCAAAAGCAGATTAATACGTACTATATTTCTCAAAGTTTATTTGAATCTTTTTAATCATCTCTTATTACATTAATCCTGTCAGTATACCCTTTAAGGTAAAAGTTAGTTCTGGTTTGTCTTAAAAAAAAAAGTATGACTAAAAACAAATGAAGATGTGTGAAATTTGTTTCATTTTTCTCCTTTCTGTTAGTATTACATATTCAAATGGATGTATTTCAACATTCTCGTTTTCTGCCATTGTTTAATTTATTTAATGAGGAACTCAAAACCCATTCCTCTTTTAATCTATATGTTTGCTGTTCATAAACAATTTTGTTATCTAAAAAGTTATCTCATTTTTTAAAATGCGAGAACAGATAGATTTATGATGCTCATTCAAATATAGTAACCTTTTAATTAAGTGTACTTAAAAGTCTCATATTAATAAATACAGCTTGTCTGTGACTGTAGCATTACTTCATACTGATCTGATGGGGCTATAACACAAGGTGGAAATGTGAAGGTCTCACAGGCTGATCTTCCATTAAAATCAGAGTGATCCATGTGCTGGGCCTTTGCGGATATTTAGAGACACCTCATAAAACAAAAACCATGTCAAAATGTTTTTGAGTGGTTTCCTGGATAATAACTTACATTGGCTTGTTTACTTCCTGAGACAATAATCATCCTTGTGCTTTGCCAGAATGAAATATATATTTAGAATTAAGCTGAAAGAATATTACTATATTACCCTATTTAAAGACATAAATAAGCCATTGATATTGTCATCGTAGACTAATCTACCCAGGAAAAAAGTGCTAATATAAACTAAACTTACTTCTCCAGTATGCATGCTTAAAATAGGTGATTTGGAAGAAATAGCAATTAACAAAACTACATGAAATCTGTAAATTTACATTGTGACAAATTAATTCCTTTCATCAACTTTTCTTTCCAGCTGAATAAATTGAGATCTTATATTTTCAAAATCTAGAGCTATATTTCTTGATGGAGCTACATATACATGTGTGCTACATAACCATAATGCTAAAATGAATGACTTTCAATTGTAATATACAATATGGCTAGTATGACTTACAATCCATTATTTAGTGATAGTTCAAAATTACAGTGGCACTGAAAAAAGTGATTTATGATCAGTTGTCACACTTATAACCATCTCAGCATAGTCACATGACCCATCTCAGCATAGTCACATGACCCATCTCAGCATAGTCACATGTAGGCACTTGACAACCAGCATATATTTACAATGACAATCCCAGCCATTGTACATATGATTGTGAGCTTTCTAGCCAACTTCTGACAAGCAAAAGTTGGCAGGAAGATGGATTTACTTAAAGACTACATGGTTTGTTAAACTAGGCCGTGATTAGCTTAACAACTGTGGTAAAAAAAGGTCATAACATTGGGCATAACTCACTTTGTTTAGCAACAGAAATTTTTGGTCTCAGAATGTAGTCAAAAATCAAGGACTACCCATAAAACAACACATATTTAAATACCTGCATAGATGACAACTTAAATACAGCATTCATGATCATGTTCAAGTGCGTCTTTGGAGTGAGATATAGCCAATAAATTTTAAAGATAACACTCTAATGCAGGAGTGGGCAACTATGACTCCTTTATGACCTACGGATTTCAACTTGGAGAGTTCCTGAGTCAACTCACCCCTGCCAATGCATTTGAAGTTTTGGTTTGTAAATATTACCTAAAGTCTGAGCCTATTCGTTTTCCATTCTCAGGTTCTCCAGGATCTGGACACAAATTTGATGCCTGTTTGATACCTCCTTCATTTACTGCAAAATAAAAACAACATAGACAACTAGGAATTATCTTAAAATATCAAAGAAAAAAGATGTAGGTTATTGTTTCAGTTTGTCCTTGTTACTTTAATGAGCTAGGTTTTTTTTTTAGTACACAATTTGTACTCTGGGAAAGAAAAGCCAAATGTGAGTTTGTCTTTGTTATTTCTTTGAATACCGAAAAGCTAAACATTGGTTCTAAACTTTAATTTTAATCATTTGTTATGAGATAGCTGGCATTATTAGATACCTAAAAGCAATAGCACTTAGACTTATATACTGCTTCACAGTGCTTTACAGTCTTCTCTAAGCAGTTTAAAGAGTCAGCCTATTGCCCCAACAATCTAGTTCCTCATTTTACCAACCTCAGAAGGATGGAAGGCTGAGTCAGCCTTGAGTCATTGAGACTCGAACTGTCAAACTGTTGGCAGCTGGTGATTCTTTTTTCTTTTCTCTTTCCCCTTTCCTCTTTCCTTTTCAATAGACAGAGACAGAGAGAGAGACAGACAGATGGACAGACAGATGATAGATAGATAGATAGACAGAGAGACAGAGAGACAGACAGACAGACAGGCAAATGATAGATAGTCACTGAAAGTCAACACCATTGTGATTGATAAACAGTCTAACAGTCTCTCTCTATATGCTGTTTATTAATCACAATGGTGTTGATTCTCAGTGACCATATAGATTTCACCCCCACCCCCCAAGGAGAGGCTGCTTCCAGTCTGCTCCTTCAGCTCCTTCAATGATGCACTAATGATTAATTAACTTTTACTTTACAGTTACAAAACATTATAGCTATTTCTCTCTTATTCTAAAATAAAATCACAGATACCACTGTGGAGCAAATCTATTTTATAATTTATAGTTCACTCAATGACAAGAGTAAATTGTGTTTATATCTATATCTATAAAATATTGCTGGGAAAACAAAAACCTTGTGATGTAACCTTTTCATCACATAGGTCAGGGGTCCCCAACCTTTGCAACTTTAAGTCTGAAGGACTTCAACTCCCAGACTTCTCTGGGAGCTGAAGTCCTTCAGACTTAAAGTTGCAAAGGTTGGGGACCCCTGACATAGGTGACAAGGTTACTAGGACCAAATTAAGATCTAACAAATAATGGTCCAATAAGGCATGATATACTGGGAAAAAATATAGCATTACATGCATGTGCTCTCAATTTCCATTCCCCCTCAATGTCTGAACTATGGACACGATTCTTAGAGTGCAATGCCTTTGAGCCAAGGATTGTAACGATGGCTTAGAAGTTCAAATATAATTAACTAAATAGCTAGTATTAAGGTACATGAGGATGGAGGGAAATGGCATAAAGCATTTTGTTTGTTTCCATTTTGGAGTGCGAACATTATGGCTAGGTTTGAGATTGCCTTTGATCCAGAAAGATAAAAAATATAAAAAATTTAACATCATGAGATGTTATTTTGGCTCATCTTTGAAATTACAGAACCTCTCATTTTACACATCTGACCATAAATGAGAATAAAGAACATTTTTCTCCAGTTTATCCAATTTGTATTAAATTAGCCTCAGTAATAATTTATTCCGAATGTATTATCATTTTGTTTGTTTATTAATTTATTATTTTTTTGGCTTAGAATCTCAGCATCACTGTACTACAGGACTGAGTCTGGCTGTTTCCATTGAAAATAACTTTGAGACCAAAGAAATGGCAACAGAAAAATAAGGAGTATTTTGAATGTTCCCTGCATTACTACAAGAACTGTAGATGAATCCATGTAATTGTACCTTTTTGAAAGCAAAATTGGATGGCTTACAGTATAAGCCTTATACCTATACTGTAATACTGCAATAATAAAATCCTATTTCCTATAATTCATCTGTTATCTTACACACACAGACAGACACAAATACACACATACACTCCACCCCGCCTCACAATAGGACAAACAGGTGGTGCAACAAAACGTTACAATTTTCAGTGTACTATTGTTTTCATATTCCCATTCTATTCTATTCCTCTTTGTTCGTATTTTTTTAATTTGATGGCATTTATTTCCTAACTTAGTTCTTTTTGAACTTCTTTGGGACTCTTTCATGAGTTTTATTTTCCCTAAATGTTTTTTGAAAACATTGCTGTTCAGTTGATAGTCACTACACAATGAGTGAGTTGTTTATAAATATACATAGTGATACACACAGACTTTCACAAATAGCTTGTGTGTGTGTGTGTGTGTGTCTATATGGATAAGGTTTGTGTGGATACACATACAGAGATATGTTACGTTTTGTGCTGATAAATAAATAAACAAGGGAGACTAGTATAAATCTATTTCAAGCTATTTAGCTCTCATCAGCTAGCCATACCCTTACTGGGATTCGAACCAGGGAAGTATTACATGTGAGGCAGTTGTAATTGCCACTAGACCACTGGTTCATTTCCTGATCACAAGTATATGCATACAGAGATGTATACACAGCGATACAAACTTTGACATAGGTAGTTAGATGTGGACAGTCCAATGTCCAAGATATTTAATGATTTTGAGGCCAAATGGGATTTGAACAGAGCTTGCTTCAAATTACAAACAGACAGATCTATTATCTTCCATTTTGTTAGCCTCTCTTTCTCTTTCCTTCTCTTTTGATTTGTAATATTAAATGTTGCTTTTCAGTTTATGTATCACACTGAGAACTGTTTTAAAAAGTGTGTTGAGATGTGCAAGTTTTCCATTTTTTTTCTAATGTATACCTTTTTATAAATGATTTCCCATTATATGGACTTTTTATTATTTATTTTTATCCCGCCTTAATTACTTTTACAAATAACTCAAGGCAAATAACTCAACACATACAACATATCTTCCTTCTTCTGTTTTCTACACAGCAACAACCCTGTGAGGTGGATTGGGCTGAGAAAATGAGTGACGGGCCAAAGTTCATCCAGCCAGCTTTCATGGCTAAGGTAAGCTTGAACTTGTAGTATCCCACCTTCTAGCCTGGTCCCCTAACCACTAGACAAAACTACTACCACTGCAAAATATAAAACTATACCCATCCTTGTCTTAATCTAAATTCAACATCCTATTTTATTTTTTGCTTTGACATTTGCCATAATCAATCCAACATTTTTAAATCTAGGTTGTATTTAAAAAGTGGAAATTAAACTTCTTAATTTTGCAAAACAAATCCCAAATGCCTGAATATTTTCCCTAACTTTTAAAAACTCCAATATTTCACTTTTTTTTCTATCTGATATTTATATGCATTTTCTATATGCTATTTATATGGATTGCTATGTCATACCTACAACAGCTTCTATACTAATAAATCTATTATGATATATACAGTATATATTGTATATAAAATTCTATCTATCTATCTATCTATCTATCTATCTATCTATCTATCTATCTATCTATCTATCTATCTATCTATCTATCCTCAAAGTATATATTGTGCTGCAGCACAGAATTATACATATTGTGAAAGTATTGGAGGAATTATTTTTATCATTTATGTATCATTTATTTAATTACTTTTCATTCTTTGGTAATATGTATTCATAGTCTTTGTATTATACACAGTAATACCATAGATTGACTGCTTGGCTCACTTTTTAAGTATCAATTTTCCAAATAGCTATTATAAAATTGGACAGGCTTGTCTATGAATTGGCAATCTTTACTGCATTTAATTCAGGCACAGTGAAGAATATTAAGCATTACATTTTGCTTGTATTGTTAAGCTCATGATTTAACTTTCTTCTATGAACATTTGAGAGACATTTCTTAAAAGAAAGGCCAATGCTTTCTTTAGCATGTAGAATTCTAGTTTGGTCTTTTATATTCTTCTAGTTTTAAGTTTTAGACCCTAGAATGGCCCTAGAAAGAAAATTGCATGTTTTCTCTGCATTTCAGTGTGTGGATAACATCATAATCTTGATAAATGCTGTGGGACCTCACTGTATTATCCTATTCTCCTATTCAGTTGTAATAGAATAAATAATGCATTTTGATGTAATACTTTCTGATTTGTTAATCTTTCTGGTTAATATTAGTATGCTATTACTGGACATTTTTTTGTTAACCCCATTATTTCATGGATTCATTGTTTGCTTCCTCCTAATTTACCTCATTATTAAATATTTAGAGCAAATTAAAATGCAAGCATCAAAAATGGGGTATGATGTCCTTTTAGAAATGTTTCTTTTAAGATGTTCCCCTTGTCCACCGAGGGCTAGGAAAAAAATATTTTGCTTCTTGTTGTGCTTTATGAAAATGAGCGTCAGATTGTGCAACAATAATATGCTCAACTGATCAAAATGAAGAAAACTGTCACACTTGGGTGAGGTTCCTTTTTCAAGTAAAATAATTTAAAATTAAAGGAAAAGTAGCTTCTCCTTTCGCTCCCACATTTCCTCTGAAAATAGTTTTGCTCCTAATGGAAGAAGGGTATTAATAACAACAATGATAAAATATATATATTATGTAGATATTATAATGATTGAAAGGCAAAACTATTTTTTTTTAAATGTGGTAAATATTAAGATCAGAGCACAGACAAAAAAAGAAAGATTTCTGCTTTCTGATTAACATTTCTGTTTACTCAATTTTTTATCTTCATTTGTTTGATAATTTTGTTAATTAAAGGCTTTGGGGATGATAGCCACTTAATTTCAAGAGATATATTCCCTGATTTTAATTCATTGATCATAAATATCTTTGAAGTTTTCGTTCTTTTCTTGCTTCTCCTGGTGATTGTTGAAACAACATAAATATGAAAGCATAGAAATAAGACACTCTAACTTTATTGCTTGCTTATACATCTGCTGTTCCTTACTATCATTATTTTGGCTATATTCAATTGAATTAATTATTTTCTATTTTTTATTTATTTTATTAAATTTATATCCCGCCCTTCTCCAAAAGACCCAGGGCGGCGCACAGGAAATTAAAATACATACAAAAAACAACAGTAGAAAATTTAAAAACCTATTAAATCCCCATCCTGCGCTAAAACCAATTAAAATCCCCAATTTAAAACTATCTATGGCTAGTCCCAGCGGAGGTTATGTTAGGCCGGCTTGGTGAAAGAGGTGTGTTTTTAAACACTGGCGGAAGAGGCGGAGGTCGGTGATGGTACGAAGTTCTGGGGGTAGGTCGTTCCACAGGGCAGGGCCCGCCACAGAGAAGGCCCTTCCCCTGGGTGTCGCCAGTCGGCATTGTTTAGGTTTAAATATGTTTCTGTGTGAAAACTAGTGTTATTGATACGATGCCATTAGATGTGTTGTTGCTCTGCCAGCTATCTTAGTCAGTTGGAGTTAGCAAACCACCAGAAAGCATTTGCACTTGCATGGTGCCATGTGTTTCCATCGGCCGTCCTGTGTGGCAAGTATAAAAGGATACCATTCATGGACAGACTCTGTAGTTGTGGCTCAGGAAAGATGGAGACTGTGGGTCATATGATCTTAGATGTTCCTTTGATAGAGAGATTAGGAAAAAAACATATACTGCCAATAACTGCTAGGTATCTTGGCCATTCCGACACTACCTAGCTCTAGTGGATGCTTAAGGATGAACAGTCCATAACTACAGCCCAGATGGCCAAATTCTGCACAGCAGCACTGGGGATTGGCCAAACACATGTCTTCTCCACCATAGCAATGTTATATAGCAATTTGGCAAATCCTTTGCACTGCTTAGTCAATTCCCTTTTAGCATTGAACCTACAATGAGCCACACAGTTTAGGGATTGCAACTATCTTATAGTCAGACCATGTATAATTGATACTGAATTTTATTATAGATTTTAGTTGTTATTTATTATTTTATTCTAGAGGTTTTAAGTGTATATGAACTGAGTGTTTTTATTTGTTCTGGTCTCTGGTCTAAGACTGTAATAAATTGTTGTCATTGTTGATATTATGTGCCAATATTATTTGCATTTTAATTCCAGATTTTTTTTTGATTATCTAATTTTGATCCTTTCTGATTTTCCCTCCTTTCTTATACTTTTTTACATTAATGGTATTTGATCAACAAAAATAATATATGACATTATTGTTAATGTACAATTAGGGCAAACCAAAAGTGGATTGCTGAATAGCTTGCAAGAAGGTTTATGCCAATGGAATTAATTTGATTTGACACATCTGAAGTTTTGAGATAGACATCCTGTAACTAAATAGAAACTCCTAACATGGAAAGTTAGGGCTACCAATAATTTTAAAACCTTCTTGAAGTTAAATGTACCTTTAACACATCTAGTTACCTATCTAGTAACATATCTAATTAATGCATTCTTACCATATGTAGAAACAAATGACTGTTTCATAAGCATTAAACCGAATAGCATGCATATCTCAAAATATTATTATTTACTAAAAATAATGTTGTACACTATGTGTTAACAAATTAATAGTGGTTGCCTATGTTCAATTGGTTGAAAATACAGGTTTCTTTCCTGCATGATTGCTACATTTTAATCAGGACCCACTTATCCATTAAATACAGTTAAGTATTTAGCATTGTCAGGAACTGTGATAAGAGTAGTAGTGTTGCAACATCAAAGTTAAATGTTAGTAGCAATGGGAGCAAATGAAATTGTTAGTCACATTAAAAGAACCTTAGTAGCAGCATTATAAGAAATAATATGCAAAGTAATCAAACACTTTGTATATTCTTTTCCGAGAAAAAGAAACAGTAGTATATTACCTTCACTTCATGCTTTAAAATGATTCATCCATCTTTTTCATTATAAAACCAACTGGATTTCAGTTTTATTTATACCCTGTTGCATTCTTATGTAAAGAAAACCGGGAGGAAAATGATCTCCTATCCTCAAGATCCTAAATTCATTTTCCAACATTTTTCTACTTTATTTTTCTTAACTCCATCTCTTTTTTTCTCTTCCTCCTTCCCACTGTCCCCTTTCTCTAAGCTACCTCATTTCAACTTTCTTTATCTCTCTCTCCTATAACTTTTGTGGGTGTGGGTGTCTAGGCATGTAACTTTGAGTCAGTGTCGACTTCTAACAATTGTCTGAACATTTTTTGTTGCATAGAATATAGATATAGAAATGACTTGCCATTGCCTCAAGTGCCATTGAGAGAGACTGGTCCATGGTCACTCACCTGACTCTGTGACTAAGACAGGACAAGAAGTTATAATCTCTTGGTTTCTAGCCTGATGCCTTCACCGCTACATTAAATGATCTACATATCATTTACATCAGTATCAAATTTATCTACTTCTAGATAACAACCATCTTTGAAAATTGAATTAGTATAAACTGCATGAAAGTATAAACTAAAGTTAAATGTGTCTGAGAAATCACCTCACCCCAATGTCCAGCAGAAAGGACATGCTGTGGACCCCATTGGCTAAATAACGTCAGCTAGCAGGATCCAGGAGGAAACCCTTTTTCTGCTGTGGTTCTAATCTTCTGGAATATCATGTCCCTCAAAGATGAGATTTGCCCCTGCCCTCTTGGCTTTCCAGAAGGGTGTTAAAACCTGGCTCTGTTGATTAGCTTGGGGTCCCCAATGGCAGTGTCCCTTGTTGGAGATGGTTAGTAGACTAGAAGATCCCACCTCCATCCGATTAATAAACTGATTCCTGTTTTACTCAGTTTTCCTAACATTTAATGCTCTATAATATTTTGCATTACTGTACTTATTGGAAGGGACCTTGGAGGTCTTCTAGTCCAACCCCCTGTCTAGGCAGGAACCTTATACTGTTTCAGATAAATGGTTATCCAACATCTTCTTAAAGACTTCCAGTGTTGGGGCATTCACAACCTCTGGAGACAAGCTGTTCCACTGACGTATTGTTCTAACTGTCGGGAAATTTCTCCTCAGTTCCAAGTTTCTTCTCCCCTTGATTAGTTTCCACCCATTGCTTCTTGTTCTACCCTCAGGTGCTTCAGATAATAGCTTGACTCCCTCTTCTTTGTGGCAACCCCTGAGATATTGGAACACTGATATCATGTCTCCCCTAGTCCTTCTTTTCATTAAACTAGACATACCCAGTTCCTTCAACCGTTCCTCATATGTTTTAGTCTCCGGTCCCCTAATCATCTTTGTTGCTCTTCTCTGCACTCTTTCTAGAGTCTCCACATCTTTTCTACATTGTGGCGACCAAAACTGTATTTCAAGTGTGGCTTTACCAGGGCATTATAAAGTGGTATTAACACTTCCCATGATCTTAATTCTATCCCTCTATTTATGCAGCCTAGAACTGTGTTGGCTTTTTTGGCAGCTGCTGTGCACTGCTGGCTCATATTTAAATGGTTGTCCACTAGGACTCCAAGGTCCCTTTCACAGTTATTACTATTGAGCAAGGTACCACCTATACTGTACCTGTTCATTTTGTTTTTCTTGCCTAAATGTAGAACCTTACTCTTTTCACCATTGAATTTCATTTTGTTAGATAGTGCCCAATTTTCAAGTTTGTCAAGATCCTTCTGAATCTTAAGCCTATCTTCCGGATTGTTGGCTATTCCTGCCAGCTTGGTGTCATCTGCAAATTTGATGAGTTCCCCATTTATTCCTCATCCAAATTATTGATGAAGATGTTGAAGAGTACTGGGCCTAAAACAGAGCCTTGCGGTACTCCACTGCATATTTCCCTCCATGTAGATGCAGTTCCATTGAGGACTACACGTTGAATGCAGTTGGTCAGCCAGGTACGAATCCATCTGGTGGTGATGCTGTCTAACCCACATTTTTCTACTTTATCTAGTAGTCGGTTATGGTCTACCTTATCCAATGCCTTACTGAAGTCCAAGTAAACTATATCAATGGCATTCCTCTGGTTCACTAATTTTGTCATTTTGTCAAAGAATGCAATACAACCCAGAGTCAATAGACAATGACATGATCAACATATGCATTTAATGAATAATAATAATGAAAAAGGTTAGAAATACTACCTACCTTGGAAATATTAGAACTTTTCATGCATGAACTTGAAAATTTTAAGTCCCTGACTTAAGAAATCTTAATGAATATTGATAGTTGGATGATGCAATATGTATCTGTTTTATACTTAGAACAGAATATTTTGAATTGCACCAATTCTAATGCTGAGGTTTAGGGGGTGGGAAGTATTGCACAGTAATAAAACAAAACAAGTGGAAGATTATTTCCACTTTGTGAAGCTGAATAGGCTTGTGGAAGTACAATATTTTAAATAACCATTAAATATTCCTTTGAAGCTTGTGATAGAAAGTTCTCATTAACCTAAATATGGGTTATGAATTCCAATACAGTCATTATGTATGGAAATAACCCCCTAAGATTTACAGATAAAATAAAATTCATTCTTTGGGGCAATACATTTTATGCATATAGAGAGTATTTAAGTGCTTCAAAAGTATTTCCACCCTGAAAAATGACTGCAATAATTATACACTTTTACCAACACCTCTGCTCTTTTAAAACTTTTCTGATTTCATATACTTTATAAATGATATTCATTTCTTAATGCTGTATACTCAGCAGAAGCTAAATTTAAAATATTGTTCGTTTCCATTTCAGATACTTTTAGCAAAAATAGGCATGTAAGATTTTACTTGTATGTTGTCTCTAAGTAGATCATAGAATAAAATATATGAAGGGCTGCCTCTCCTCTTTTACATCCACCCAGCTCACCATAACAGGAAGCAGGATAGATTATGGGGTCAATATATTAGGGATATTCATGTAATGGGAACAGGATGAAGGGCCTTTGGAGTGGTGGCCCCTTCTCTATGGAACACCATTTCCTCCAAAGTTCAATTGGCCTCCACCATGTTCCTTTTTCCAAAGGCACTGAAGATGTGGTTTCAACAGCAGGACTGGGACCATGAATGGAGAAAAAGCTGATCAAGTGGTTGATTTGACTGTGTTCCTGCCGTGTGCGGGATGGAGTTTCATGGGTTTTTATGTTATGGATTTTAATGTTTTAAGCTGCTTGGAGTTACTTGTGTTGGGCGGCCATATAATCTGTTTAATATATAATACAATTTCCCTCCAGAGAAATATTGAAAGCAAACAAGGTCCAGGCAGAAGAAGAACATCATGGCTTCAAAATCTAAGGGACTGGTTTGGACTTTTTTTTGATAAAAATAGGATCACCAACATGATCGCCAATATCCAATGATGGATATGGCACAAGAAGAAGAATATGATACAATAAATTGCTCTGAAGAATCTCTTTTTTCAATATTATGGAAATTAAATGTCACGATGCTCATACTAACTTCATTGACTCAATAAACTTGAGGCATGGAGGACACTGTGTGTGATGTTTTTAGGATGAAGGCTGATAGATACAGGTGTTTTAGGGTAATTCAGAAGAGGTCCAAATATATGGTGAGACATATGGATCAGGATGAGCTATGTTTGAGAAGTCAGCTCAACCTTTGTACCTTCTAAATATCTGAAGGATGTCATTTGATTTAATTACTTATTTTGATTTTATTTGTATTTGCCCCAGATCATAAAACTCTGAGGTCACAATTGGTCACAAAATTATTTGATGCTGTTCCATAATTGAAAGGGGGTGTTCAGAAAGTTTCTAGCTGTTTCTTTTCTTTTGAAGAATGGAAATGGGAGGAAAAGTCTCCTAGAGGTTAACATCCTGACCCCTTCCTCCAATGTGGGATTATAAATCGTCATTTGACTACTTTTCCCCCCTGTAAATAAAATCTTACAGAGAGTGAAGATGTCAACCTCTTCCCTATGCAGAATCTGATGCAGGTCAATTCAACTGCAAACCCAATTACAGAAGTGTTAGGAACCTAAGTCACCCCTAATATCAAATAAAATCTGGAGCCACGTTTTATCCTAACAGAGATGTGTAGCACTTCAGAAATGTTTTAGAAAAGGCATGAGCACACAATTAAGCACCTATTTGTGATTTCATAAAACACCATGTCTTTTCCTGAGATTGCCACAGCTGTCCTTTGCAGAAAATGAAGTCCTGCTACTAAAATAGTAACTATAAAGTGCCTGAAAACAATACTATATTGAAATCATCTGTTAAACAATAGGGCTAGCACAGAATATGTTACCTAGTTTGGACAAAGAAACATTTGCAAGAAAACAACCAAGCTCAGAGAGTATCAAGGACCCTTCATTTCAACCCTGAGCAACAAATATTATCCTGTATCAGTATTCTAAATCTGGGTTGCAAAAATCTGAAGGACAACAAGATAATAACACATAAGTAGAGAAAACTCAATTTTTTTGATGTGACCTAGTTGTCTGAAGTCCTTATTTGTCTTCCATTCTCCATACAATTTGAGTAAATTGTACAACATTATTGTACAATTATGCAGATCAATTTCCTTCAGGTTCCAAGATTCAAAAAGACTTGAAGATTTCAGTTCAGTTTTTCTATACCAACTGCAAAGTAGCTTACACTATCCATTTATTTTAGGTATCCTCTTCCCTTATCTTCTATAGATAGGGAATAACTGGGGGTCTTGAACAAGGCCTTTAGTCTTGTTAGCCTTCTAATACCAACATTTCATGTCATTTTATGTTACATAATCATGACATCAACCAAAGGGAAGCTAAGAAAATATTGGAAAAAAATTGGACTGGATGTTCAAAAGATTAAGAGTTTAATCTTTAGATAGATTGAAAAACTTGAAGAGACTAAACTAAGCAGATCATGCTTCAACATGGGCTTGGAGATGTATTTTATTCTTCCCAATCTTTCATCATTTATTCTTCAAATTAGACAATGGCACCTGTTGGCAGCCTTGGGTGGGGGCGAGGGATCATATGACATCCTGTTGAAAATAATTTTTCCATTACTTTCTGCTAAACCATAAAAATGATTAATAAAGCTTGACATTTCAATCCTTTGTGCATTGCTAAATATTTCTCTGATGGAAAAATAATACAAAGCAAACTCTCTACCGCTGCAGAATAAATCTGTTTATTATACATAATGAAGATGTTATTTCCTTTTATGCATTGATGTTCAATCAAATCTGAAAGGTCGTCATCCTATATATTAATTAAAAAATATGTTTCTTTCAATTCTTCTTATGAAGACATAAAAATAATGCAGTTACTTACATTAATGCAGTGGTAGTCAACCTGGTCCCTATTGCCCGCTAGTGGGTGTTCCAGCTTTCATGGTGGGCAGTAGGGGTTTTGTCCAGTACTGAAGCACTTTCCTTTTTAAAATTTTTTTAATTGACTTCCCTACTTTATAAATCACCATTACTGTGGAACCAGTGAGCGGTTAGAAAATGTTACTACTAACAGAGATACAAAAGGGGGCGGTAGGTATCAAAAGGTTGACTACCCCTGAATTAATGTAACTTCCAGCAAAAGGAGAAGAGAAAAATAGCAATAGCTGTTAGACTTATAGACCGCTTGATAGTGCTTTACAGCCCTTTCTAAGTGGTTTACAGTCAGCCTATTGCCCCCAATAATGTGGGTTCTTATTTTACCAACCTCAGAAGGTTGGAAGGTTGAGTCAACCTTGAGCCAGACAGGATCACGCTCCTGGCAGTGAACAGCGAGTTAGCCTCCATTCTAACCACTGCAACACTACGGCTCCTATATATATTTAAATTTATTATAATTCTCAATTTAAATTGGAACATTAACAGTGAAAGAAGCATATTCTGGTGATGCCAATGTTATATAGAGTCACTTGTCACAGCACATCTACACTTTACATATTCATCATGCATACTGGAGCATAAAGATTTCATACACGTAAATGCTAAGATATATGTGAAACAGTACAACACACAAACAACACAGACAGCACAAACTTCACTCTTGCACTAAAAAAGTAACAAAAAGAAGTACACTCACAGATAGAAAACTTGTTGCTGTTGTCTTTCCCTGGAAACAATTTAAATCCTCTAGATTTAAAATCTATGGCCTTTTTCACTAGTTAAGAAAACAAACAAAAACACATATCAGATAAAGCAATCTAAAAAGACTTCATTTCAATTGACAATTCTTTTTACTTATGGAAGTGCAAATTAAAAGTAATTTCTTTCCAACAGCATCATGGACCCAAAAGACTATATATATATATATATATATATATATATATTTTACACAAAAGGCAAATATTTATACATTAACTATAAAGGCATATAAATATGTATAGCAAAGGGGAAACATATATTTTCTTGAAATGAATGTATATTGTGCCTTTTATGCAAAATATTAAAATTAATGTAAATATTTTCCCAGGTGTCATAACTGGATTTGTGCAATTTCACAGTGCAGTTATGGAACTTGGAAAACTGAATTTAACTATGGGGCACAATAGACTTGCCAATCCTTTTCTTATTTAATGTGTGTTTATTTCCCTTATTAATTATCTTATTTTTCCAAGAACTTTACTGTGACATTTTATATCCATTATGGCATTTTAAAACACAAAGTTGATACTTCACCCATCCTGTAGCACAATTTCACATGGACTAAAAATTCTACCCATGAGGATATATGGGAAGACCTTGAATTATCATCAAATTATTTTACAACAACAGTTCAAGAAAGGAATCATACTCAATAAGAAATAATTGTATAGATTTTTTTCACTTTTATTTGATTATCATTTTTAAAGTAATTTTAACGTGACTAGGAAAAGAAAATTACAGAATTAAAACAGTGCCCACATTTGTGATGAATAGATAACCTTCTACAAATCTATCAACACACAATCAGCCACTATATACAGTACCAAGGGATTCAATCACCAGGATAGTTATACTCAGATTTTAACCAAGTGAAAGAGATCAATAATAAAATTAAATAATATTGTTTGATAAACGATGGCAGGGGTCTGCAAAGTTGGCTCTTTGAAGACCGGTGGACTTCAACTCCCAGAATTCCCCAGCCAGCTATGCTGGCTGGGGAATTCTGGGAGTTGAAGTCCACCGGTCTTCAAAGAGCCAACTTTGCAGACCCCTGAACTATGGGATTATAATTTCATCATAGATGCAAATTATCCAAATGTGGAAAATTGAATTTAGAATGGGAAACCATCTGAGGGCATAGTTACAGTATTTGAAGTTTATAACTAATCAGATAAAATGATTTCTAATCTATGAATCATATTTTTCTGCTGCTAACCATAGTCCCTATTAGTGTTCTCCTGCATTATTGTTCCATTATGTAATTACCATGATCTTATTTCTATAAAGCTATTCATATACAGACTGACCATATACAAGTCCCCTTGGGGAGAGAGAGCGGGATATAAATTAAAATTATTATTATTATTATTAAAAGTGGACTAAGGATATTCATCCTTAGTATAACATCCATTTGATTTCTCCAGCTGGAACTCCTGCTTCTACACAAATATTAAAGATCCAGAAATCTGACATTCTGCCCGCCCCCCACCCAATGAATGCTTCAGAAAGAATGTTTACTGCCCATCTTCAACTGTAGCTAGCGCATTCTCACAAAGTATTTCTAAATTTATTACTTTGTTCCCATCTCTCAAAGTGCTGCGTTTCATTTTGATATAAAAATATTTTACAGATGGATCAGTTCTATATCCTTCAAAAAGGGAAAAATCATAACCGCCTGCTTATTTCCCCAGCTGTCCCAGAACAAATCCTAGATATATCCTAAATATTTCAGTCGAAGATACTGAGTAATTTTATGGCTGTATCACTTCCAGATTTCATCTAGACTCTGACCAAGCAAAATATACAACTCTATCATAGTTTCTCACAATTTTTTCCCTCGCCAACCCTCCTTATTATAGCATCTTTTCTGGCAAAAAACACCTAACTGCCTTGAATTTTCAATAAATATTTCCCATGATAGTTTGCCAATAAAGTGTCTTAAAATGGATATGTGTGTGTGTGTGTGTGTGTGTATTACTTATCTACCTGCTTTCAGATCATTTGCTGTACATATTTATGCTGCACTTTTGCCAAATAATGAAATTCTGTGTTCTTTTTTATTGTTGTTATCATTAGATTTTTTAGTTCTACCTGAGATGCAATAGTGAACATAAAATAAAAGGGAGAAAGGAATCAGAATGCATGAAGTAAAAGACAAATAAAAGAGAGAGATGGAAGTTGGAAACAAGAGGCAGTTTTTCCAGGGTATTTGACTTCAGAAAATTTCAGATTTTGTATTTTCCCATTTTTCTTTTCCATCAACTACCCAAATCATGATCCCTGTTTCTTTAATCTAGTAAAGGAATCTAGTAAATACATCATCTAGTATTCCTAGATGATGATGATGACGATGATGATGATGATGATGATGATGATGATGATGATGATAATAATAATAATAATAATAATAATAATAATAAGAAGAAGAAGAAGAACAACAACAACAACAACAACAACAACAACAACAACAACAACAACCCAAAAAATGATTTTGTTTGGTTGTATTTGCCAAGAGCAGAAAGGGATAGAGGACTTCTATAGATACAGGAAAAGAAGCATGGCCTTAATAACCATATTAAGAAGAGCCAAGAACTCTTGCTAAGGATGTTAATCAAGGAAAGCTCTTGAAAACAGCAAAGATGAAGGTTGAATACAGAAAAGAAATAATTGAAAACATATTTGTTAATTAGAACAAGCTGCTGCATGGTTAATACTTGACGGATTTAAAAAAGCTGATTAAAAAACCCACATGGAGTTGGTTAAGATCAGGATTAAAGAAACTGAAGTCTTTATTTTAGTGGCTCTTGGAACAAGCTTTGACAACTAATTGCATGAATTACAACAGTAGATGTCATCTTTCTAATAAAAAGCATGAAACAATTAATTTGTGGCTGCAGCAAAATTTCACAAACTGACTACAAGCAGTCACAACTGAGTTGTAAAATAATAATAATAATAATAATAGTTGTTGTTGTTATTATTATTATTATTATTATTAGTAGTAGTAGTAGTAGTAGTAGTAGTAGTAACTTTGCCAGAAGTTTGAATTTGAATGTAATAAAAATTATTGGAACCATCAAATTGAGTAGATTTTGGAAAATGAGCGGGTTAAGGTCTTATGAACTTTAAGATGCAAATAGATAGGCATCTTGTTCATAACATGCCTAATAAGACAGTGATTTAAAAGAAGTAAATTTAGTTGCTATTCAGAGTGATTTTAGGATTGAGAAAAAACAATGGGAAAAATATGAAATATAAGGACATGCAGGTCCAAGTTATATTAAAAAAATGTTACACCAATCTTGATTGGGGACATTGGAAAAATATCTAAAGGACTTCGTCGAAATCTGGATATATTGAATTTGTCAGATTTAAGCATTCTAATTTTACAAAAAAGCACCCTGCTTGGAACTGCCTATATTCTTAGATGCTATCTTAATAATAGGAGAAGCATGGGGTCAGCGATTAAAGACAATGAGCTTGTCAGCTGAAAAACCAGCAGCTTGGGTTTGAGATCTGAGTGCCCCTTGATTGGATGAGCTCCCATTATTTATCCCGGCTCCTGGCTGCCTAGCAGTTTGAAAGCATGCATATCAGCAAGTGGTACCTATTTATCTAGTCACATGGACTTCGGTAATATGGTAACAATGTTCTGTGTGCCTTGATATATAGTCATGCTGGCCCAATGACTATGGAAAGGATCTTTGGACAATGTTGTTCCCTTGGCTAAGAAATTGAGATGGGAACAACTTATTACATTTGGCCTTGACTGGAGGTGGGGAACTTTTTTCTTTACCTTTATCTTAATAATACATAGGACCTTTGCTAGTACTTGAATTATTAAGATTCCACCAGTCTTAGACTGTGAATCTAACAGTAGCTTACATACAAATAACAACAACAACAACAACAACAATGGCAATGGTTGCAACAATGGCAACCAAAGCAGGCAAGGTCATAGAAAATGATGGAATATAACTTGAGAATAAAGAAATGATAAAGGCAATAAAACCAGAAGAAGGCTACAAGTACCTGGGGATTTTAGAGGCCTCTGACTTAATGCATAATAAAGTCAAGGAATTAACTTCAGCCAAGTACATTTGATGAATTTGCAAGATATTAAAGTCCAAATTAAGTGGATGAAAATCATAAAAGCCATAAATACATGGGCTATACCTGTGATTCGATACTCTGCAGGAATAATTGACTGGTCCCAGATGGAGTTGGACAAACTGGACAGAAAAACGAGGAAGCTTATGACAATGAATCATGCTTTGCACCCTAAAAGTGAGATTGACCGATTATATCTACCAAAAGCAGAAGGTGGTCGAGGACTCCTACAAGTAAAGCAGACTTTGGAAGAAGAAAGACACAGCTTGAATGATTACATCCAGAAAAGTGAAGAACCAATGATTAAGGAAGTAAATAAAGGAGGCCTTTTAAAGACAACTGTCAAAAGCTGAATATAAGAAAGAAGTAATTGAGAAACGAGCTGAAAAAAGCTGACCAAAAACTAATTTGGAACTGGTTAAGATCAGGAGTACTGAAAAAAGAAACAGAAGGCTTTATTTTGGCAGCTCAAGAACAAGCCTTAGCCACAAACTGCATGAAGGCACAAATTCAACATGTTACCACCAACAGCAAATGTCGCCTCTGTAATGAGAAAGATGATTGCACAATCACGGACCTTCGCCTCTTCCGTCGAGCACTTAAAACACACTTCTTCCATGCAGACGGCCTGACATAGCTATGTATATTACTGAATTTTTTAGCTGGGTTTTTAAATTAAGTTTTAGCACGGGCCAAATTTATTTTATTTAATTTTAAACTTATTTGATGTTTGTATATTTATATTTTTATTTTCTTATTCCTATGCACCGCCCTGAGTCCCATTTGGGAGAGAGGATGGTATAAAAGTATGAACAAATAAATAAATAAATAAATGAGACAGTCGACCACCTGATCAGTGGGTGCAACAAAATTTCACAAACTGACTACCTACAACGCCATGACCGCATTGCTAAGATCATTCACTGGAAATTGTGCCAGAAGTTTGGGTTTGAGTACAGCAAAAACCACTGGGAACATCAGGTTGAGAAAGTTTTAGAGAATGAGAAAGTCAAGATCTTGTGGGACTTCAGAATTCAGACACTTGGCCTACAACACACCTGCCATTACAATAGTTGAAAAGAGAAAAAGTATGCTTCATTGACATTGCAATACCTGATGATGCACGAATTGAAAATAAGCAGCAAGAAAAAATCAAAAAGTACTGGGACTGGCAAATTGAAGTTGAGCGACTATGGAAAAAGAAATTGGGACTTCCGGTTCCGGCTCCAGCGGTGACGGGCGAGCCTAGGGCTCGCTCGCCGCTTTGTTTCTTTTCCTGCCCCCCCACGGGGCGAGACGCCCCGTTTTTGGGGGTCTTCTGTAAAGCCGGCTTGCCTGGGTCGTCCTCCCCCAGCGGCAGCTGGGAAGCGACCCTTGTCTTCGGCTTAGGTGGAGGAGGACATGCTGCGGGGGGTTTCTCCTTTGCCAATGGCGGGCGGCATCGTTCTGAAAACATGGAGAGAGCTGGCCGTCTGAGTCGGAAGGCTTCCCGGGGCTTTGGCTGCGAGGGTGAAAGTGAGTGGTTTAACATTTTTTTTGCTGTCAGCCTGGGCTGAAAGAACTTGGAGGGGCGTGTCTGCTTGTTAAACCCCCCCTCGGACTAAAGCGGCACTTAAGAATGGCTCCTCGCTGCGAGGAAGCGGATACGAGCCACCACATGTTTATTGGACCCGTGTCCCTCCTGGCTTGTACTGGCATCCTGGGAGGTGACACGAGGCTGGCTCCAAGAGGTTGTCAACGCATCCTTAAGTGAGGGTTCCTTGCCTGCTTCCCTAAAAGAAGCGATGGCCCCTCCTTAAGAAGCCCTCTTTGGATCCAGCTCTATTAAATAACTATCGTCCAGTCTCCAACCTTCCCTTTTTGGCGAAGGTTGTTGAGAGTGTGGTGGCACAACAGTTTCCCCGTCACCTGGAGGAAGTTGATTATCTAGACCCGCGCCAGTCCGGCTTTTCAAGTGCCGCTTGAGTCCGAGGTTTTTTTTTACAAACAAACACCCCCCTCCCAGTCCTTTCAGCCCGGCTGACAGCAGAAAAAAAAGTTTTAAATCACTCACTCTCCCCCTCGCAGCTGAAGCCCCGAGAAGCCTTCCGACTCATTCGATCAACTCTCTCCATGATCGCAAATGGCGGCGTCTGCCTTTGGCGAAGGGAAAACCCCCCGCAGCATGTTCTCCTTCACCTAAGCCGAGGACAAGGGTCGCTTCCCCCACCGCCGTGGGGGGGAGCGTCCCAGGCGAGCCGGCTTTACGGGAGACCCCCAAAAACGGGGCGTCTCGCCCCCGTGGGGGGGCAGAAAAAGCAACAAAATGGCGAGCGAGCGCTAGGCTCGCCCGTGGCCGCTGGAGCCGGAACCGGAAGTCCGTTAATGATCTATTTTGATGTCCCGGTAGGGCCGACGACTTTGATGTGAATGCTCTCAAAATTTCTTTGTATCCCTTACCCTACCCTACTGAAAAACTGTAAAACCAATAAAACTTTTTCAATATAAAAAAAAAAAGAAATTGTGTGTTGTCCTGATTGTGATTGCCAAAAAAGCCAACACAGTTCTAGGCTGCATAAACAGAGGGATAGAATCTAGATCACGTGAAGTGTTAATGCCACTGTATGGTGCCTTGGTAAGGCCACACTTGGAATACTGCATACAGTTTTGGTCGCCACGATGTAGAAAAGACGTGGAGACTCTGGAAAGAGTGCAGAGAAGAGCAACCAAGATGATTAGGGGACTGGAAACTAAAACATATGAAGAACAGTTGCAGGAACTGGGTATGTCTAGTTTGATGAAGAGAAGGACCAGGGGAGACATGATAGCAGTGTTCCAATATCTCAGAGGGTGCCACAAAGAAGAGGGAGCCAAACTATTCTCCAAGGCACCTGGGGGCAGGACAAGAAGCAATGGGTGGAAACTAATCAAGGAGAGAAGCAACTTAGAACTAAGGAGAAATTTCCTGGCAGTTAGAACAATTAACCTCTGGAACAGCTTGCCTCCAGAAGTTGTGAATGCCCCAACCCTGGAAGTCTTTAAAAAGATGTTAGATAGCCATTTGTCTGAAATGGTATAAGGTTCCTGCCCATGCAGGGGGTTGGACTAGAAGACCTACAAGGTCCCTTCCAACTCTGCTATTGTATTGCATTGTATTATTGTATTGTAATTGGAGCCCTTGGAGCCATACCTAAAAGGCTACCTCTCTATTTAGAAATTCTAAATATGAGCATTCTGACTCTACAAAGGGCCATCCTGCTTGGAACAACTTATACCCTTCGATGTTACCTTGACTGTTCCTAGGTCCTTGGTTAGGACTCGAGCGGTTGAGCTACCAACCAGCCCCAAAGGCTGTGAATCTCACCAAAGAATAATAATAATAATAACAACAACAACAAAATAGTCACTGTTCAACAACAACATCTGCTTATCCCAGGTCCCTGGGACAGACTCAATAGGTGGATAAAAATGCCAAATCCAGTCTAAAATCTAGTTGACTGTGTGATCAATCATAATTAAATAATAATAATAGAAGTAGAATTAACTATAGCAAAAGAAAACATAATAGAACCAATAGTAATAGGCATTTTGGATGCAGTCCTAAAACAACTAGAGCATTGTGTGAACACCATCAACATTGATTAAATCACTATCAGTCAATTGCAAAAGGCAGCTTACATCCTGCAATGATACTTTTAATATTATTAAAAAAAAAACATCTGCCAAGCCTTCGGAAAGGAGTTGATATGTGTATAAAAATGCTAAGTGTGATTTCTCTGCATATTTCCAGCAATTCTTATTCTGCTCCCCCCCCCGGCTTCTCTTACATAATGTTCAGTATTCACCACTCTCATTCAATCAACGTTTTCTTGGCTGTTAAATGATCATTGGCTATTTTGGAGATGATTTATTAAATTTATTTATGGAATTTATTCCATCTGTCCACTCTGCTCATTTATCTTTCTCATACCTGTATGTTACAAGTTAGATAATCAATTATCTGAAATAGAGAAAATGGTAACAGTGTCTTAAAACAACAAACCAATTCCTTTTTTTAAAGGTTTTAGCTAAAAATGTTTGCAATAAAAGTTGAATAACTCCCCATACTTTCAAGTAAATCATTAATATCTGACTTAGATTGTGATTATAGACACTTTTATTTAGATATAAATCCCTGCAAGATTTCATGACAATTCCAGTATGTTGAATCTGGCTACATACAATATATCCTATATTAAAATCATAGTGACTTTCTTAATAATTGGTTAGATTGTCTTTCAAGTCCTGATTACAAATATTTCTTCTCTTAATATACAAATGTCACATCTTCAATGAGGTGATAACGAATTATATTGCACAACCTAAATAAAATATTTTAGTCGGATGCTAAAAGCTCATTTCTTTCATCTAGCCAGCCTGACATAGACTAAGGGTATAATTTTAAATTTTGATATTTATTGGTTTAACTTTTATATTATCTAAATTTTAGCACAGATTTAATAATTTAATTGTCTTTTATATTTTGTATGTATTGTTGGGTTTTTATCTCTCTGTGCACCACCCTGAGTCCCTTTTAGGTGAAAATAGGGCGATATATAAATCGAATAAAATGAAAATGAAAAAATAGTTACCAGCAGTGAATGGGTACATGAATTTGGGAATAGATTTGGTTTACTTAACAAAATTTTGTATATTTATAAGTACACCAGTTCTTTCATTATATTGGGCTGGATAATATCCTTTATGATTCTGTTTGTTTATGCCACTTCTCCCACATTATAATAATATAATAACAGATCTACTAAGGAAATATAGATTCCGGAATCAATTTATGCCACTGTATTTATCAGGAATAATACATCCTTTTCTGTTTTGTAGTGCTTTCCTTCTCTAAGCAATGAGTAGATGCTTTACTTTACAATATTTGAACTATGGACTTCAAGTAGATTTTTTGTGTGTGTGTGAAAATCTCTCCCCAATCCACTTTTCATTTCATACTCTTGACCTTGAAGTTAACTTGATTCAATTTGTTCTTCTATCTGCTTTTTTGAGTTGTGGGGGATCAAGCATAAATTGTGACTTGTTTTCATGATGTCGGGGACTGAGCTGTACTTTGAGTTTAAAGTCCTATGCATGAGCCTGAAATGCATTTTTGTGCAGCCATTTAAAAAAAATAATTAAATAAACATTAAAATATTGGACACAGAAAGACCATTCTGGCTTTGTCTTTTCCATACATATTTTAACATAACAACAAATACAGTTTCTACTTATCGTCCATAGCTACTTTGATCTTATAAACACATCCCTTGTCTTCCTTTGTCTATATATTATCCAGTTTCATTTTTGCAAATCCTCAGTGTATTCTGTTTTTACTCCTTTTCCTCATTTCCAACTATTGATACATTTTGTTCTAAAATTCATAATATTCTGTCTCATCTTTATTTTTGATTTCTAGCACCAGTCTGTCCACTTCTGGACAGACCAAAATCTTCTTTATTACTTCTTCTTCAGTGAGGGCATCTCTATTTTTCCAATTTTCCGCATAAACCAATCTTGCTGTAGTTATAACATGCACCATTAGATATATATCTCTCCTTTACTATATTTCTCTTTTGTAATTCCTAATAGGAATAGTTCTGATTTTAAGTCTATCTTTTGATCTAACATCTTCAATCATGTCTTTATCTGACGCCAAAATTCTTTGGCTTTTGTACCTAATCCCCACATATGATAAAAAGATCTTAACGCCAAGTTACATTCCCAGCACTGTGGAGATTGGTTCTTACTCATTTTTGCTAACCTTGTAGGGGGGATGTGCCACCTATAAAACATATTGTATAAGTTTTCTTTATCCGAGGTGGCTAGCGTTAATTTCCCATTTCTCTCCCATAGATCTAAAATGGGCAGCCATTTTTTCCTTTATGAATACAAAGAAACAAACTCCAGCAGTCTAGTGTGAGTCTTTTCATTAACCCATTATGTCAACCATGCTCTTTTCCAGTATTGTAGAGTTCAACATCTTTCAAAAACCTTATTTGGTGATGAAGCCGGCCTGGCATAGTTTTAATGATTTAATTTTAATATAACGCTTTTTAAATAGTTTTTAATCATATTTTAGCGCAGATTTTCTAAATTTAATTCTATTTTATATGATGACTGTATGTATTGTGTTTTTATTTCTTCTGTGCACCGCCCTGAGTCCCACCAGGGAGATAGGGCGGTGTATAAATTTGATTAAATAAATAAATAAAGCTGGATTAGCATTCCTTATTGACGGAGAACCTATTGTTCTCCTTGAAGCAACAGAGTCTATTGCTAGTTAACTAATAAGCTAAATATTTGTATCATATGGCTTAAACTTCTTTAAAGTCTTTACCAGAAATAGTATCTGTAGCATCAGTTTACAGCATTATAAAGACATTATGGAAATATTTATTTTATTTATTTATTTTAATCACATTTATATCCCACCCTTCTCCACAAAGGACCCAGGGCGGCGATTATATAACATAATGTCAGGCTGACAACTCAGATACATATTGGTAGTAAAAATGTGCAAGGGTGATTCTATTTATTGCTTCTGTGTGAAGTCATCTCACCCAACCAATGTCAGAGAGCACCACCAGAGAAATGATACATTATGCTACATAGCAACCATCTTTGGACAACTAAGTTTAGTAACCTACACATTAATATGTTTTTGCCTAATGCTTCGTATAGAGAATACTGTCTCTCAAGGTTAAGTATTTTTCAGTCCGATCAGTGGAAGACATTTAAACTGTTTCTTGTTTTTCCTGCCAAAACCAAAGGAAGTTAATTTGAAAAACAATTACTTTCAAAATGTAGTTTATTAAACAGAAATGAAAAATAACCTCTGAAAAATGTAGCGACAAATGGTTTTTGTCCCCTATCAATCTTGCTGTGAAAATACATGTCAGATTGGAGAGAAATGGTCAGTTTTAAGCAGACATGTATTCATGAATACATGTACTGTATCCTTGGTCCTCCTCTAATGTATTCTTTTTCTTCCTGCTCATTTAATATATACAGTATATTATGTAGGTATTGTGAGAAAATAGATTATAAAGAAGCAAGATTCTACAGTTCATGAATGGATAGCTATGGGCATCCATGGAACTTTACTGCTTTTGTCAAAATGTTTAAAGCCATATTGTGGTCTTGCAGAGGAAGACCGTCTCTTTTGTTATGTGAGCGCAATGTCTTCATGCAACAGACAAAAAGGGAAGTGTGTGCATTGTTATGCTGATTTTGTCAGTCTATTTCCTTGTTCTCTTCCTTGTGGATGTTTCTGCAGATAGCTCAGCCAAAATAATATTACATGCTAAAAAGACAAAATAAGAATGAGCTGTCTATACATCGTGACCCAATAATAAATGGGTCTTTGAAAAACCACATTGATGTGACTTGAGCTTCTCTGGAATATAAATATATTCCTGTACTGGTAAAATTCTAAATTTTGCAGAGAAAAGAGGTTGGGGGAGAGAAAGAAAGGAAGAGCGAGAGGGAGGGTGGGAGGGAGGTGGAGGGAGGGAGAGAGAGAGAGAGAGAGAGAGTAGATTGAGGCCTATCAACTAAAAATAAATCAAGTATCCTTGTCTGAAATATTTAGAATGGAATAAACTTTATATTAAACAGCAACTCATTAAAATGACTTGGCATGAGAACTCATTTTTGCATTACTTCTGGACAAAACAGTAAGTGAAGAATATTAAACCAATGAAATATAAGGATTCTTACATGATAGTAAGAAATATATGGGGGAGACTGACTAGTTTTGTCTACCTGTGAGGATTAGAGTTAGTTTAGTTTTAGTTTTATTCGATTTGCATCCCGCCCTTCTCCAAAAGGACCCAGGGCGGCGCACAGGAATTTAAAATAACATACAAAGTAATACAAAATACAAAAATTTAAAACCTATTAAATATCAAAACCTGCGCTAAAACCAATTAAAATCCCCCATTTTAAAACTATCTAATACTGGTCACAGCGGAGGCTATGTTAGGCCGGCTTGATGAAACAGATGTGTTTTTAAACACTGGCGGAAGAGGCGGAGGTCGGTGATGGTACGGAGTTCAGAGGGTAGGTCGTTCCATAGGGCAGGGCCCGCCACAGAAAAGGTATATTTACTACTGCCAGTAAACCTATCCATAAAACTGGAATGTAAATTGATTGAAATATATTTTACACATATGACATTTTGGCATACATTTGATAGAAAAATAGGGTTGCCTGAAACCATAATATTGGACACTTTGTGCTTTTAAATGGAAAACAAAATCAAAACCCTTGAATAGAAAAACTTGTTACAAATTATTGGATGATGATGATGTTGTTTTTTCCTGGAATGTGATTTGAAGCCCACCCCTGGAACGATGTACATTTTCTTACGTATCCTATGTAAGAAAAGAATAATTTCAATGAAAATCCAATCTACAATGTCCCTTCTATTATTTAAACAAAAGAATTTGATGATCTTTTTTTTTTTAAGTCTAAGTAATGCCGGAATAAAACATAACTATCTTAATTAAACCAGATTTGAAATGTTGTGATTTAAGCATAATTCTAGCACTGAGAGCAATAATTACTCAACCTAAAACAATTCATTTTTTCAAGTAGCTTAATAATTTGTCAGGGATCTGTCTGGTGAATTGACAGGGATAGTGGTGAAAAGTATCTACAAAGATGGAAAAAGAGATTCTATTCTTTTTCTCTATCTCAGGCTACTGATGGATCATGGAGATATCTCAAAAGTTCAAGAGAAGGTTTTTTACAAAGAGGAATTAGATTTCTTCCCAACTTTCTAAAAGTTGTCAATGACAGATATAAGAAGGCACAATTGTTAGGTAAACAGATATGAAAGGAACTGGGGGGAAAACTGGGATTGGGAATGAAATGAAAGGAACTGGGTAAGATTTGCAATTTATTGGCAAAAGATAGGCAACCCAATATAGAAAGATATATTCTCTACTCTGGAGTGTGAATAATAATTAAAGTTTTTGAATTCAATGCAAGCTATAATTCATCAAATTAAAATGAATACATACTTCTGTCTTATGAAATTTGAAAGAATATTCCAAAATAGCAATATAGTCATAGATTCACCCAACCCAACCCACAACAATGCAAATTTAAACTTTGGTGGCTTTTTTTTTCTTTAAAAATTGTCATTTTATTTAGTCCAAAGTGTCTGAGCTGTAAATATAATATGGAACTGTTCTTGGACACTTCTCCATTATCAGAGGTATATGAATGGAGAATTGAGCAGCCATGGTAAAAAGATTTTATGGATATTTGAGGCTTATGCTAAAGCTCTTAAGAAACCTTGGAAAATATTTTTTTTCTTTATTATTTTGCAGGGGGAATAGGCGTAAACAAGCAGAATTGGGAAGAAAGTGATCTGATTCCTTTGGGTGTAGAAAATAATTGGGAAAATAAGAGATGACTAATAAATATAACATTATTCACACATGTTTCGGTTTAGAAATAAGGGGACTGAAAATTGCACATTTGATCCTTCACCATAAATAAATACAAAAAGCATATTACTGTAAAGCAATAATGAAAATATATAGCATAAACTGGACTAACCACAACAACAACAGGCCGACAGACATCTGACCCACCACATTGGTTAGGAATTGAACTGTTAAAAATTTTCATCTCTCAGACTATGAATCAAGTTGAAGATTTTATTGTTATTAATCATCACACAACAACCAGATGTTCAGACTGGGTTTGACAATTTTCTCTACTTATCAAGTCTTACCCAGGATATGGGATAGGCAAATCTGGATGTCTGATGGTGTTACAGATATTGTCGCAGGATGGAAGCTGTTCCAAGTAAAGCCACCTTCTGCAATTGACTGTAGCAAATTTGTCAATGCCTATGGTGTTCAAGTGGTGCTCTAGTTGTTTTGGGACTACACCCAAGGCACCTATTACTATTGGCACTACTCTTGCATGCCTTTGACATAATCATTCTACTTCTATTTGAAGGTCTTTGTATTTTGTATTATTATTATACTTTATTCATTAAACATGAAAGTCAAGTGAACATTTAAAGATGTGTCACAAATACCACTGACTGGTGCTAATGGTTGATACAGGTTGCTGCCAGCATCCTAGGTATCAACCAAGTACCTTCTTAAAATATATGAGGTTCTGAGCAGCACAGGTTTTTGCAGTTCTGCTGGTGTTATTGTAGGAAGCTGCAATTTGTTGATGTATCTTATAAAATTCTTGGACAGGGTATCAAGTGCCCCGTTGACAATGGTATCACTGTTATATATTTCATCCATAGCCGTGGCCATAGTTTTGATGGCCAGGTCGTGATATTTTGTGATTTTTTCTAGTACTTTTTCTTCTACTCTGGCATCTCCGGTTTGGCCCTTTACAACCGTGATATTTGGTGTGTTGTGTTCCAAATGATGATCCCTTTTTATTCAAAAATCCCACAAGATCTTCACCTTCTCATTTTTGAAACTTTTCCCCACTTTATGTTCCCATGACTTTCTGGATACAGATAAATGGTATTTTTACATAATGACCAGGGGATTAATTTAGCAACTTGGTCATGCCTAGCTTTGCAATCAGTTTGTGCGATTTTGCTGCATTCACATATTACATGTGAAACAGTTTCAACTTTGTTGTTGCAAAGTCGGCAGTTTGGATTGTCAGTAGATTTTTATATCTTTGCTTTCATGGCATTAATTTGTAGTGCTTGTTCTTGAGCAGCCAGTATTAAACCTTCTATTTCTTTCTTGATAGGTCCTATCTTAAGTCATGTCCATGTCAAGTTGTCATCATATTTTCCTTCAATGTTTTTGAAGTTCTATCCATGCAAAGCTTTGGTTTTCCATCTATTTAATCTGCCATCCAGTTGTTTTTCCTTACATTCCGCCTTGGTTTCTGTTGTTTTTATACTGTTCTTCATTTTCACAGCCTGCAGCAATTTATCTGTAATTTGGTCCACATAATCATTCAAACTTCATTTTTCTTCTTCTACAGTTTGATGGATTTGCAATAACCCTCTGTCCCCTATTTTTCTTGACAGGTACAAACTGCCGATTTCATTTCGTGGATGTAAAGAGTGGTATATATTCAAACGTTTTGGTGTTTTCTGGTCCAAGTTTTCCAGTTCAGCCAAAGTCCAGTTGATGATTCTAGCTGAGTAGCGTATCACTGGAACTGCCCATGTATTAATGGCTTTAATTATGTTTCCAGCATTCAGCTTTGATTTTAATATTTTGCAGACCCTCTTGATGTATTCCTTTTCCATTGACTTTTGCCACTTTGTGCTCACATGACTTTTTGGATACAGATGTCATATATGTTACATAACAGTAGAAAAAATACAAATTATTATTATTATGTGGTTAATCTTTGGTGAGATTCACAGCCTTTGGGGCTGGTTGGTAGCTCAACAGCTCGAGTCCTAACCACGGACCTAGGAACTGTTAAGGCAACATCGGAGGATATAAGCTGTTCCAAGCAGGATTGCTCTTTGTAGAGTCAGAATGCTCAAATCTGGCAAACCTAGAACCTCCACATAGCGAGGCAGTCCCCTAGGTATTGCTTCAAGGGCTCCAATCACAATCAGGACAACACACAACGTCCTCCTCCACAGTCGCTCAACTTCAATTTGCAAGTCCCAGTATTTGGTGATTTTTTCTTGCTGCTTATTATCAATTCGTGCATCACCAGGTATTGCAATGTCAATGAACCATACTTTTTTCTTTTCACCTATTGTGATATCAGGTGTGTTGTAGAACAAGTGCCTGTCAGTCTGAATTCTGAAGTCCCACAAGATCTTGACTTTCTCATTCTCTAAAACTTTCTCAACCTGATGTACCCAGTGGTTTTTGCTGTACTCAAATCCAAACCTCTGGCACAATTTCCAGTGAATGATCTTAGGTCATGGCATTGTAGGTAGTCAGTTTGTGAAATTTTGCTGCACCCACTGATCAGGTGGTCGACTGTCTCATCTTTCTCATTACAAAGGTGACATTTGCTGTTGGTGGAAACATGTTGAATTTTTGCCTTCATGCAGTTGGTGGCTAAGGCTTGTTCTTGAGCTGCCAAAATAAAGCCTTCTGTTTCTTTTTCCAGCACTCCTGATCTTAACCAATTTCAAATTAGTTTTTGGTCAGCTTTGCCTTCAATACTTTTCAAGTATTGGCCATCCATAGCTTTGCTTTTCCATTTTCAGCTCGCTTCTCAATTACTTCTTTCTTATATTAAGCTTTAAAAGGCCTCCTTCATTTACTTCCTTAATCGTTTGTTCTTCGCTTTTCTGGATATAATCATTCAAGCTGTGTCTTTCTTCTTCTTCAGTCTGGTTTACTTGCAGGAGTCCTCAACCATCCTCTGCTCTTGGTAGATATAATCAGTCAACATCACTTTTAGGGTGCAAAGCATGATTCATTGTCATAAGCCTCCTCATTTTTCTGTCCAAATTGTCCAACTCCATCTGGGTCCAGTCAATTATTCCTGCAGAGTATTGAATCACAGGTATAGCCCAGGTATTTATGGCTTTTATGATTTTCCTCCACATAATTTGGACTTCAATATCTTGCGAATTCATCAAATGTACTTGGCTGAAGTTAATTCCTTGACTTTATTATGCATTAAGTCAGAGGCCTCTAAAATCCCCAAGTACTTGTAGCCTTCTTCTGGTTTTACTGCCTTTATCATTTCTTCATTCCCAAGTTCTATTCAATTATCTTCTATGACCTTGCCTGCTTTGGTTGCCATTGTTGCACATTTGTCAATTCTGATGATGATGATGATGATGATGATGATGATGATGATGATGATGATGATGATGATTGACTGCACAAGACCAAGCCTTAAGAACTACAAAATACAGCAACAGACAGCAAAGAAGAAAGAGTGGATCACCTAGTTAGTTGCTGCAAGAAGATCAAACAGATCAATTACAAACAATATCATGAAAAAGTAGAATAGTGCAGTGGAAGATTTGCAAGTAATACCATTTGTCTGCAAACAAACCTGGTTAGACTGCCAAATAGACAAAACAATAGAAAATGAAAATGCTGAAGTGCCCTGGGATTTTAGAATTACAACAGACAAATACTATCAATAAGACTTGAGATTTAACAATTGTCGATAAGATATGAGGTGGGTGGGTGGGAATCTGGAGACTGGATGTGGCAATACCGGAAGATAACAAAATACAGTAGAAAATATTGGAGAAAAGCACAGAATACAAAAACTTGCAAATAAAAATAAAACAACTGACAAAAGAAAGCAAAGATAATAATAATAATAATAATAATAATAATAATAATAATAATAATAATAATAATAGGAGGAGGAGGAGGAGGAGGAGGAGGAGGAGGAGGAGGAGGAGGAGGAGGAGGAGGAGGAAGCACCTTTGGAGCAATCCCAAAAATAAACCCAGAGCATCACTTAAACACCATTGCCATTGACAAAATCACATTCAATCAATTGCAAAAGGCAGCTTTATTTGGAGCAACTTAAATCCCATGGCAATACCTTTACTATTACAAAAGAACATCTGCCTATCCCAGGTCATTGGGAAGGATCTGATAGGTAGATAAACATACCAAATCCAGCCTAAATCTCAGGATGGCTGGATGATCAACCATATAATAATGTTCATATATCTCTATTTATACACAAATTTCGCCTTGCTTTTTTCTTTAGCAAGGAATTGCACCTTTCTAATTGGTGCATTGAAAGTCAGGAATGCCCTCCCCATAAATCTTTGTTATCTACTGCTATGAACATTAGTGGTATATTTGTTAGTTTCCTTGCTCAAATTTATGCTCGAGTCCACTTCTTCATGGTATTCAGTGTAACTTCCAACAATAAAATTGCAAAGTAAATGTAGAATTTCAAGGCCTTAAAAGAACCATAAAGCCTTAAAATATGTTTATTACAATTCTAACCCTGTTTGAAACCCAATTTACATGGCAATGAAAAGTGGTTTCCATTTTCTGTATATTTAATTTATTTCTTTTAGTGAATGGTTCTTTCCATCTGTGGGTATTTTAAGATTGGACAGCTTTATTTGCTGGTGTTTTATTGTGTCTTTAATTTATCCATTTTTTCATAGTGCCTATTGGTATCTTGAGTATTTTTTTAACTTATAAGGTTTAAACTCAATTTATCTTGAAAAGAATTTGATGTCTTAGCCCTAAAACGTAAACCAGATTAAGAGCCAACTCTACAGGAAGACTCAGATTATACTTTATTGAGGTATGCTGCATTAACAAAATCTTGCAATTCTCCCTATTATGCCAGGAAGTCAGGAAGAATCAGCCTTACTAATATCAATTCCTTTCCAAGATCTAAGACTGCTTTTTCCCTTTTGGTTGCATAACAATTTCTGAATATTTACTTTAAAGCTATTTCTATTACTTTCTACTTGATGAGTCAGATTATAGCTATATTTAATTGGCCTATCTTTTAATAGGCAGGAATTAATAAACAGTATGGGGGTTAGACGTGCATTTAAATTTAGAAATCAATATAGCACATATCTGGTAAAATTTCCATCTTAGTAATAAATTCATTATTGAAAAGTGTATATTCGTAGGCATCTGGTCCAAAGCACAAAAGAAGCAACAACAAAACAGACGAAACACTGGTCACATTGTCACAACGCACATGACTTTGGTTCTCATCCTCAAGTTGGATGGAAATACAGAAGTGATTTTTGCATTGCAAGTTCATCTCTTAACACCCCTTTCCCAATATGGACAATTATGAGAATGTTTATGAAGACACAAATTCCTTAGATGTGAAATAGGGCTGAACAACTCATAGACTACAGGGGCGTATCACCCAAACTCATTTTGTTTTCCTTAATATCTTAGCTCTTTTAAAGAGCTATCACCCAAATGTGAATGGATATTGGTGGTATGGTTTCTTTCCAAATTTCAATGGGAAAGAAACAAAGGAGGTGTGTTGAACTTGCTTTTTTTTTTTTTAGAAAAATAAACCCTTGGAAAAATATAATAATTAATAATAATTTATTAAATTTCTAAACCGCCCCCTCTCCCCGAAGGGCCTCGGGGCAGTGTACAGGAAAATTAAAAAGATCTAAAAACATAACGATACATACATAATTAAAATCGAATTAAATAACCCTGTACTAAAATTTATAAAACATTAAAAACTGTATCCCATTAAGACCAAATAAAACAATTTGAATTACAGACTGAGGCGAGGAGCATAAATTAGGCCAAGCCGGCCTGATGGAACAGATAGGTCTTAACTTTTTGGCGGAAGGAGCGGAGGTCCGTAGTAGTTCTAATATCAGGGGGTAGGTCGTTCCAAAGGGTTTTATATCCCAGTTTTATTGCATCTGGGGAAAAATATCATTTGCCACTGCCATAATTATGAATTCTGCAGCCTTTCATGTCTACAAAAGCACATACACAAACACACACATACACACAATGATGGCTAATCACCCCTGTTGCCTTGCCACTGTGTTCTCCCATATTTAAATAATATGCCATTTAGATCACAGTTGTGAGCATGTTCATATATATATATATTTACATACTGGTGAGATTGGAAGTTAAAGCTGTTCATGATTTTGTCAATAATGTAGTCAATAAAGGATTGTTCATGATTTAGCCATGTTGGACTAGGTCATGACACCACCAGAAAGAAATGGGTTTTTGAGGAAAGGAAGTCAAGGGAAATTAGGATAAAGAACAGAAATAGCACAACCAAGATAAGCAGAAGCACAATTTTAAAAAGCAACAACATAGACCTTCAGATAAATGAAAAAGAAAAAAAAAATCCTCCAGTTATTTCTGCTGCAATAATATCAGAACTAGAAAAGAGTTGGAACAATTTTAAAATGCTTCACAGAGGTATCTTATCTTTTTTTTAAATGATTTCTTCCATTAGCATCTGATATTGAAGCCATGTAATGATTTATGATATTAAAAGTATATTAAAAACTTATAAATATATGTCATGTAGAAGCAAATCAGTCAATCCGTTAGCAGTAAGACCAGATCAATAAGAAAGAAATAGACTATTTTGCTTGTCATCCTATCTTTGAGCTAACCTATGGTACCATAAACAAATTTGCACATAGGGGAAGCAATTAATCCATTTTATTTATTTAATAAAAGCATACCACAATTCCAGAAGTGACATTAAGTCTCGGTTTGTTGAAACAAGTGAGAGGCAAATTCAATCCTGCACCAAAACTGTGTAACATATTTGACCAATGCTTTATTATAATTCATATATTTCTTGTCTTGCACATTGACGCATTTGGGTAAGACAAACTGCAAGTTAGAAAACTGCAAATTAACAAATGCTTTCCATCGTAGAGTACAATACAATACAATAGCAGAGTTGGAAGGGACCTTGTAGGTCTTCTAGTCCAACCCCCTGCATGGGCAGGAACCTTATACCATTTCAGACAAATGGCTGTCTAACATCTTTTTAAAGACTTTAGACAGCCATTTGTCTGAAATGGTATAAGGTTCCTGCCCATGCAGGGGGTTGGACTAGAAGACCTACAAGGTCCCTTCCAACTCTGCTATTGTATTGTAATTAACATGTTCTATGCTTTCAGACTATTCTTATTGGTTGACCAATCTTATATTCCAATATTAAACTTAAGCAAACAGTATTCTCATTTTAGTACATGGAATTGTACCTATGTTCATTTCACAATTATGAGAATATAAAGATGTTTTTCTTAGACATGATGTCTCCGAGCACAGTTACCTAGTCATAAAGCAGCTATTTTGAACTGTCTGGCAAGGAGGTCTGCATTTTCCATTATATTTTAATTGGATATATTTTTATTTTACTAGTGATTGTAAGCTGTTCATTTTTTAAATGCCACCCTATTTATTTTAATTGTTACTGCAGTTTGAGTTTCCATTAAAAGCAACGATTAAAATTTCTGTAATGAATAAGTAATAAGTTGAAACAAATATATTTTACATTAATATACTTAGCTACAAGCTAAATAAGATATAATTAGTTCCTGTTTTCAATTAGGGCATCTTACAGCTTTAAATAACATGTTACAATATTGTACAAATACACACATACACATGTGTGTGTGCACACATGTGTGCGTGCATACACATACATGTGTGTATGTGTATTCTTAGATCCCATTGAACCATTTTTTGTTCAGATTTCAGCATTTTAACAAAGCTATTTCATATGCTAAATTTGGATTGCATGATGCAAAAATAATAATTAGAATTAAGAACATTACTGTTTTGAACACCTTTTTCATTTTAAAACTTCTCATTGATTACCTGTCCTTTGCTTACTTCAGTATGCAATGATTCATACTATAGTTGTAAACTTCCACAGGACAATTTGTTATTTGTTATTATTGTTACTATTAAAGGTAAAAAGTAAAGGTTCCCCTTGCACATATGTGCTAGTCATTCCCAACTCTAGGGGGCAGTGCTCATCTCCGTTTCAAAGCCAAAGAGCCAGAGCTGTCCAAAGACGTCTCCATGGTCATGTAGTCAGCATGACTAAATGCCAAAGGTGCATGAAACACTCTTACCTTCCCACCAAAGTTGTCCCTATTTTTCTACTTGCATTTTTACGTGCTTTTGAACTGCTAGGTTGGCAGAAGCTGGGACAAGTAATGGAAGCTCACTCTAGGGATTCGAACTGCCAAACTGCTGACCTTTCTGATTGAGAAGCTCAGCGTCTCAGCCACTGAGCCACCGTGTCCCTTGATTATTACTGTGTTTCCCCGAAAATAAGACAGGGTCTTATTTTCTTTTGACCCCCTGAAACAAGCGCTTGGCCTTATTTTCGGGGAGGTCTTATTATTTTCGAGGTCCAGAAGGTGGCGGGTAGGTCACCTTATGGCTGCTGCTGTGTTGCAATATTATTGGAGAGGGCTTATTTTCAGGGGAGGGCTTATTATAGCGCATGTGCTCAAAAGCCTGATTGGGCTTATTATCTGGGGAGGGCTTATTTTTGGGGAAGCAGAGTACTATTATGTATTATATAATAATAATAATAGCAACAACAATAATAAAATTATTCTGCTGATGCTTATGCATAAATGTACCATGTTATGTGCGAGGAGGCCATTATTTAATGAAAATGGCGGTAAGTGAGTATCACTTGAAAACAAACCATGCAGAAAGTGAATTGATTCTCATGACTTGGAAAGAAAAAGAATGGAAGCAGGTAATAGATTACATACAGATATAAATGTTTCAGTTGCCCTTGAAGGATGAGGTAGGTAGGCCACGGAATTTATATGTCTATATTTCTATTCATGACCAAGATGCGTATTAATCTGCTTTTGGCTAACTCAGCTTCCGATCCTTCTGTGGTCACTAAAATGAGGACTAGGTTTGTTGGGGACAGTATGCAAATGATATTGACATTGTAAACTGCCCAGAAAGTGCTGTACAGGTAGTCCTCGACTTACAACAGTTCATTTAGTGACCATTCAATGGGACTGAAAAATGTGATTTATGGCCATTTTTTCATAGTTATAGCCTTTGCAGCAACCCCATGATCATGTGATCAAAATGCAGATGCTTGCTTCAAAGTTATGACTTTTGCTATGTCCCAGGATCATGTGGTGCCTTTTTGCAAACTTCTGACAAGCGAAGTCAATGGGGAAGCCAGATTCACTTGACAACCAGGTTACTAACTTATCCGTTGCAGTGATTCACCTAACAACTGTGTCAAGAAAAGTCATAAAATGGGGCAAAACCCACTTAACAAAGGTCTCACTTAATAACAGAAATTTGGGGCTCAATTGTGGGCATAAAGTGAGGACTACCTGTAAAGCATTTATGGGGCGGAGTATAAGTCTAAAGGCTGTTGCTAAATGCTATTAATCTTAGTTTTCTCAAGACACAAGTATGCTGCACTTGCTGAATTCTGGGGCTAAACATGGTGATTGACTCAATTCTAAGAAAAAGCCTTGCACATCCTACACAAATTGTAACACTGATCTTCTCCCCACCCCTTTATTTTCCAACTGACCCTTTCCTGCTCTCTCATTAATGGAATCAGGAAATATATATGTAAATATACAAATATATAGTGTCAGTCGGCACCCCCTATTGCTGATGACTAAATGGACACAAGTAAAATAACGTCCAATACCTCTATGTGTAACAACTGCAAGCGATTTAGTTCTTTCTATCTGCTCAGCATTTCTTGGACGTCTTCTTGTAATTTGCGCATTTGCTGATTGAAGGGAGAGCGAGTCCTTGAAAGTGGTGAGCTCCAGATCTGAGTTTCTGAGATTCACAGCTTCCCCTCGCTGCTCTTCGGAAACTCTATGGCTGGTGATAGTAGTAAGACTGGATACAGTAACATCAGCAGATGTGCTAGCAAAGGTATTATCACCACCGGTAGCCGCAATATGTTCCTCTAACTCACCAGTGAAGTCAGTTTGGGTCAAAGTGGAAGAAGAACCTGTGGGATACATAGTAGCACTAGATGCTAACTTTTTTTTCTTTGTAATGGTGTATATATTGTTTTCTTTTTTTATTTCTCTTGATCAAGTTAATCAAATAAAATTGTCCTGTCTTTACAACATTTACAATAACTTAGCAACTCTGTGGCTGTCAGTTTAAAATAAAATCTGCCATACTCGGAGAACATATGTGTAACATATCAATAAACATCATCTACCTACAATCGTAGCATTCCAGGTGTAAGCCAAGTGGAAAAGGGGTCAAGAATACACAATGCATAACTGAGTTGGAAATAAGTTGATTTATTTATTTATTAATTACTTTTTTTTACTGTTCACCGATGAGACTATCTGTGGATGGCATGTTTTACTGGAAACATGTGTAATAGACAGGGGGGAAAGCCATGTGACATATAAAGACCAGAAATAATTCACTACAGTGACAGCATTTTAATATCATTTAAACTATTACACTGGGGTAGGGAGAGTTACTATGTCCATCCTTAACTACAAAGCTCAGTAGTTGACTTCAGGCCAGTCTTACTTGGTAAGGTTTCTGCATAGGTTGTGGAAGAAAGTGGAGAAATAAGATAAAGTAAATAAAGAACAAAAATAAAGTATTTGACTTGAGCTCATAACCTGGTACATCAATGTTCATGACAATACATGTCCATGTCCATGACAATAATACAAAAGTACTTTTATACTGGTATCGCTCAAAAGATGTTTTCTGAGTTACCTACTAAATCCACTAGTTTTAGTTCTCACGCTGCTTAACTTTTCCAAGAATATCCATGGTCAGCAAAGTGGTACCATCTGTCATCAAACATCCACCATTCACTATTTTAAGAAAATTGTTCTTACATTCCAAAAATATGTGATAGTTTTCATTCTGACAAAGGATATCTAAAAACTAGGGGGGGGGGACCTTCCTGCACCTACATAGAGTTTATAAGGCATAAGAATGTGTCATTGATCTTTTCCCTATCAGCTGTGCACGCCTTGAAGTTGTACAAGGGCAATTGGAGAGCTACTTATACGTGTACACATTTTAAAACTTGTATGTGAGAGAAGAGGAAGTAGAATCTTAATTGAAATGTTCTTTCCATGTGGGAAAAGCTATTAGCTTGTTTTAAGCTATTGGTTTTAACTGAGTTCACCTCTGCTTCAAACTGTTAGGTAGAAAAGTAAAATGAGGCACTTAAATCAAATAGACATTACATGTATAATATGTATTTAGACAAGGAATAGATCTAAGAAATATCCAACCCTTCTTATAATATTTGCACAATGAAAATGTGAAAGGAGATATTAATCTTCAGAAGCTATCAGTAGGAATCTCTCCTATCAATATTCTAGCATCACCTTCAGAAGTCGTCTTCAATTAAATTAAATTACTATTAGCATCACTCGCTTGTGAAAATAGAACTTTAAGAAGTACAATAGGTTCGGGGGGGGGGGAAGGTGAACCCTGCAAAAGAAAATAGAAATCTTTCTGAAAGTTATCTAAGATATTAATTGTGCCATACAGATTTTAGATTGGGAAATATATGTGATTATTTGAAAGTAGTCTAAGTGCTCTTCTTCTACCACTCTCTTTATGCATATTATGATAATATTTATACATTTCAGTAGCCAAACATCAATTGAAAATGTAGATGGAATATCCATCCATCTGTCTGTTCATTCATCATCTCTCATCTCTTATCTCTCAATCTTCTGCTTTAAAACAATAGTTTCCTTTATTGTATTGTTAGTCAATCTAAATCTACTCTATTTTAAAATAAATGTTTGGAGGGGAAAAAAATTCACCTTCTTTTCCAATAAGCACAGTATGTAGACATTGGTAACACTACCCTTGTTAGCTTCCATTCTGGCTTGAAATACTGAAGGTGTAGTTGATATCCTACACTTTGATTTCAGATTCTTTGTTTAAACTTCCTGTATTTCTGCCTGACTGATTTGAAACTAGGGACAAGCATGACTGAGAGATGTCAAAACTTCAATACACACAAATGGCAAATGGCATTGAGATATTGATCCCCATCTTGGGATCTCATCTCACTGCTGCTATTCAGGCTAGAGATGAGAAAATAAATACATTTCTATATCCAAACTATGGCAGCATGGCTTTCTGCTGATATTCCAAACCTGATATTCCAAGATTGCTGGTTACTATATTTCTATATCATCCTTTCCTTTCCCTTCCTTTCTTTTCCTTTCCTTTCCTCCATAAATAACATTTTAGAATGTATTCAGAATTTATAATAAATCACACATTCATGCTCAAATGGCAAATTCTTATATTTTATCAAAAATGCTCACAGAAATATTTCACATGATATAAATATCCAGTAGGAATCCAGTTTCCCTTTAGCCTTATACTTTAGCCTTATTCCAATAACTACTGAGCCTAAAAAGTTCCCTTTATCTGCTACGCTTCAAATATTCTGAATGGAACAAAACAAACTTTAAAAAAATATTATTAAATTACTACTACTACTACTACTACTACTTAACTACTTAAAAATATTCAGCTTATTTAAACCATTCTCTAAAAAGGTACTTTAAACTTTGCAGCAAGTACACAACATTCCACAAAAAGCTTTAAGTACAGCATTTAATAAACCATGATCCAATATCTCTTTGATCTGCATTTCCCAAGCTGAATGCAGCTTGTCACTCTGGGACTGCTAAAATGAGTAGATTGTCAATGATTTGGCAGGCCATAATTATATAATTGCATTATTCTTGCTCAAAGATCCCCCCCCCTCGAATCTATGTAATGCTTATTCACACTGACAACAGTTTAACAGGAGAAGACCTTTCATTTTAGCTGTTACATGATTTTTGTAATGGTAGATACTTCAGATTGTAAAAGTTCATTGTTTCAGTTAAATCAGTAAACTATATGCATTCAGTTACAATTATCATATGCTGTATGACAACAAAATTATGGAAAGAGAAGAGAGGAAATGGAAACACCAGAAATGTAATGCAAACATGATGACAAATTAAAGTAGTAATAGAAAGGGTGGAAGAACAATTTAAAAAAAACCACACACTAATAAAACAAGAGAAGTCACAGTTCCATCAAAACTCTATCATAATGTCATAGAGAACTCACCTTCCCTTAAGCTCACAAAGTAGAAAGGTAACAATGTTATAGGGTTTCTACAATATTCACACACTCTTTCTCTCTCACACACACACAGAAAAACCCCACCCACCCTTGAAAGGAAGGGGGGAAATTTAAGAAACATCATGCGGATTCTAGCATCTCTTTCATTCACAAAGCAATGGCATCTGAACAATGTCAGAATGCTACATAATTAATGAAACTACAATTCCAACTGACTATTCCTTTCAGATAACTGGATTCTGATTTAGCAACTGTGCTACTGAAGCCCTTGCAAATGTCACAAAAGCACTTTGCCTTGTTCTAAAACCAAAGAAAGTTGATTGTTGAAGAACTGCTTTCATGACCTAACTAGTAAAATGATCCCTTCTGTTTGGTTAAGTTCATAAAAATATGTGGTGGGCACATGAAAAGTACTATTTTTGTCTGCTAAAAATATGATTAATTTTTGAGTGTCCCTTGGTGGAAGGAAGGAAGGAAGGAAGGAAGGAAGGAAGGAAGGAAGGAAGGAAGGAAGGAAGATAAAGGATTTTTTTCTATTATAAAGAATTAAGGTCTTGCACAGGTTTTAGTCTTATTATCCACTTTTTGTATCTAGTATGTATTCATAATATATCAGTTGTGGATGCATTATGCATTAAATCTGAAATAAGAGGAACGTTCCAACAACTTCAGGAAAAAGGCCAAAAAGGAGGAGGATAGGAAAATATACTCTTTTTTAAAAATGTGCTGAAGAACTAGGTACTTCTCTGTTAAGTTATGTACATAAAATATAACCTAACATCCAGAGACAAAGCATTAAATATTCAAGCGTGTACATGTTGAGGACTGAGAAAAAAAATTACCCGTAAATATTTCAATATATTGAACATGTTTACTTAATACATACAGAGTTGAACATTTTAATGGCTATACAACTGAGAACATGTTCAACCAGAACATGACACTGAAAGAAAAAGAAGCTAAGGAACATTCAATGCAACAATTTCAAGAGTCTGCTCTGCAATACAATCAAGATGAACATTTAATAAATCAATGAGGATGCAAGAATTTGTGTCCCTGATGAAAAATGTTTCAGGATAAGAATGTTGACTGATCACCAGTGACTTTAGAAGATATTTTATTACTCCCTAATTAATTTTATCAATTAGTGTTTCCCCTAATTCCTTGAAATAGAACAATATTATACAGGTTGTAAATTAGGATGCAAAAGAAGATGTGAAATGTGAAATTTGAGTATCATGGGCATGTTCTTATTACCTTGTCCCCTAGATGATAATTTAAGCCATTGAGATTCCATGTCTATGCTATTTGCCTAAATTTACTCTTCATTTAAATAGCAACTGTGGAATTAACAGAGATTCTAGGACCATCACATTGTCCTCTTAGGACCACTGATTCTTACAGTGTGAATGCCGACAGGCATCCTACAACTAGAGCCTGTATCTTTATTATCTTTGTCTGTCTGTCTGTCTGTCTGTCTATCATCTTTGCATAAGCTTAAAAAAGCATAAATAGCAATTTTACAATAGCTGAAGTTGTCTTCATCACCATTACAGTCTTTCAATTCTCATACGAAGAATAAATGCCACATCACAATATTTTCATCTTGTGTTTTTTTCTTTGTGCCTTTTTTCTTTTGTCACTGCCAGTATCTAGGTTCTTCTTCATTTGGGACAAATGACAAAATTTTAAGAAGTTTGTAATCTGTTGCCAGTTGCTATATCAGAACATGAAACTCATAACAAAAAGTTCTTGTCCTCCATTCCTTTATGCAATTTCTTCACCTAAATGTATGCTATTCAAGGAATGGAAATAGGTATGGGAATTTATGCACACTTACTGTGCACGCCATACTTTCTTCCCATATTTTTATTGGTAGGCTTTCTGCTATCATCATAGTATAAGAATAGTTTTGATTTGGTTGTGTGAACAACACACAGGCCAAAAGTTGCCCGCAGTTGCACTCTGTCAAATATCACAGAGGTGGCATAAATGCCAAGCCAGTCTCACATCAGTTCATCATTGCTCCTTCTCCTTTAACATATTATTTTCCTAATTTCTTCCTTAGTTCTTGCTGTGTTTTTAAGGGAGAAAGTCTTCATTTACTCCATTAACTGTTCATCTTCCCATTCTGTTTATGTATTCTGGAACTTACTTTAATATTTAACATCAACCAATAACTACCTAGATCAGTGATGGCTATCTTTCTTGGCTCGCGTGCCAAATGTGGGGGGAGCGCAGAGGGGTCATGCGTGGGCGTGCCACACCCATAATGCTATGTGTGCGACCTCCTGCTTTTGGTGCACTTTTTTTGCCCTCCCCAGGCTCCAGAGGCTTTCTAGGAGCCTGGGGAGGATGAAAACAGCCTCCTCCCAAACTTCAGAGGCTTCAGGAGCTTCCCTGAAGCCTCCAGACAGTGAAAAATGGCCTCAAAGGAAGGCCTAAATCAGCTGACCAGCACACAGAAGAGCGCTGGAGCCGACAGGGCAACGCCTCACGTGCCCTAAGAAATGGTTCCGCGTGCCACCTGTGGCACCGGTGCCACAGGTTCGCCATCACAGACCTAGATCAACATCATTTCTGGAATTGATTCAAATAATTGCTAAATGCTCTATGGGACCTACTTACTATGTGCTTATAGTTCTGAAGGCCATTGTTCTAATGAACTTCTTATCTCACCGCCTGCTCACAATGAGGTATATCCAGTTAATGATGCAATACATTTATTTATTTATACTTCATATTTATTATCCTCCCAACTCCTAAATTGCAAACAATTTCCTCCAGAAAATTGCAAATGGCTTATCTCCAGAAGTTGCACATGTTCCACCAAATATATATAGATCTATCTTGGTCTCTCAAATTTAAATTTATTGATCAGCTCATAAAACTAACACACACACACACACACACACACACACACACATACATGTGTGTGTGTGTTAGTTTTATGAGCTGATCAAAAAATTTAAATTTGAGAGACCAAGATAGATCTATTTCGAGCTTATTAGCTCTCATCAGTTGGTCACACCCCACTGGGATTCGAACCAGGGCTGCAGTGCATCCAAGGCAGAAGCTTAGCACTACAGCCTAACCAGGCTCTACCCATTGCATCAGCTAAGACAGGAGTATTTAGTATAGATAATTGTTTTCACAACTTCCTGTTAGGGCCCCATTAAGGGAGGAGACATACTGTTTCCCTCTAATGGGGCCCTAACAGGAAGTTGTGAAAACAATTATCTCTCTCTCTCTCTCTCTCTATATATATATATATATATATATATATGTGTGTGTGTGTGTGTGTGTGTGTGCGCGTGCATGTGTGTGTGTGTGTGTGTGTGTGTGTGTGTGTGTGTATGACAACACCCTGTTAAGCCCCAATTAAAGGAGGAAGCATACTGCTCTCCTTTTCTGCCTTTTGGCTCATCACCAGAGACCATCTAGACAGAAAGCTATGAGTTCTGTTGTGTAATTTTTTTTAATGTGTGTTACGTTTTTGAGCTGATCAATAAATAAGTCAGGGAGACTAGTATAGATCTATTTTGAGCTTTTGCGCTCTCATTAGCTCCCATACCCTTACTGGGATTTGAACCGGGGCTGTATTACATGCTAGGCAGGAGCCTTAGCCACCAGGTTCTCTTCCTGATCAGCTGAGACAGGAGGATAAGTATATACTTGTGTCACAACACCCTGTTAAGCCTCAATTAAGGGAGGAAGCCTACTGCTCTCCTGGCCTAATGGCTAAGGCTCCTTGACCAGGGGTTCGACTAGAAAAACTCCAAAGTCTCTTCCAATTCTGTATTCTAATTTAGGAAGGATGAAATTGTGTCCCCTGTCTGGTTGGCATGTGAACCTTTTTTCATCTGGCATTTCTGGAGATCAGTGGTGACAAAAAACCTCCAAAGACCTTTTAAATCAGGAGTACTGAATAGGATCCAATTACAACTGGATAATGCTAGAAGCTTCTCCGTGGAAATCCCTGATGCCAATTGAAGAACTCTGGGAATAAGGCTGCATAACAGAGCAGAGAAAGATGAAATATAATCTCAGTATGTGACTTTAATATTCATTGCAAACAAAAAAAGTCATTATACTGCCTGAAGTAATTGAAGCTTTTGGAGACTCATTTCATAAAAAGCAGAGCAAAGCAAGCCAAACCAAAACCCTAACATGCAAATGGGAGCTGTGTAATTACAATTGTGTTCAACAGTTTGAGGCAGATGATAACTGACTTCATAGCCAGTTTGAGAGGTGGCTCAGGAACTGCGCTTGGATTTCACTTTTCTTATACCCAGAAAAGCAGGAGATTTTCTATGCATAATTGCATCCCAAATAAAAATAGCAGTAAGGAGCCAATAACAAGATTGCCTCCCTTGCACATATAATTGGATTGGGTGTGAGTTTTGTAGGTCACAACATGTAAATATTATTTTATGCGGCAACGCAGTCCTTCTTCTGCCTTCCTGCAAAGGGTTCAAAAAGGCAATGCATACTACCGTTCAATATTGCAAGGAAAATAGGTTGGTGCTAAAGTTCCAAAACTCCAAAGTCATTCTTCTCCCCAAAAGTTAAAATTCATACAGGCAGAACCCAACTGAAGACGGTCACACCTTCTAATACCTGGCATATATTTTTCACTTCAAGGGACCATGATTATGATATGCTGTCTGACATGACTGTGTGTCCTGGACAGCATTAAGATCTGCAAAGGCAATTAAATGGTTCTATTTTACGAAAGGAGGCAAATTAACACGAACTGCTTTGAAACAGTTTCAAGCTAAAATCTTAGCCCAAGTACTGAATGGAACCCAGATGGGCCCTTTTGCTCAGAATAATGTCCTTGAGTTACGAAATGAGTTTGTGTGTGCAGAATACAAAGAAATACCAGTTATTGGTTTTGAGTTCTTCAAAAAGTTATGATAAAGCATGGATGTAGGATTATGCACCCTTTCCAATCAACAATTGGATGGAAAAAACACATTTTTAATTTAAAAGTGATGTTTATAGTGTAGCTTTTTCTCACAGCGTATAGGTATATTTTAGGCAATAAGTAGGAATACATCATTAACTTGAAATTTTAAGGATGACTGGCATACATTTATTTGTCACTAGCCAATATTTATTTATTTATTTATTTATTTATTTATTTATTTATTTATTTATTTATTTATTTATTTATTTATTTATTTATTTATTCATTCATTCATTCATTCATTCATTCATTCATTCATTCATTCATTTATTTATTTATTTATTTATTTATTTATTATTTAAATTTCTAGACCGCCCTTCTCCCTTCTGGGACTCAGGGCGGTGTACAGGCAGCAGTAAAAACATAGAAACCCTTTAAAAATACATTAAATAATGGAGCCTGTCTTAAAACCTAGTTAAAATCCCTACTAAAAACCATATAAAACTATAACATTTAAAACTATGCCAGTTTAGAAACTATGCCAGGCTGGCCACACGGAATAAATAAGTCTTCAAAGCCAACAGAAAAGGCGCAGGTCCGTGATTGTCCTTAGGTCAGGGGGTAATAACCCAGTGTTGCCCAGGTATTTATTTATAGCGGGAAAATGTATGGACCAAACATAATTTCTAATGTTGGAGGGAGCCCCCTAGTGGAGTACTGTGAAGCCATTACTATGGCAGCTCCACTGTGCTGCACAGAAGAAGCCATTTTATGGCAGCACAGTAGAAGCCATTTTAAGGCATAACAGGTTGTATCTTAACAGAACACACACACCAAGGAGTTTTAGGGGTGTCTTACCCTCACAATATTTGTTTCCAGAAAGTAAGTCATCTGTGTACCAGGTTCTGTTGAAATTGCTCGAAGCATTCCAGAGTTATGTTGGAACATACACACACGCAGTCACTGACTCAATTTTACCTTTGTTGCAGTTGTTGTTAGGCTACCACAACAATCATTAAGTGAATTGATTGTTTCCTATGGACTGGTTTTGCCAAAAACTGAAAGTAAGTACCAGTTTGGCAAAAATGTCATAAAACACAGTCATGTGACAGTGAGACATTGGAATTGGCCATTAATGCAGGCCAGTTGTTAAGCATTCAAAATCCTAACCCTGGCTATCAGGGACTGGGTGGCAATTGGAACTTCTGAAACTAACTACTCCTTGGACTACTCCTTGGAAGTCTGTTGTAACTTTGAAGGTTTGCAAAGCGGGTACTTGTAAGTTGAGGACTACTTATAAAATATTTAAATTGCTCTGTTTTGGGTGTGGGCATTAATTTTAATTAGCTAAAACTGAAACCAAATATACAAAAGAGGACCAAATTATTGTAACGATTGAGCAACTACTTCTACCATTGGATTTTCTAATATGTGTTGTTATTTTTATCAGCAAGTACATAACTATTTATAGAAATAAGTACAAATGTTGCCTCGTAATAATACTAGAAAGAATCTAAATACACTGAAGTTTGTGCTTAGGGCAAAAATATTATCAAAAAATGCATCAGATTGCATCTCTCTAGGAGGATTTTGAGCCTCTTATTCTAAAAGTATAATCCCTGTAAAAAAGAAATAAGTCAGGACACTGTATTGTGAAATCATATTTTGACTGGCTTTGGTAATGTCAGTATGCTTTCTTAGTCTAATGATGCTAGGAAGATATATATTTGCCAACAGAAACTATATTTCCCAAAGAGGAAGCTTTTAAGGTTTCTTATAATACTCTCTCTAGCTGGAGGCTAAGCAGAAAGCAAAATAAAATCAGAAACCAAAATAGTTGGTAAAAAGATTTTTATTAGGGAAGTTTAAAAAATATCTTTCTGAGTCTCTGTTGCAGTTTATATCTGCTAGTAATTCTTAATCATGTTTAGGAAATGTATAGGATTCTATACATTTTTGCTCAAAAATAATATTTGTGAATCTTACTGAATCTTAATTTCTGGAAAATTCCCATAAGTTTAAAACAATATTTTATCTTTTTACCCAGCAGTTTCAGGCCTGACAATAGATGTAAATCAACAGTTAGATGCTTCCTTTGTTCTCTTTTGGAGAATGAGATACAAGTTTTCTTGTAGAGGAATTGAAAGCACAAAAAATGACATAACCTACATACCCATCATTGCAGCACAATTGCAGCCTAACTCTGCCCATTGCCAAGAGTTCGATCCTGACCAGCTCAAGGTTTATTCTGCCTTGCATCCTTTGGAAGTCACTAAAGTGAGGACCCAGATTGTTGGGAGCAATATTACTGGAAAACTGTCTTTGACTTATGTTCATTCACTGAAAAAAGCCATAGCCTGTCTCCACTTATGAACATCACAGAATGCCCAGGGTCACATGGTCAAAATTCGGACCTTTGGCAATAGACATGAATTTATTATGGTTTTGGGGTCCCAGGGCCATATGATTGCCATTTGTTCACAGATGACTTGAAAAAGCAAACTGTGTTACATCCCTGTAACAGTTATAATGGTTTCATCAAGGTCCTCTGTTCAGGCAGGAACAGAGGTTTAATCTGATTGGCTGACAGTCTGACAGCTCCCTATAAGAGGGCTGCTGTCAGACAGTACCTTTTTTATTTGTATATAGTTGATCTGTGCTAATAAAGAGCTGTTGCTGTCAAGACCTAGTCTGTCTCTTCCATTCACCCAGTTTAACATTGGCGACAAAGGTGGGATTGGAAGGCAACTAGGCACAAAAAGAGCTTAGCTAATCAATGAAATCAAATCCAGCCCTGAGCTCGGCGCGGCCTTGAACAGCATCTTTTGAGCGGCGAATTCAAATGTAGCTCAGAGCCACAAAGATGACAACGCACACCCCACCGACTCCGTATGACCCAGCAAACAAACATTGGGAGTCCTACATGATGTGGTTTGATTGTTTCCTAGAGGCCAACGACCTCATGGAAAGGCCTCAAGAAGAACATGTTCCTGAGCTACTACGGGCAAGAGGTGCTCAAAACAGCAAAGGACTTGTCTGAGCTGACACCATTCCAGTCGGTCACTTGGTCAGTCCTTCAGCAAATGCTGAAAACACACTACTCCCCCAGGCCATCTAAATTCATGAGAAGACATACCTTCAACATTCACAAGCAGAAAGAAGGGGAGTCTATCAATCAATATGTTGCCACGCTCCGGAAGGCTGCAGCCTACTGTGAATTCAGAGACTTAGACAATCTAATCCTAGACCGTATTATTCTGGGCGTAACAGATATTAATTTACAGAGGAGATTGCTTGCAGAATCCAATCTCACTCTTCAAATCACCCTCGAAGAAGCAAGGGCCTTCGAAGCAGCGATTAAGACTACCGACATCAAGCCGCTCCAAAAAACGTCCAAAAGAGTATGAACGTGCATTGCAAGATTGCAGAGCCTGAAGTAACTGATCTCGACGATGACAGCTACTGCATGCACAGTGAGCGCCCACCGCTGGCCTGAAATTTCAAACTGTGTTTCTCTCCCTGCATCAGCTGCGGAGGAGACCATCCAAGAATACAATGCCATTTCCGCAATGCGATCTGCCAGTGCTGCGATTGGAGGGGGCACCTAGCCAGGGACTGTAGGAGCGATCGGCCTGCAGCAGACAGGCAGTCCAGAAGCACATCGAGCCAACAGAGACCCATTCCAAGGGTATCGAAGCCACCGCTAAGGCGCACAGACACTGACTCCAGAGTCACCTTCAAGCGGCCAAGTCCGCACAAGGTGGCCAAAAAGCTGAAAGTCACAGTCCGCATAGAGGGCTCTCCATGCCAAATGGAGATAGATACTGGGTCATCATTGACCATAATGTCCTGGGCCGCCTTCAGCCAGGCTATCCCTAGCCTCAAGAAGCGGCAACTACACACCCTAGACATCTACCTCCAAGACTACCAGGGGAACCGAATCCCCATCATCCGCCAAGGCACATTCCAGGTATATTTCAAGGAATTCAGCAGCAAGCTACCCGCCACCATCATCCACGACAATCTACAAAGCCTGCTGGGACTTGATTGGTTTGAAGCTCTGGGCCTAGAAGTCACCGGCATCAACACCGTCCAAGATGACAGCACCAAGGTGTTCCTTAAGGAGTTCAAGGACACCTTTGCCCGGGCCTCAGTAAATATACAGGGGTCCCAATGTCTTTTAATTTGGACCCTAACATAGCCCCCATCAGGCTAAAACCCAGGAGAATACCTTTCGCTCTTTGCCCCAAAATTGATTTGGAACTAGACAAGCTCATTACTCAGGGAATCCTAGAGCCAGTCAATCACGAATGCTGGGAGGCCCCTATAGTGACCCCGGTCAAGCCCGACAGGTCAGTACAGATATGCGTGGACTATAAGTGTACCATTAATAAGGGGTTGCAACAAAGCACCTACCCTGTACCCATTGTGCAGCACTTACTACATTCTTTAGGCCCCAGAAAAGTTTTCGCAAAATTGGACATTACACAGGCATACCAGCCTGTAGATGGCCAGAAGCCCTTCTGAGTTTCTAATGGGTCGCTGAATATGGTCCCACTTAGACTGGCTGCAACCAAACTATTCTGCCGACACACTCCCAGATTCAACCAGCAAAGTCAGACACTTTAGTGTAGGGGATTCGGTTTATGCCTACAACTATGCCGGTGGAAATCTGTGGATTCCTGCCACTGTGATTGGCATCACTGGCTCTCGCTCTTATCTGGTAGAGCTCTAGGACGGTAGGAATTGGAGAAGGCACATTGACAAATTCCGTGGTCACTTATCTCACTCCACTCTTATGGAACCAGAGGTAACTCCTGCATGATTTAGCCAAAGCCCTACCCAAAAGGAGTACAAAGTCACTCCTGCCACAGACATTCAAGCCCGAATGCACTGGGTTATTTATGTGGTAATGCTGCTAGCCCTCAGCAAGTTCCGAGCGAAAGCACTCAAGAAACTCCAGTCACGGCCTGTGAGCAGTTCCAGAGGGTTCCAGTGGGAGGAGCTCCAGAAGACACAGGCCTGTCTGACCTGACCGAAGATCACCAACCGACTGAACTGCGCAGGTCAGGGAGAGTTTCCGGAAAGCCCGCCTACTTGCATGACTATGTCACAAGTAGGATTAACCCATCTAAGAGGGGACGAGTGTTACATCCCTGTAACAGTTATAATGGTTTCATCAAGGTCCTCTGTTCAGGTGGGAACAGAGGTTTAATCTGATTGGCTGACAGTCTGACAGCTCCCTAAAAAAGGGCTGCTGTCAGACAGAACCTTTGTTGTTTGTACATAGTTGATCTGTGCTAATAAAGAGCTGTTGCTGTCAAGACCTAGTCTGTCTCTTACATTCACCCAACCTAACAAAGTTTGGTGAATGGGGGAAGCTGGATTTGTTTAATGATGTTGGCAAGAAAAGATTTAAAAATTGGGAACAACTTACTTAATGACCATATCATTGAGCAAGAGAGGTTGTTAGTCCAGGACTACCTATACAATAGTAGGAATCCATGCCTGCTGATAACTAGCTAAAGGGTGGTTGTCTTTTGGATCAGAACCTTTGGCCTTCATTGTATCAGAAATCAACAGCTAGGAAGTACTGCAGAATCAGAGAAAGAATGGTTAACTGGGGTGATGGAAAATATAGATGTTTATAGAAAGTTTAAAAAGAATGTATTTGAACTTAAAATGACAGCAGAAAAATTGCAAACACTTCGAGAGATTAAAAATGGCTAACCTTTTGCACTCTTCAGATCAGAAATAGGTTTTTAACAAAATTCATGTAGTAAAAGCGAGATGTTTGAGGAAACCATAATCATGTAAGTAACCTACTTCATAGGTCTATTTTAAGTTTCTGAGCTCTTAGCAAAAAGAAACAGGAGGTATACATGAAGCATAGGCAACTATAAAGTTAATAAATAGCTAGGAAGTATTTGAATTTTACAGTATGATAAACAGAGAAAGAGTTTGGTGTGGTGGCTTAGAGGTTGAGATCTTGTTTCACAATCCGGAGGCTGTGAGGTCAATCCTAGATAGAGGCAGATATTTCTCTCTCTGGGCAAAATGAGAATATAACTGCTGAACAAAACTCCATATTGACAACAGGAAGGGCATCTGGCCAGTAAACACTCAGCTCCATTCAATTGCCCTGATTCCACCCCAGCAGGAGATTATGGGGTCATTAAAAGGAGATGACGATAAACAGAATAAGGGTTTAAGCTGAAGTTTCTAGAGCAGGGATCTCCAACCTTTCCAACTTTAAGTCTGAAGGACTTCAGCTCCAAGATTTCTCGAACTTTGCTGGCTGGGGAATTCTGGGAGCTGAAGTCCTTCAGACTTAAAGTTGCAAAGGTTGGAGACCCCTGTTCTAGAGCACTTGGGTTTAAATAAGCCTCAACTATTTATTTTACTATTCCATAGTCTTAGGCATCTGAATCTAAACAGGACTTCAAAATGACAAAAAAGTGTGATATGACATTGCAATACAAACTTGTGCTGATTGTGTCACAATGGTATTTGGTGAGTTTTCATTTTGAAGCAAAATTCACTAACTACTCCTCATTGTCCCCTTCTGAACAGAAATGAATAATGGGAAGTGAAAAAAATAAGTTTTCTCACTACTAATAAACATTGAAATGTAGTACTAGAGTGATGTTTTTTCAATGTCAGCAACTATTTATTTATTTATTAAATTTATTTGCCTCCCATCTCATTTTGAAGTGACTGTGGACGGCTTATGGCGTAAAAAGATACTTGCAGGCTGGGGAATTATGAAAGTTGAAATCCACATACCTTAAAGTTGTTTAAGGCTAAGAAACTCCATATTACCATATGATTAATCTTCATAAACACACTTTGTGATATGTTAAACGATTCCCATGAACACCCTTTTAAAAAAACATCCTAACAATCTGCTGAAGAAGATGTTTTCCTGCATGAAAACATCATCCTGCTAAGAAACTGACTGCCCTTTTAACTGGCCGCAGGACATACTGATGACTACAAGCTTGATATGGGAGGAAAACAATGGCACACACCAAATGTTGTGTTCCATCATGTTCTAATCATTCCACAACATCTGCTACTTCTGTGCGCCTCATTTCATTCTATTTCACAGAACAATTTTCTGCATTATCTAATCTGCACCATTTTTTCTCCCCAAGAAAACCTAAGCTAGTATAGATTTGCAGAACCATTTCAGACTGGCATCCTTGAATAGAATGAGTTTAATGTTTTCAGTTCTTTCTTCTTTGTTAACATAAAGCTTGTTTGTGTGCGCGTGCATGCACATTCATGTGTGTTTAGCCAGCAGGAATAACCTTGAGGAGCAGGAGGAAGAGATGCAACCCAAGACAGTAATCTGGTAAAAGAAATTTGAATGTGGGGCAGAAATGTAATTTGAGAAAGCTAAAGGGAGGGAGGGAGAAGCACAGGCAGCCTTGCAAAATTTTGGCACTGTAATCTTATAATAAGTAGCATTAGTAGTCATAAATATCTCATCCTAGTCTGGTCTTCTACAAAGGGCTAACAATATATTTTGTGTTCTGTATTATTCTGTATTACTCATACAGAATACAGCCAACCGTGGATTTTTTCTTCTTCTCTTTTTTCAGAAAAAGTACGAGCAATTCAGTAAAACATTTACAACAGTAAAAAAATGGAAAACTGATAACATCTACAACAAAATAAAAACTAAATAATAAAAGCTTCATTCCATTCTCCATGCTGAAAAAAAGTTCATTTAAAATATATATATATGGAAAATTGTCAACGTAAGGGCTAATCTGATTTCCAAAGGGACGCTTTTTATAATACAGGAGTCCTTACAAAGAAACAGGATCTATGGTGTTCATTTTACAGAAATGGGGACTTTGATAGCAGTTTCTTATGGGATGAGAGAATAAGGTGAGCTGAATAACAATTGGGTTGGAGGAGACAGTTGAAAACCTTAGTGGTAAACCTCTACTAAATCATAAAGGCTCTATAGTACAAAATCGATAAAATCAAATCGCAGCCAGTGGCCGGCAAGAAGCCAATGCAAGTGCTGAAGCATGAATGCCATATGCTTCTGTCAATGTGTATCAGCCAACAGTCAGGTTGCTGCATTCTGGACCAATGATAGCTTCCAAGGGGTTTCAAGACTACTTCCTTGCAGTAGTCCAAATCAATCTTGATGAGACATGAATCACCCTCGTAATGTCGTTTCGATCCAATTACTGCATTAAAGGGAATCTCTTGGACATGACCTCTGTTTCCATTCAGTAGGAGTTGTAGTCCAGGAAGACACCCAAAGTCACAGATCTTCTACCCAAAGGGAACTACAGCCCGTCAAGAGATAATATTGGAAGACAGTAGGAGAGGAGAGGAAAGGGTAGAGAAGGAAGAAGGAGGAAAGGAGAGGAAGGAGGGAAGGGATAGAAAGAGAAGGAGAGATGTTAGGAGAGGGAAGAGGAAGAGAGGAATAGGGGAGAGGTAAGGGAAGTAGGAAAAAGAAAGAAGAAGGGGAAGGAAGAAAATAGAGAACGGAGGGAGAGTGAAAAGGAAAGAAAAAAATAGGCTGATGACAAAGTAGGAGTATGGGATGGTAAGAAAAGCAATGCATATTTTAACTTTTTATATGGAAAAACAAACATGTAAAAGTGATAAAGATAAATAAGAATAATAATAAATTTATTTATATACCTATCTGAACGTATGCCTGTAACTATATATATATAAGAGAATTAAAAAAACTTTTTATAAAAAGAGATAATATTGGAGCTGTCAGACCACCTCAACATACAAACAGTTAGATAAACAGCTAAGATTACTTGAAATCAAGTTTTACTTCAATCATTGGATGGTTAAATATATATTTGAAGTAAACCTTTGAATTGCTAATATGCATGCACTAAAAATAGTGCTAAAAAGCTAAACCCGTCTGTCTGTAACAAACACCACTGCTTTCTCTTGTCTCCATTACCTGTCTGAGGTCTTGGAGTTGAGAGGTATATATCTACCACAGCTTCCCAGTCCTCTCAAAGATGACTACAACAATAAATGGCAATAAATACTGCCACATTGAAATATTAACAGCCCTTGGGAAGATCCCTAGATTTTAACTGTATACTTTTCCTGACCTCAGAGACTTTGTTCTGATTACATGAAAGTTAAAGAGATATATTCCTATAATTGGATTGTATACTCCCTTTTCTCCATGCAAGCATGATGTAAAAAATAAATGCACAGGGGCACATTTTAGTTGCAAGGCCACATATTTAGGTTTGCCTCCGAAGTCCGGCAAGCTTCTCTTGTTGAAATAGTTCTGCTTTGCTTATTATCCCTTTCTTAATTTAACTAAAATCATGATTATTTAAAAGGATGTTGGTTCTATTCTAGGCAGTGGAAACCTTCAATGTCTTTCTTGTCTGGAGCTCTTTAAAGTAGCTCTTTATGTCTTTTCTCAAGGATCCTCTGTCAACTGCACTGATCTGTACTGTCATAAGATTATACAGCATCCATCATTGCTTCATTTTATAAAATGGATAAAGCAAACTCCAGAATGGTGTGCCATGTTTTTTCCCCCTCAATGTATGTTTGCTTTGTGTAAACATCCACCAAGACAATATAAAAAAAAACCCAATCCTAAAAACATGAAAGCCCTAAAATGTTGTTAAAGTTAAAAAGATATGTCTTAGCCTCCATTCTAAAAATTGAGAGTGTGAACAACTACAGATCTGCAGAAACAATATATCATTATATGAAGCAGAATGGAAAATTCCATTTCATATGTATAGCACGAAAACTTCTACTAGCATCCATGGTCTGAAAAAGACATCTCAAATTCTAAATAATCAATGCAATTAGATGATCTTAAACCAGGGGTCCACAACTCCCAACCCGCAGCCCAGTGTCGACTTGCAGCCTGTTTGCAACCGGGCCTTGGAAGTGGTGACCAAGCATGTGTGTATGTTGTGCACGATGATGCATTTAAGAAAGCAGCAAGTGCACACAAAACCATCCCCTCTTCCACCGCTGCCTCCTCCACTGGTACATCAAGCCGGAAAGGTTGGAGATTGCTGTCTTAAATTATTGAAGTGGAAGTGGGAAATAATTGATGTAAAATAAACAGGTCTTCCAATACTGATCTAATACAACCTTGACACATGGCACTGGTTTGTAGTTTACTTTTGTTCATTGGCGTTAAATAGCATATACAGTAAACTCTATTTCAAATTAAAGAAAGAAGAGTTTGGAATACAGTAAGAGACTGAAATAACATAGATCCAACAAATTATCCATAAAGAGTTGTAGAGGCAACTATTTGTGGGATGGAATGCAGTGAGGAGATGGATTCCCAGGAGAAAGAAAGTGGATTCCAGAGGAGTAAGAGCAACTTAAGAGAAAGAGGATGAAGACAGTCCCTCCTTAATCATTCATAGAGAATGACTCTTTCTTAATTTCCCTACTAATATTTTGTTCTGCAGTGATAAAATTTGCAGAGAATTAGGGGGTTGGGATGATGGATGGATGGATGGATGGATTCATGCCTATTTTGTATCCAAATTGTTAGTTTAGTTTCTCTCTATGAACACAGATTTATTTATATATTTATATATATATATTCTTGTAGTATTTTCCAACTTTTTTTATCATCATAAGGTAGACAAATTTATTTAATATAAAATCATCTCCTACATCTCCTTTATTGCTGTAGTCTCCCTTTATGGTGTGTGTCCGCATGGATTTATATGAGGCACGAAAATCCAGGGGCATACTGTATGCACAATTCTAAACTGTTCATGACTTACATAAATTGAAGGCACCATTAAAATCACTTGTTTTTGTCCTCCTTTGAAAAAGAAAATGAACACAATTTCTTTCTTATCAAGTTGAAGAAATAGAAAAGAAGAGAATAACAGAGTTGGAAGGGACCTTGAAGGTATTCTAGTCCAACCTCCTGCTTATGCAGGAAACTCTACACCACTTCAGACTATGGTTATCCAACATCTTCTTTAAAACTTCCAGTGTTGGACCATTCACTACTTCTGGAGGCACGTTGTTCCACTGATTAGTTATTCTAACTGTCAGCAAATTTCTCCTCAGTTCTAAGTTGCTTCTCTCCTTGATTAGTTTCCACCCATTGCTTCTTGCCCTGCCCTCAGATGCTTTGGAGAATAGTTTGACTCCCTCTTCTTTGTGGCAACCCCTGAGATACTGGAACACTGCTATCATGTCTCCCCAATCCTTCTATTCATTAAACTAGACATACCCAGTTCCTGTAACCGTTCCTCATATGTTTTAGCCGCCAGTCCCCTAATCAACTTTGTTGTTCTTCTCTGCACTCTTTCTACAGTCTCAACATTAACAAATGATTTTTTACCACAAAAATAGATGTATATGACCTGTACATTTCAATTAAGTAGACCTAATCAAATAGTGGGCTGGCCAAAATTACAACAGAAAAATTGACACCTTTGACCCAATTCTCTTTTTCCATGCCTGTCAAAAATTTATTTTAATAGAACTCAAGAAACAGCTCTTTTCTGTGTGTTATATCCAAATAATTGGATGTGCTTTCCAAAGAATTGTGCATTTTGCATCTTTTCTGAGCTGTATCTTTTCTGCCACACTCTGAAATGTTCATTTTATGCAATTGTTGTCATTTATTTTGACTATTATTTCATTTTTATTCTCTATTATGACTTTTATTATTCATGTCAGGTGCAAGAAATCAGGAAGCAAGGTGGTTCAAATAAATACAGATTTATTGCTTGCTAATTACTCTCGATACGAATCTGAATTTCTAACAATCAAAGTAGATTGGATAAAAGATAAGAGTTAATGGAATTTAAAGTGGGTTGAACTTAGATCTTTTATGGGCATAAAGAGACTCAAGACTGATGACATACTTGACCCCTCCCTCAGCCTGGTCATCTCCTACAATTTATCACCTGTGAGTCCTCAAATTGAACTGAAAGATGGGATATAAATCAAATAAGTAAATCAACCTACAATGAAGAATTGTAACCAAGACCACAGCTGGTTACCAACACTTCCATAACAATGCAAGGCAAGAAATTCATATATCCAGAAGCACTTAATGGAGTGATACAAGAGAACCTCTAGTGATTATGATAATGAATCTTAATTGAAATTAAGTCATTCCTTAATGGCTTAATGGAGAAATATGGATTATTATAATTATTAATATACAAAACTGGAAGCTTTTTTATTCATTGTACAGATTTGGCCACTATTTTTTCAATCTATTAGCATATGAATCCCTGTACCAGAATGAAGATGGACTTTCAAATAGGCTTCCTATTGATAGAGATAATAACATGCTTACTCCATTGTACGCACAAATTGCCATTCAACATTTACTAGCATTCCTTGCTGTAACAAGCATTAACCATGGCAAAACCTGCTTAAGCTTTCTTGTGGATTGAAATTGATCTCTTAGGTAGCTCAGAAAAATATGAATCTGCTTTCTGCATTAGTTCATTACCTGAGTTTAGCAGTGACTTTCAAAAGTTCAAGGAAGCAAATTTGACCGTCAATATTTTGCATATAAGACTGTATACTTTTTTTTACAGACCTGAAAGCTATGGCAATGATTTGCTTTTAAATGCTTGTAAATACTAAAAGCTTTAAATAAGCTCAAGTTGGCCATGATGAAGGAAAGAATATTTTTGGAAGATCACACCAGAATTACAAAATTATCACTTCTTGCATTATGGCATTTCCTAGACAATTTTGCTTCCTTCTGATGAAGAATTCACATATTTACAAAGAGGAAGGGAGGAACTATCATACAACTTAATGGGAAAATGTATATGTTTACGTAATTGTTTTTCTTAATCTCCCAGAACTGATAATCAAAGGAGTGGTGTAAACATATAAAGGATTTCTGCATATGGTACATATTACATTATTCTATGATTAGTTACATATATTATACACAGGTATATGCCTATACTCTTAAAGGAAATCAACCCTGTCTGTTCTTTGGAATGACAGATATTAAAGATGAAATTCAAAGACTTGGGATACCAAATGGGAAGAAAGGACTCATTGGAAAAGACCCTGGTGTTGGGAAAGATTGAAGACAAAATAAGAAGGGGGCAGTAGAGGACGGTATGGCTAGATAGTATCATTGACAAATTTGAACAGGTATTTGGGGAAACTCTGAGAGACAGTGAAGCACAGGAAAGCCTGGGATGCTTTGGCCCATGGAGTCATGAAGAATCAGACATAATTTAACAATTGGATAACAAATGCCGAAATACAACTAGGAGATAAAGAAAAGAAGAAGAAGAAACATGTGCATGTAGAAACCTTTATGAACATCTGTGTCGGTATATATAGGTATGTCACACAGAAAGAATGCGAGAGAGAATAGTTTATAATATTAATCTAGATATCTTCCTCGTATGGAATTAGTATTTGGTGGTCTACCTTGTCTACCTTGCAAAGATATAATGAACCCACATGCAGCCCTTTAGCAATCCAAATTGATCTCAACAGAGTGGAACGGCAAGTTCTCAATTATATTCATAATCCCAGTCTAGGGCAGTTGTAGTTTATAGGCCAGAAGGTGCTGAAATGATTCCACCACCCATCCCCAGGCAGAGACATTTTAAAAAGAAAAAAGAAAAAGAAAAAGAAAAAAAAATACCCTTTTCCTGCAGCTTTCTATGGAGCCTGACTACGTGGCTATTTGTTTGCAGCTGACGCAATGGAAGCCAGTGGAGTGCATAACAGAGCAGGGCTAAGCATTCTTCCAGATGCTAACAGACCTTGATGTAGGACATGATTTTTTTAGCTATAATGGAAAGAACTACCAAAATTAGGCTTCGAAGGGCCTGGGAACAGTAGAGGGAATCAGCTGGTTCTGGAGAAGTATCCCAGATCCACTATCCAAACTTTTTTGTCTTTCTTAAAAACAAGTGATACGTCTGACCCATATTGTGGTAATTGTTTGTCTTTTCAATAGTCCCAGAACACTTTGACCCCTTTACTTTCTATTACTTTGTCTATTTTGTGGACTCATTCATTCTTGCTTGTAGGCAAGTGATATATCTTGCAATATTCCACTGCATTTTGTTGCTGCTTTATCACGTCACTGTTTGTAGTCAGTCTGTGTGATCTTCTTCTAGCAGCTAATCAGATAGACCAATGTTTCTTCAGCTTCTTTGCAGAGATGGAAAACAGATGCTTCATGGAGCTATCTTCAAGTTCAGGATTTATATGCCTTTTTTTCTTAAGGCTTGGTCACGTGCAGACAGAATTATTATTATTAGTCTGGTTTGTGCTATAACTTTTTTATTATTGTTTGATTTTATTTCCTTTTTGTATTATTTATAAGCTGCTTGGAGCCTTCTGCAGTAGAAAGTTATCAACTGCAGTAATAAAAGTGTTTGACTCTGTCAGAATGATAGTTGGAATTGTCCAAGCTGCCAACTGAACAAATTTCTAACCCATTCGAGTTATGGCCAATAATCTTACCTACTGAAATCCAAGCACCACCAAATAACTCTTTAATCAGTTATTTGTTACAGTTTTTCAATTCTGTTTTCATTGTGGGTATTGTTTTCATTTCCATCACTTTTTTTCGAGGGGAACTTATAAAAAAATAGTCTTAACCTCCCCTGTTTCATTACCAGGTAATAAAAAAAAGTAAGATAAGTGCTTTAATCTTATAATTATATGGCAGGCATGGTGTGTTTCTGATTAGTTGATTGCTAAGGATAATTATATTAAGGGTAATCTTAATGCCATAATTTTTCAACATATATTGATTATGGGGACCTTGATGCTCCCTGACCTTGATTCTTTGGTTGCAGATGCTTCATTAACTGAGTAGGTAATATTATCACTGCTAATGAGTACGGAGTTTCCTCCCTGTTTGCCCACTAGCATTGATGATGTTACCTTGTTGGGTAATTAAAATCTGCAAGCAAACAACCAAGCTCAGTAAGCACCCAGGACTCCACAGTTTAACCCTGAGCTTCATATATTCTCTTCTATTGGATACATTGATTTGATCCTGAAAGCAAAATAGGAAAGTGATTCCAAACTGAGTGTCCACGTAGACACAATTCCCATAGATTTCAAAGCATGCTTTACTCAACTGGTTACATTGAAAAGGTTGCCTCAGACAGCCGATTTTGAGACCCTCGAGTTTGACACTCGTGACCTAGAGGAATCTGCAGCGTGAACAGCCCATCCTTACCAAAAATGTGTAGTAGATTTTAGTGCAGATTGTATGACATAACTAATTAAATACTACTCCAGTCCCTGATATGTAAAGATAAAGGATGAAAAGCCACTGTTCCATTTTAAGACTCACCCTTCTAGAGACAAATAAGAACCAAAGGAAGAATCAGTGGGTTAGTTTTTCTTGCTTTTTCCCTATCACTACTTCCTTCTACACAGTTATTGCAATGATGGACTGTCTATTTGGAATGCCATAACCTTAACTTGCTCACTAGCCAATAGGCTCTCACACCTCTTTTGAATTTCTCTTCTTTTAAATCTTGTTCAAATTCTGAAAAACACTCCCAATAATATGTGGATGCTATCTATTTATTTAGGCATACATTTTGATATACATAAGACATGAACCAGTAGGCCCTACCAATGCATTTTAATTCTGTAACCAAATATACTACTTCCATAGTCAGTTTTGTTTAATCTTATAGATCTATGGATCGATATCTACAGATTAAACACACACACACACACACACACACACACACATTCTCTGTGTGTGTTTGTATTTGTGTGTATGTACAGGAAAAAAGTAAATAAATATTATTGGTCCACCAATCCATGCATTCAATCATCCATCCATCCATCCATCCATCCATCCATCCATCCATCCATCCAGAATAGAAATTTTGTCATCTTGTTTCATTGGATCCTATTGCCTGTAACTTAATATTTCATTCACAGATAGCACTAATTTATGGGATGATATTATGATCCTTTCCTATTATTTTAATAATGTAAAAGAGTCAATTTTTTTTGTAATCTAAGGAAACAGTCTTTCAATTCTGGGAGATATCTCTTTTTTTGGTATAGATAGCGGTCTATCTTTAGATGTTAAAGTAGTATAGCAAGAAGAAAAATAGTCTTATAACAAGAAAAAAGCTACTATGAATGAATTATTTCTTTCCTATTTTACAGATATCAGGGCCTCAGTGTAGATTCATATTCTTACATTGTATGGCCTTTCATCACCATTATAGAGACTATATACTGGTTTGTGCTTGCCAAGGGAAAAATTAAACTGCTGTTCTTCAGCTTGCACACATATTTTTGTTCCCCTTCTTCTTACATCTTCATTGTACTCCCACCCAACATGATGTTTACCATGAAACTAACTTCATATTCTCTCTACTTCATAAGACAAAATTATTCAGTAAGAAGATACAACAGAGAGGCAGAAGATAGCAAATTTATGAGAAAGCAGAAACCAACAGAAAGCTCATTGTCTTAAGGATAAAAAAAGAAGAGAGAGAGAGTAAAAAATAAAAAATAAAAATAAAGTGGATTTAAATCAGCAGAATGACCACTGTGGAAAGACTTTGATTTCCCAACAAATGTGGATTATTCATAATCTCACTCCCAGCTGGTGAATTAACCTTCATGGTGCAAAAGGAAGGAAGCCAAATATGAAGTCTACCAACAGAGCTGCAGAGAAGATGCTGCAATAACCACATTTTGTTTCAGAAAATATCCAACACAGCAGAATATGCCTAATATAGTTTATTATAACATTACCGAAATAATAAAGGGAAAAAAATCTAGGCTGGAAAAAGGCTTGAAATGCCATGTCCTTTCAAATGGTATTACTGAAATACACTAAGGGGAGATTAAAGATTTAAGATGCCATAATAGACTCACTATTCTTCTTCAGGAAAAAAAAATACTATACATACATTAACAAATGTGCTGTAACTAAGTTCACTATTGTTAAATTCTACTTAAACTATCTATTTTAAATTATCTGTTTTGTATGATTTGAAATATTTTAGCTCCAGGACATGATCGCTTTGCAAACTCTGAAATCAATGTTATTTGGCTTTCTTCTGATCTCATTTAGTTATAAGGATTTTATTTGCTCTTTCATCTGTGCATTTTACATGTTTTCACACAGTTTAATTTACAGTGAGTCATTTTCCTTTTGTTTTATAATATAATTTTATTTTGCTTAAAAAAAGATCAATTAACCACTTTCCCCCAACATATAGAATAGACGTATAATCTAGAACAATAACTGGCTTATTTTCAGTTTCTGAAAATGCTTCTCCCCATATATGGAATCATTCTCTAAGAAGAGAGTCATAAAAGTGAGTGAATAAAGAAGAAATTGAATAATAGCTGAAATAAATGGAATGTAGAATAGACATATAATCTAGAATAATAACAGGCTTTTTTCAGTTTCCAAAAATGCTTCTCCCCGTATATGGAAGCATTCTCTAAGAAGAGGATCATAAAAGTGGATGAATAAAGAAGAAATTGAATAATAGCTGAAATCAATGGTATAGCTGGCTATGGCTAGATAAATACAAAATATTTGGCCATGAAGTGTGCAAATACAGGAAAGAATACACAACATTAGCCCCAATCATCTAAACTCTAAAGTATTTTAGAAAAGATGAATGTTGTACAAGGATTAATATATAAGTAATAGCAAAGGTATTTATGGATGTGATACTCAGTAGCTGATTACATTATGTAATAATAAAAATGTTATTAATGTTTTATATACAAATGGGTCACTTTATATAGAGAACTTAATTATTTCTAAAATCATTAATTGGTATATTTTAAACTTATAGTATTTCTATATAATATTTAGAAAACTTGGAAGAATGCTTGACATATAATTCAATGCATCTATAATTAGCAGGACAGTTATATTTTAATTCAGTATAATACTAAAGCAAATATAAAATGTTAATTTTGAATTCCAATAATTTAGGTTATTCTTCTACTGATCAATTAGCTAGGACACTAGTAATGATTCTACTAATTAAACTAATTTATGATAGGCGTTGCATTGCTGACTATTGTCTCATCCTGAAGTACGAAAGGACGTGACCACTGAAATAAAAATATGTTCATATTGTTTTATATTTTATAGCTTTATACTGAAAATAAAGACTTGCAATCATCAGCTTGCCAACTGATAGAAAAAAAGGTCTTCAATTTTCCTAGGAGGCGACAAATCAGCAACCTTATGTAAAGATAGTTCTTGACTTAAAACCATTTGGTGACTGTTCAAAGTTAAAATGGCACTGAAAAAAGTGACCTAGGACTGTTTTTCCCACTTACAATAATTGCAGCATTCCCCATGATCATAAAGTCAAAATTTGAATGCTTGGCAACTGGCATGAATTTACAAAGGTTGCAGTGTCCTGGGGCCATGGGATCCCCCTTTGCAACCTTCTGACAAGGAAACTCAATAGGAAGCCAGATTCACTTAATAACCGTGTTACTAACTAAACAACTGCAGTGATTCACTTAACAACTGTGGCAAGAAAATTGGGGAGGGAGGCAAAGGGAGGACTCACTTAACAACTATCTTGCTTATCTCACAGAAATTTTAGGTTCAATGATCTTACAACAAAATTCATCATATCCCTGTTTCTGTTAGGGTCCATTCGTTAATATAGTCTTGTATTTACTTCTTATTAATTCTATACCTCTGTGGCAGTTGTGATGGATCCATTAGAAGTGTTGTTTTTTTTAAATTCACCCCATATTGAACACCTCAATACTGCTCTGAAAAGTTGTTGAACTATTGCACAGCAAATTCTGAAAGCTATAACATTTGCAGAAATTAAGAAAGCAAAATCCCACTAAACAGGAATCCTTTTGGTGATATTGGCCACGGTCAAAATATGTACAACATTTTAAAAAATTATTCAACAGGTTTTCTTAAGTATCTTTGTTTTTTTTCCTGTTTAAGATGTGATGTAACTAAAAATATGACTTTTTCCATATCAAATTTTGACACTTTTTAAAAACATTTCGCTTTCTACGAGTGCACCTTTTCATTTTGCTTTACTTTAATAATAAAATTCTACAGATTCAACAGTAATTCTGAGTTCAGTCCAATTAAGCATGTATACAACTGTCATTTTAAAATGCATTTAGTAGGGGACACAATTTAAAGACAAATATATAATAAAATCATAATTTATGTTGTTAGCTTTTCCACTTCAATTGCAAATGCTATCAAGAGACAAATGGCAGCATTCACAGATATTTATTGGAACTTGTATTTCTCCGTGGTTTTATTTTGCAGAAATCTAATACCATACGGGAAATTTACTTTTATAGGTAGTTTAAAATTCAAGGTTGGTTAGGGGATTCTGCAAAGTACTTGCGAAGGTGACTTATCCTCATATAAAGCTACAACTGTTTTGAAGTTTTGAACAGATGTAAAGCCTCACCATTACATTCCATCAGAAAATAGTAACTTTTCCTGAAATTCATGTTTTACAAAACCTAAATAGTAATTTACCAATTTTTTTTAAACAAGTAAAAATAATGGGGTAGTAAACTTAGGGGGGGGGGAAGAAATAACACTGCTTGCCTGGCGGTAGTCAGACTGTTTGAATTCAAGCTAATTCCCATTGAAGCCTAAAATAGATTTTCTTTTTAATCCTTTCACATCTGAACAGGCTTTTTTGCATCCGGATCAGGCTATTTCAAATATGTTGATGTGTTTCAAGCTCCAAAAAACTGGCAAAATTGTTGTGGCAGCCTTTAAATATTTTTTTTTGTTTTAATGCAAATGTATTCATATTTAATAGAATATAATAAATAAATAAATAAACTGGTTAGTAAACAAGTAAAAAGCTATTGCAGGCAATGAAATGTATTCTATTCAACAAAAGAACTCTGCTTAATAATGCTGCAATTACAGGTAGTCCTTGACCTACAACCACAACTGAGCCCAACATTTCTGTTGTGAAGTGAGACAATTTGTTAAGTGACCTTTCTTGTTTCAGTTGTTCAGTGAATCACCTCAGTTGTTAAATTTTGTAACCTAGTTGTTGAATGAATCTAGATTCCTCATTGACTTTGCTTATCAGAAGATCGCAAAAAGGGATCACATGATCTTGCAACGATCAATAAATGTGAGCCAGTTGCCATGCACCTGAATTTTGATTGTACAAAGATTGTAACTGCGAAAAACAGTCATAAGTCACTTTTTTCAGTGCAGCTGTAACTTTGATGGTGTAAGTCAAGGACTAGCTGTATACAAAATAAGCATTGACCAAAGCAGGATCAATATGCTTAAAAGTATAGCACAGTATAAACTGCATATTTCTGAACCAAGTCGCTGTTAAATATGTGGTATTTGCAAGGCAAGTAAACCTTCTCATTGAATGCAGTTTTGTTCTTCTCATAGAGAATGCCAGTTTCTGCATGTCTGAACTTACAGATAAGGAAGTTTTCCTCCTTTTTTAATGAGTGTTATATTTGTGTTTGCGCCCCATCCCCCACTTCCATTCCTAAGTCTGAGAGGAGGAGGAAAAAGAGTTTTCATTAAATATACCTTGATAAGGGGCGCTAAATCCACGATATCGGTGGTTGCTGTCTGTTACAAAATGAAGTCTTAGCCAGTTTTTGTTGCTGATAACTGGAGGTGGGATATTCATTCCAGATAACCTGAATGAGAAAAAGACAAATAAGACAAACATATTTAACAGGATCAGAAATCCCCAGTTAGTCACCAAGGCCACTAACCCCTTGAAAAGGCTTCAGAATAGACTTGTACCCATAAAAGCAAAATAGGAAACTATTGTGCATTATTTTGTATAATTTTGCACTTCTCTAAATTGGAATGGCGAGAAAGAATGACAAGATAGGCCTTTTCTATTCTTTAGGAAAGAAGTATTAAATAAAGGATTTATGCTAAAGAATTGTAAATTGACTCCCAATATTGAGATAAAGCTTTATAAAATTATAATGTGTCATCTTCATCATATTCATTATCCTAGCTCAGAACTTTCAGAATTCATTGGGACACAGAAATAGAGGGACTTTACATAGTAGAGATATGTAATTTGCATTTAAAAGGCCGGATAAATTAAAAGTGCATGCATGAATTTGTTCGAGTCTGACTTGAAGGGGGGGAAAGTCTATTAATAGCTACAAAACATGATGACTATTTAAGTATTAGATTTATTTATTAGATTTTCATCCAGGTGCTCAAGGCAATATGCACTGTGCTCCAATTTTGTCTTCACAGAAACAACCCTCCAATAGAAGAGAAAATTTGTAGCTCAGAGTTGAACTGTGGAATCCTTGGTGCTCTCTAAGCTTGATTGTTTGCTTGCAAAAGTAACATCCAGTTAACATCACAACTGATTATGGTTCCAGGTTGAGTAATGGAATGTCTAAGCTTACAGGGCACCAGGAACTCCACCAAAACAACAAAACAAAAACAAGAGACTGAAGGCAAGTTACTCACTGACTTTCCAGGTCCAAGGATGGGTTTGATCAATACAACACAATGTCTCTCTATAAGATTTCCCTAAGATCAGTACTAAATTGTCTATCAAGATCAGGTGCAGGGGACCATAGCAAAAAATAGCACGACAGCCACCATGACACAACAGTTAGGAAGTTGGACCTGGAGTTAAGAAGTTCAAGTTGAAGTGTCTCTGGAGATTCTCAGTGATGTTTGGAAATTACTAGAGACCAACTTTCTCCAATTATTTCTACTTATCAGATCTGACAGGATATACAAGCTCTGGGTAGCAGAAGTCAAGAACTGAGTCTTTTCTGAATATTCACCCAAACCCTGCTACAACACACATACCTGCCCAAATTCAACCAAACACTTAGACTTCTTATGAGCTGGCTGTTTAGATAGAGGTGAGAAGAATAGTTAAGCCTATATTTGTTGTCTGTGGAGATGCTCTATCATCCAGGTCATGGTTGCCCCAAAGATGTTTTTTTTTCAAGAGGCAACTGGACTTTCTGGTTTTTCTTTGAAGATGTTTTCTTTGAAGATTCTTAATCTCCAGGAATGGATTTCCAGAGGGGGAAAAACATTGCAGACGACAGTAACCAGGAGCACTACTTACGTGACCCAGAGGACACAGATTAACCTCCAAGTGCTTCAATGACCCTCTAAATGGATGCAAATTACCAGCTGTCTGCAAGGAATACAAATCCTTCCATTCTCCATTATCCAGTTAGATCTTAAAAAGTTTCTTGGATGAGAAGTGAAACATCTTAAAAGAAAAACCAGAAAGTCCAGTTGTCTCTGGAAAAAGCACCTTTGGTTCAAATTCAAGTCTATTCTCTGCCATGAAAACTATCTTTCTTTCTTTCTTTCTTTCTTTCTTTCTTTCTTTCCTTCCTTCCTTCCTTCCTTCCTTCCTTCTTTCTTTCCTCATTTATTTATTTATCATATTTCAAGATCCCCCATGTGTCACATAGGGGCCAGGATATATCCACACATATTCTTTCCTGAAATTCTAAAGAAATGAAAGGATATAATCAAACAAATATAGTTATTCACATATCCTGATTGTATGCTTTTAGGAGAAAGGGAAATGGACCTTTGAAAAATCTGAAAGTTGTGGGACCTCAGCAATAATTTTTCTAAGACACCAAAGTAACTGTAGATCTGTGTCATGAAATTGATTGTCTTTTCTAAATATCCAACTTTTTTTATTATGTCTATAACTCTCAATTATACAATTTGTATAATTGTTAAGCAAATCACCATGATTATTACGTGGAATACTTCCCCCAGCTTGTCAGAAACCAGTGGGAAGGTCGCAAGTGAAATCACACAATCCCAGGATGCAATTGTTATAAATGCATGCTGGTGGTCAAGCACCCAAATTTTGATCACATGTCCATGAGGATGCTTCAATGGTCATAAGTGCAAGGACCGGTCATAAATCATTATTTCAGTGATGTGACTTCAAATGGTTTCTAAATGAATGGCTGTCAATTCCATGAGTATCTCTACAGCAGTAGCAGTAGCAGAATAAGATGCCAGATGATCAAAGCCTATTTAATAAATAAAATGCTAAACAGTTGGAAAAGATTTGTACATCCCTGTCTGCAATAATACTAGAACTAAGATTCATCTAATAAATCTACTATTTATCAGATGTTGACAAAGCAATAATTCACTGGGCATACTGAACAGCAGCATATTTTTAGGATTACTAACTCCATGGCTTTAAAATTGTATGAGACTAAATTAAGAAAGGTAGCTACATTAATAGTTAATAACTATTAGGTGGCTATGTTTTCTATCAGACTCTTTCTGGATGTTATTGATGCATAATGGAAATAGTATAGTATAGCACAGCACAGCACATAATAACACAGTTGGAAGGGACCTTGAAGGTCTTCCAGGCCAACCTCCTGCTTAGGGGTTATAGAATTTCAGACAAATGGTTGTTCTATCTTTTCTTTAAAACTTTCAGTTTTGAAGCATTTCAAACTTCTGGAGGCAAGTCATTCCACTGATTAACTGATCTAACTATCAGGAAATATATTCTTATTTCTAGGTTGCTCCTCTCCTTGATTAACTTCCTTATCTCCTTGAATAGTTGTTGGATACATACATTATCACTGTCTATCAAACGTTTGTTCATATTGCAAAAATGTCCCATAGGTAGTCAGCTTCTACACTACCCATGCAGAATTTCCCAACAAAAACACAACAATCCCACATTTTTTAGCAAAATCTGACCACATGACCTCATGGCCTTGTTATAGTCAAGATACTGCAAGACCTGGTTTAACTGCCCTCTGGAATGACCTGCCCCCCGACCTTCGCATCATCACGGACCTACGCCTCTTCCGCCGGCGCTTAAAGCACATTTATTTCACATGGCCGCCCTGGCATAGTTTTAATGATTTAATTTTAATATAATGCTTTTAATAGTTTTTAATCATATTTTAGCACAGATTTTCTAAATTTAATTCTATTTTATATGATGACTGTATGTATTGTGTTTTTATTTCTTCTGTGCACCACCCTGAGTCCCACCAGGGAGATAGGGCGGTATATAAATTTGATTAAATAAATAAATAAATACAATGCAATGCAATACAATAGCAGAGTTGGAAGGGACCTTGTAGGTCTTCTAGTCCAACCCCCTGCATGGGCAGGAACCTTATACCATTTCATACAAATGGCTATCTAACATCTTTTTAAAGACTTCCAGGGTTGGGGCATTCACAACTTCTGGAGGCAAGCTGTTCCAGAGGTTAATTGTTCTAACTGTCAGGAAATTTCTCCTTAGTTCTAAGTTGCTTCTCTCCTTGATTAGTTTCCACCCATTGCTTCTTGTCCTGCCCCCAGGTGCCTTGGAGAATAGTTTAACTCCCTCTTCTTTGTGGCACCCTCTGAGATATCGGAACACTGCTATCATGTCTCCCTTGGTCCTTCTCTTCATCAAACTAGACATACCCAGCTCCTGCAACCGTTCTTCATATGTTTTAGTCTCCAGTCCCCTAATCATCTTGGTTGCTCTTCTCTGCACTCTTTCCAGAGTTTCCACGTCTTTTCTACATCGTGGCGACCAAAACTGTATGCAGTATTCCAAGTGTGGCCTTACCAAGGCACTATACAGTGGCATTAACACTTCACGTGATCTAGATTCTATCCCTCTGTTTATGCAGCCTAGAACTGCGTTGGCTTTTTTGGCAGCTGCTGCACACTGCTGGCTCATATTTAAATGGTTGTCCACTAAGATTCCAAGATCCCTCTCACAGTTGCTACTATTGAGCAAGGTACCACCTATACTGTACCTGTGCATTTTGTTTTTCTTGCCTAAATGTAGAACCTTACTTTTTTCACAATTGAATTTCATTTTATTAGATAGTGCCCAATGTTCAAGTTTGTCAAGATCCTTCTGTATCTTAAGCCTATCTATAAATAAACAAACTTGATGGCACAAGATTCTGGAATGGGAATATCATTTCTCATTAATTTAGTAAACAAAACTAAAATATTTTCTTTTAAAAAGCAGACTAGCTTGGAATGAGTGCAAAACTAGATTTTTCTTAATACGAAAGAGAAATCAAAATATGTCAAGACATGAGCCCAGGTCTTAGAAGAAGAAGTCCCTATTAATTAACTGTAAATAGACCAAGAATGGGATCAAATATTGATTTAGAATGTAGTATTTTAGGCTCAAAAAGAATAAGTACACAATGAAATTTCCTATAGAAGAGATGAAATTTGATGTGAATACACAGTTCTTTAAAATTCCTGTGGCTGATGCATGCTGATCATTTGAATGCACAGTACTTATAACATTATGAATTGCATCCATTATTTTACATACAGTATCAATTAAAGCTTTGTTAGTTATTAAAATATCAATCAGGCACATTGAATCATGGGTTCATACAGTTGGAAAGGGCCATTTTAACCATTGAGTCCAGCCCTCTTTTAGAGCATGAATCCAAACTAAAATATGCTACTGAGATGATTCTGTAGCCTCTGCTTGAGTTCATGCAATGAGTAGGAGCCTACCGACCTTCTCTGCTAAATTACTGTTTCCACTATCAAACTGTTCTGATTGTCAATTTTTCTAAAAGCATATTACATTATTTTATAGGAGTGGAGTGGAGCGGAGCGGAGCAGAGCGGAATGGAATAGAATAGAATAGAATAGAATAGAATAGAATAATAGAGTTGGAAGGGACCTTGGAGGTCTTCTAATCCAACCCCCTATTTAAGGGGTATACCATTTCAGACAAATGATTGTCCAATCTTTTCTTTAAAACTTCCAGCGTTGGAGCATTCACAACTGCTGGAGGCAAATTGTTCCACTGATTAACCATTCTAACTAACAGGAAATTTCTTCTTAAATCTAGGTTGATTCTCTCCTTGATTAGTTTCCATCCATTGCTTCTTATCCTGTCCTCAGGTGCTTTGGAGAATATAGCCAGTGCAGCGTGAGCTGCACTGGCTGCCTGTGGCTTTCCGGGTGTGCTTCAAGATATTAGTGACCACCTTTAAAGCGCTCCATGGCAAGGGACCTGGTTATCTGCAAGACTGCCTCCTGCTGCCAAATACCTCCCACCGACCAGTTCGCTCCCACAGAGAGGGCCTCCTCAGGGTGCCGTCGGCTAGACAATGTCGGCTGGCGACCCCCAGGGGGAGAGCCTTCTCTGTGGCAGCTCCTGCCCTCTGGAATGACCTACCCCCTGAATTACGTACGATCTCAGACCTACGTCTCTTCCGTCGGGCCCTGAAGACACATCTATTTCATGCAGCCGGCCTGTCATAAATTGTTTTAATTGGGTTTTTAGTATTGGGTTTTAAATTATGGGCCAAATTATTTAATATATATTAATATGTCATTTTAACTTTTGTGTTTTCTGTTTTTACTGTGGCTGTTCACCGCCCTGAGTCCCTAGAGGGAGAAGGGCGGTATACAAATTAAATAAATAAATAAATAAATAAATAAATAAAAATAATAATACTTTCTTTAGGACTTGAACTAACCACCAATAGCTACTGTAGCTCCCTAATCCCATATCCCTAATTTTCCTCAGTTTATCCCCATATTTCTTGTGAACATACTGTATTAAATAACTCATACAATTAAATATAAAAATAATACAATGGAAAATTTAAAAATAAATAAATAGATCAACTGTCAACTTACAATACAATAGCAGAGTTGGAAGGGACCTTGTAGGTCTTCTAGTCCAACCCCCTGCGTGGGCAGGAACCTTATACCATTTCAGACAAATGGCTATCTAACATCTTCTTAAAGACTTCCAGGGTTGGGGCATTCACAACTTCTGGAGGCAAGCTGTTCCAGAGGTTAATTGTTCTAACTGTCAGGAAATTTCTCCTTAGTTCTAAGTTGCTTCTCTCCTTGATTAGTTTCCACCCATTGCTTCTTGTCCTGTCCCCAGGTGCCTTGGAGAATAGTTTGACTCCCTCTTCTTTGTGGCACCCTCTGAGATATCGGAACACTGCTATCATGTCTCTCCTGGTCCTTCTCTTCATCAAACTAGACATACCCAGCTCCTGCAACCGTTCTTCATATGTTTTAGTCTCCAGTCCCCTAATCATCTTGGTTGCTCTTCTCTGCACTCTTTCCAGAGTCTCCACATCTTTTCTACATCGTGGCGACCAAAACTGTATGCAGTATTCCAAGTGTGGCCTTACCAAGGAACTATACAGTGGCATTAACACTTCACGTGTTACTCATCCCATGTCATGTAACATGGATTGGTATTCTTTTTTATGCCATTATTATCACTCATGGGAGATATTGCCATAATTATTGAAGAGGGCATAGTAGTTCCATTATTCAAAAGCTTGGATTTTTTGAAAGATCTACAAAGACATTTATTTCTTCCAACTGAACTTTTATTCATTTTACCCATATTTATTAAATAAATAGTATTACAGAATTCATTGAGGCTTTCTTTTAAGTAAATGCTAATAGAATGGTGCTGTTAAGCATCTCTGGCTTATGTGTGTTGAAATCCATTCAATTTCTTTGTACTTAAAATTAAAAGCAAAGAAGATATAGAAAAAGCTTTGCCTGAAATGTTTCATATCTTGAAATTTTATCTTTAATCTCCAAATGATGCAGTATAAACATTAAGTGGAAAACATATTTCATACCAAATGAAATATGAGTACACAAATACTTTCAGTTAACCCTTAACAGGGATGCAAGCATGGATGGGTAGAACAATTTCATTCCTAATACTCATTTATACCTTATTGTGCCCATCACGACACTTTTTTGATGTGATAGATTGGGTAGTAATGCAAATTATCGTCATTAGGCACCCGATAATATTGGTCTAAACAGTAACACTTCTGATTTCTATAGTTGATTTCTTTGAGATTATTTTTACTGAAGTGATATTGCAAAGTGACAGGATTTACAAGGATTTCTGGCGTGAAATATTTGTTTATTCCAATTATATACTTATGTTTTCTTTTCAAGTCAATTTATTTTCCAAACAAATTTAGAAGCTGTTGCTTATTATTATAATACATTTTCAGTACAGCCACAAAAGCATGCCAAGTATTCTTTGAAGACACAATGTTATCCTAATTTTTAAAATAAATCTGTATTAATAATTCATATTTCATATAATGTCCAGACTGATGAAGAAAAACAATAAACAGGCAAAGGTGCTTAATGTGTTCTCTGTATATCAATTTTCTCTTAAAATTCTATTAATATTTGAACATCTCAAATAAGTCCCACAAGCTCTGTGGAATATGGATAAATTCCTACATACGATTCTCTGTATTCATTCATCTATTGTTCTCATGGTGTCTTCATTCAATGCACATTTTAATAGTCACCTAATCCTGGAAATGTTCTGCAGCCCAAATGATCACAGAAATCCAGGAAGCTATCTTGAAACAATTTTTTCATTGAGCACACACATTCAAATGCTATTCATAAAGTTTAATGATGGCATATTACCTCGTAGTTTACTGGACTATAGGAAAAACTGAGGCAAATCTTTCATATTGGATACATTTAAAATCTGGTCAAGTATGCTTTTCTGCAGAGCACCTCAGCACCTCATCACCTTTGACACCAAGGGGCAGCTGAATACCGAAGAAGAGTTAGAAATTCTCCTTGTGTTCCCTTTTTATGTCCTCCTCAACCGTTTCTCTGTCTTTTGAGACTGCTGATCTTTTTTTTTCTTTCTCCCTGCTTTATCCCGGCATACAATTTCTTTCACCTCAAGTATTACCTATAACCTTCTCCCGCCCCTACAAGCAAGTCTCTTTCGGTTAAATGACCAAAACCTGTTTCGCTCGTCCGATTCAGGTTTGATTCCCATTTTCCAGCAACATAAAAATCACTTCCTCCAACAATAGGCAGGGAAAAGAAGAAGAAGAAGAAGAAAAATGTTGTTGGAAGCAAATTTGTATTCTGTGCAGCAAGCCAGCTACCTACTGAACTAAATTATGTATGGTTGGTGATCTGATTTATCAGCCTGCCAGTGTAGTTCAGAAGCAATATACCAGAAACAAACGGAAAAGAAAAAAGAAGACTGCCACTATTTTAAATAGCAAAACACTATGAAACAATAAACTTCCTCTTATAATAACTGACAATTCATTCTGTCTCAGACACGTGTGTGTGCGCGCGCATATGCATATTTTATGTGTACGCACATGCACATGGATATGTATAAGTGTACAATACCTGTGTATGAGTGGGTGTTTGTATGGGTGTGCATGCACGCGCCAGGTTTTCATTTGTCAAATGCTACACTTTTATCATTCTGAGCACGGATTCCCCTCCAGTTTTCAAACTCAGGCCTCACTTTCATGTCATAAGCATGTATCTAATAGAGATCAATCTCAGGATGAGTTAATCTCTCTAGAGAAAGCTTTATTTAAATCAAATCAGCATTGAATAGCTTAGATTAAATCCAAAACATCTGATCTGCAAATTAATCTATTTAAACACACTCCAGGGAGCAAAGGCAGAAAGAAGCCTGAATGTTTTGTGTTCATCCATCTCGGCTTAAATCTTGGAATGAACATATATCTGCTTTTAGTTAACTGAATTATCTAATCCACTCAAAAGTTTCATTTGTTGCTGAGAAGTTCAGAGCGCTTTTATTTGATTACACAATTACTGGAAAAGAGGAATTATATCTTTCTCTCTCTCCTGGTAGATTATTTGCTGATCTAATATGCCTTAATTCTAGAGGGGACATATTTTAAGGAAACTAAAATCTAGGAGTACATGTAAAATAAAACTTGGGACTTAAGTATTGAAGGGACATTGCTATTTGTCTCATGAAAGAAGAAAAATAATGCAAGAATGAATCAGAACAAGCAGATTAAAGGTGGTATTCGGCTGGTTCTCTCCAGTTCGGGCGAACCGGTAGCAGCTGCTATGGGAGGCTCCACTCACTCACCCTGATGTAATGCATGAGCACTGCACATGCACAGAAAGCAGTGCGCATGGACAGACAAGCGCACTCACATTTGCGAACTGGTATGGAAGATATGTGAATCCCACCTCTGAAGTAGATACTCTCAAGATGCTCATATTGATTTACTTGGAAGTAAGCTATGCTGACCATCAGTAGTAGTGTTTAAAAACTGAGTACATATTTAAAATTGTATTTAGTGCAATTCATTAAAGGCAAATTAAGCCTTAAATGAATAAAAAGAGTACATAAACAATCAGTCCCTGCCACTACAAAAAAAAATCCCAAACTATAGACAGACATAATGTGAAAAAGGCTTATTTGTATAATATTGTGCTAAACATTTGTTAAAATACATTAATAGAACAAAGGTTTCCGAAATATGGGAAACAATCACTATACATTATTTGTTAAGCATTAAGTCAGCTACCACACAGAACATTGTATCAATTCTAGGTGCATTTTAAGAAAATTGAGGTTCAGCGGAAAGGTTCAGAAGAAAAAAGTGAGGTTATCCTATAAAAAAGTGAGGTCCTTGATGCTCTCTGAGCTTGGTTGTTTTCTTGCAGACATTTGATTACCTAAGTGTGTAATATACATTGCAGAGGGGAGTGGGATAAGGGAGTGAGGTTTGCTCTCTGCAAAGAAATTCACTTCTAACATAGATGATATCACCAACATGGTTAATAAAACATCAGCAAAAAAACAACAAAACCCAGCCAAGGTTAGAGCACCAAGGACCTCCCAAATTTCAACCCTGAGTTACAAATATGCTCTTCCATCTATCTACAGGGGAATACAATTACTAGATCCTGTAACTTTGCCAGATCAATTCTCGAATACAGCTCGTCTGCCTGGAATCCACACTGTATATTGGACATTAATACAATTGAGTGGGTCCAGAGCAGTGGTGGGTTTCAAACTTTTTAGAACCTACTCTGTAGGTGTGGCCTATTTTGCGGGCGTGGCTTGGCAGTCATGTGACAAGATGGGAGTGACCACCTTTTAAAATGTGATGAAACTCATTTAACAACGCTCTTGCTTAGCAACCAAAATTTTGGACTCAATTGTGATGATAAATTCTTTCTTTCTTTCTTTCTTTCTTTCTTTCTTTTTTCTTTCTTTCTTTCTTTCTTTCTTTCTTTCTTTCTTTCTTTCTTTCTTTCTTTCTTTCTTTCTTTCTTTCTTTCCTTCCTTCCTTCCTTCCTTCCTTCCTTCTTTCTTTCTTTCTTTCTTTCCTTCCTTCCTTCCTTCCTTCCTTTCCTTTCCTTTCCTTTCTTTTTCTTCCCATTGGGTCACTGGCAGCGGCGGGCCAGATTTACTTCCAGGTACGCCGGTGGAACCCCCTCTCACCGGTTCTCTAAATTTCACCAACCGGCTCTCGCGAGTAGGTGCGAGCCTGCAGAAACCCACTACTGGTCCAGAGGTATTTCATGAGAAGAGTACTCCACTCCTCTGCTCACAATAGAATCCCTCATGCCACCAGGCTCAAAATATTGGCCAATCTGGAACCACACCACCTATGGTCTAAGCATAGTACACAAAATTGACTGGTACAATGTCCTACCTGTCAACGACTACTTCAGCTTCAACCTCAATAATACACAGGCAAACAATCAAACAAACTCAAGATTAACCGCTCCAAACTCGATTGCAGAAAATACGACTTCAGCAACAGAGTGGTCAACGCCTGGAATGTTGTACCGTACTTCATTGTTACATCCCTAAACCGTACAGGTTCAACCTTAGACTGTGTACCACGGATCTCACCCCATTCCTAAGAGGTCCTTAAAGGGGGTGCACATAAGGACACCAGTGAGCCTATTGTCCCTGTCCCCATTTATTTGTACTCATTTCCTTTGTTCATGTCCATGTTTATACTTATACCTGTTATCTTGTACATGTTTGATAAACTAAATAAAATAAAATAAATAAAACTTTGATGGAACTGGGGATGTACAGTATATAGAGAGGGAAGAGAGATTTCAGGAGAGGTAATTGATCCACAGTGCTAAAAGGAAGGATTTCAGAACCCCAAAATAGGAGTAAAAATGGTATATACTAGCATCTTGGTCTCCACTGAAAAACTTGCTTAATGAAGTGCCTACCTGGGAAAGATACAATAAAAAATAGTTTGGAGAGGTTCAGACATATACCGTATTTTTCGGAGTATGACACACCTTTTCCCCCCTAAAAGAAGGTGAAAATCTGGGTGTGTCTTATCCACTGAATGTAGCCCCACCTACCCACCAGAAAATGGGGGCTATGACTGGGAGAAATTGAAAGTGAAACTTGCTGTTTGCTCCATGTGGCAAATATGCTGGGAGGCAGATTTTTTTTCATGTGCTAATCAGGCTGTTTGCTGCAAGGAGGTATGTCAACAACTATAAATGCCTATATAATGTTCAAATTATTAGACTTTTTTTTAAAAAAAGACTGCTTTATTATTATTCTAGACAACTTAACAAAATGAAGAAGCTTTTTTAAAATAAATGCTTGATCTGAAGAGGCCCATTGCTATTGTTTTAAAAAGTGCTATTTTTTTAAATAGCAGAGAATAACTATACTTTCAGAAAGCATATCAATTTTAATAGCATCTGTACAAGTATAGTCTGAAATATAACTCAACAAACAGTGTATATTGTCTGTACTGTTTGTTGCAAGGAGGCAAATTGCTGGGAGGCAGTGGCAGATATTTTTCCCTTGTTTTCCTTCCCAAAATCTAGGTGTGTCTTACACTTCAGAGAGTCTTATACTCTGAAAAATATGGTAGTTTTGTTTTTAAGTGTTCATTATGGAATGGCACATGTAAAATTATTACATTTTTAAAAATTAGAAACATCCAACATGATTTTTTTCAGTAAAATGCAACACACACACATACCCCCCCCCCCCAAAAAAAACCCAGAATAATCTAAGTGGGCTGAGAGAGACAAGAATGGGCTCAAGGTCATCCAGTGGCTTTGTGCCTAAGGCAGGACTAGAACTCACAATCTCTTGACTGTTATTTTTTTTAGCTTGGTACCTTTAGGCAAAACATAGAAAAGGAATTGAAAATAATAAATGAATTTGATGAATTTAAAGCAAAAAAGATACACATTTTAATGTATTAATTTATTTTATACCCCCTTTTATTATTTTATTAAAAAACCCAAACGAAGTCACAAAATACTTCCCCTCCTCCTTATTCTCCTATTTTTCACACACCATGAGGTTGCTTGGGCTGAGAGAATGGGATTGACCCAAAGTCACCCAGCTGACTTTCATGCCTAAAGCGGTACTAGAACTCATATTCTTCTGGCTTCCAGCTGGTCTCATACCTAACTAGTCTCAAAATGGTCTCATTGCTGGCCTTTATTTATAGGAACTTCATTAACTACAGTATTGTTCGCTATACTTTTCTGTTTTCAAATATATGTGTTTTCTATTTCTCTTTCTCTTTCACTCTCTACACACACACACACACACACACGCACACACAAGCAAAATTGCCTTTTGCTATTTAAACTTCCTACTTCATCCTTTTCAAGGATCTCATCAAGTTATCCAGTTATGAGTCTCTCAATTTTTCTTCTTTTTGACACGGTCATTCTTCTTCTCTATATTTATTTTACCATTTGATCATCATTCTTTTCCCCCCCTCGTTCACATACTTCTTCACTTTCTAAATTCAATCCACATTCATTCAACACTTACTCTATTCTTAACCTTATCATGTTTTATAGTCTACATGTTTATAGTAACTCCAATTCAACTTACTTTTATGTTTCTCTTGACATATCCATATAACACTTTAAAAAGAAAAAGAATTGCCTTGAGTTTTAGACCTACAATACCCAAGCCACATGCTCAGTAAACATTCTCTGAGAATGATAATTCTCAGGCAGCACTACAAATAATGACAGTATGATTATTCTCTAATAAGAATGAAGAACAAAAGAAAGAAGTGGAATCTTGCTGAATTGCTATTGTGAATTCCTCCTTTGGGATGAAATGTAGAGGAGGAATCAGGCTGGGTAGAAAGCCCTCTACTGGATAGTGGGAAAGGCAGAGTAGGGTACTTGTAACTGGGTCAGCAACAATGAGTAAGGTTGTGAATATGAATGAGGGATACCCGAGTAGAAATATCTTGTAGTTTGTTTGTTTGTATGAATGTATGGAAGAGCTCGTAGCTGGAATCTGGTGACACTATAGTGTCCCAGGGTGCCCAGTCTAACTCCCATTGATTTTTAGGACAATAGGAATGCAATGGCAAAAAAATTAGAACATTTAATTGGAGAATACGAGGAAAAGGTGGAGTTACATATCAAATACTGCATGAATACTGCATACAGTTTTGGTCGCCACGATGTAGAAAAGACGTGGAGACTCTGGAAAGAGTGCAGAGAAGAGCAACCAAGATGATTAGGGAACTGGAGACTAAAACATATGAAGAACGGCTGCAGGAGCTGGGTATGTCTAGTTTGATGAAGAGAAGGACCAGGGGAGACATGATAGCAGTGTTCCAATATCTCAGAGGGTGCCACAAAGAAGAGGGAGCCAAACTATTTTCCAAGGCACCTGGGGGTAGGACAAGAAGCAATGGGTGGAAACTAATCAAGGAGAGAAGCAACTTAGAACTAAGGAGAAATTTCCTGACAGTTAGAACAATTAACCTCTGGAACAGCTTGCCTCCAGAAGTTGTGAATGCCCCAACCCTGGAAGCCTTTAAAAAGAGAAGTCCACACAAATTGGATTAAGGATATGTTCAGAAGAAGTATGCTACAAATGGCAGAAGATATGATATTGTTTTATTACTGGGAAGATATAGGCTGATAGATAAAAGATTAACCTAAAACCAGTTGAGATTAGGGAAATGTAGTGATAATAGACATAGTTAGATAAGTAACTGAAAGTGATAATAAATGTATATATATATGCATAGTTATAAGTGGTAATTGGAAATGAATATTGAATAGCATTTATTAAAGGAGATGAGTAAATATTGATGTTTGGTTAAAATAGGTTACAGGGAATAATGATTTTGGAGGATAGTAGAATTAATAAATATGATGCCAACATGTGGCTATGTTCTAAGTTTTTATTAGTATGTTTTAAAATGAAGGACGTGTAATACAATTATAATTAATTAAGTAAGGGGTGAAAAATATAAAGTTTATAAATATATTTGATGTGATGTACTTGAAATAATATGAAACTTGGATGAATATTGAAGAGATGTATGAAAATATTTTGTAACCAGCAGATACACTTTCTATAACATGTGAGATGAAGGATTTTTATGTTGTGTTTAAAAATAAAATAAATTAAAAAAATGATTAAAAAAAGGAATGCAATGGCTCAGTGGCTAAGACGCTGAGCTTGTTGATCAGAAGGTCGGCAGTTCAGCAATTTGAATCCCTAGCACCGCATAGCAGAGTGAGCTCCCGTTACTTGTCCCAGCTTCTGCCAACCTAGCAGTTTGAAAGCATGTAAAAATGCAAGTAGAAAAATAAAATAGGGACCATTTTGGTGGAAAGGTAACAGTGTTCTGTGTGCCTTCGGCATTTAGTCATGCTGGCCACATGACCACAGAGATGTCTTCAGACAGCTCTGGCTCTTCAGCTTTGAAATAGAGATGAGCACCCCCCCACCCCCCACCCCAGAGCTGAAAACGACTAGCATGTGCGGGGACACCTTTACCTTAAGGACAATGGGAAGTTTTTGTCACTGGTTTGGAGCGATTTGGTTTTGGGAATGTGGCTGCCATTGGGGGGTGGGGGTGGAGGAGGGGAAGCAGACCAGGGCCTATTGCCTTGCACTGAAGGGGAGGGGAGACATTGCATGAATGAAATTAATTCCAATGTTGAGATTTTAACTGTGAATTCACATATCTGGATAGTATGTATAGTATACAAAAATAAAGATTTTCAAATGAAATCATTCTACAGTAACTACAGTATAGTGTCTGATACAAGGATGCTTCTTCTATGACTCTGGTATATATTTTATTTTATTATTTCCTATTCACATTTAAAGCATAGATTCAAAGACTAGCATCCTTTTAAAAAGAGGAAATAATACCAGAAGGAAAGCAGAAGGAGGGAGAGAGACGGAGAGAAAGAGAAATTGGTTCTGTAATGTTGTTGCTTCTCTCTATATTTTGTTGAAATAATCTATTATTTACAATGATAAACAGAATATTAAGGTATGAAAATTTCTTCTAAGTTACCACCAGAAGAAAAGAAATGACAGAATTGCTAATATTAAATCGGGAATAAATCTCTATTTATGTACACAAATTTATTCCCTTCCTTCCTCTATTATTTCATGTATTTCCAAATATAATTTATGATGACTTAGTTGGAAACATTTCTGTTATAAGTGCCAATAAACTCACTCATGGAATATTTATATAAACATAAAATATTGTGATATACTGTCCACATCTATCCATTTAGCTCAAATTCACTGTAATATAATAATATAAATAATACATCTAATATAATAAATGTAATATGTGATAATATAATATCTTTCCCTCTCTTTTCTTAATCTGTATCTGTAATTTCCTAAGATTCTTAAATACAGAGGGAGAAGGAAATAAGCATAATTACAAAGCAAATACATTAGCTTCTAGCATCATCTAGGAGTTTCTTTAGGATCCTTGGCTGATTGATTATGTGTAATCAAATCAGAATCAACTCTTTGAAATCACAATTTTTTCCCACGATGATCTGATCCCAACCTGATTCTCCATGACTTCCAACTGTGCACCCATTGTCATTGTAATTTAGTCCATTCATCTTGCTACTGTTCATTCTTTTCTCCTCTTTCCTTTCATTTTTTCTGAAGACTTGAGGAGATCTCTAGATTGTTTTATGACCCACTGTTTCTTTTCTTGGCTGTTTATGGTATTCTCAGACATGTCTCCAACATTCCAAAGCATTAAGGTAAAGGTTCCGCTCGCATATATGTGCTAGTTGTTCCCAACTCTAGGGGGTAGTGCTCATCTCTATTTCAAAGCCGAAGAGCCAGCACTATCCGAAGATGTCTCCATGGTTATGTAGCTGGCATGACTAAATGCCAAAGGTGCACGGAATGCCTTCATTGTTACCTTCCCACCAAAGGTGGTCCCTGTTTTTCTACTTGCATTTTTTATGTATTTTCGAACTTCTAGGTTGGCAGAAGCTGGGACAAGTAACGAGAGCTCACTCTGTTAAGCAGTGCTAGGGATTTGAACCACCGAACTGCCGGCCTTTTAATCAACAGTATCTTAGCCACTGAGCCACTGTGTCCCCTTTCCAAAGCATTAATACTCATTATATCCTGGTTTTCGGTTACATTGAGTGTTACAGAGAAAACCATAATAAGTATAGACAGGTCCATCATAACAGCTTTCAAAACACGAAGATTAGAAGGTTGGGAGAAATTTTAGGATAACAAAGACCATCCTGGGATGTTGCTATGAAGCAATCGAACTGGTTTCCACTTTGATAAATTGATATTATTGTCTGTGCCCATGCCCTCACAGAAGATACTTTTGTGGCATATAGTTTCTCAGTGTGCTGAGAAGGACTGCAAACCTTTCGTATATAGTGTGTGAATTACTTTAGGTAGCCAAAGAATATGTGTTTGGTTTGGTTTGTTTGTTTTTTCTTTGACTAGCAAATCACCAAATATATCACAACTTAATTTTAATATCCCCAGAGTTCTAAACTCCTTTGCTACATAATTCAGGATCTCTACTTTCTCATCTTTGAATATTAATAATCATGGCTTTGGCCTTACACCACTCCATATGTATATTTTCTTTTTCCTAAGGGCATGCTATAGATTCAAGAGTATTAAATATGTTGTTTTAATGTTGCTTGAGTCAGAAGGATATTTTTTGTATAGATCGTATGGATTGACATTAAAAACTTAAAATCTGTTAGTGCTATGCAGTGCTAAAAAGCACAAACAGAATGGCATATTTTCTCTAAAACCTGAGAAATATTTTTACACTTTCACAAATAAATGGGCAGAATTATTTACAATTCAGTTGAAATAAAATGTAAGCTAACTTTAAAACAGTTGTTACTAGCATATCATATTTGACAGCAACAGAACAGATGAAATTAGTACATAGGCATTATCTTGTATTGTTCTTTGTGGCTTTTTTAAGTGATAGGAGCACTTTGGCTATATGTATCAGTGCAAATTATGCATTCTATTTTTTTGTTTAAGCACTTGGCGGTTATTTAAAACTTGTGCTGCTTTAATTCTTTCTTCCCACATAGGAATACTGATGAATATTCACTGTTCTCCCATCTTGATAGCAGCATGAACAGGCAAGTTCCCAGACTGGCTTCAGCTCTGAACTTCAAATTGCTTGACAGATGCAAAGAATTACTGAATACATCTTTCCCTCTCCCCAACTCAATCCCCACCCCCACTGTTCAGACTAGTCCTTATAGACTAGTCCTTATAACCTCAGGAAACTCATAGCAAATATGTTTTGTATGGAATTGTATCGTCTATAGAAAGTGACTTGGTAGACAATGTTGGAAGTAAGGATGTACAATGTTTGTCTTCCTGCCTTTGGAATTATAATGCAACATTTGCAAACCTAGGTCCTTAGTGGAGGGCAAAGTGAAATTGTTTTAGGAGGTTGTGCATTGCAATGAATCAAGGAAAATGGGAATTTCTTGGACAGGACAGCTAAAGTTCTCCAAAGGTACAGAAGAGAACACTAGAGAAAAAGAAAAACAAGGTTCCCTTTAAGGACAATGCATGGAAGCAAGTGATCCATTAAAAACAGAGCAATTAAAGGACATGATGCCAGCAGAACTTAAAAACAAGAATTATTCTTTCTCTCTCTCTCCAAAGACAATTAATAGCCGGCTAAGTGAAACTTGCTACTGACACTGTGATAGACCTTGAAGAAATCCAAGAAGCATCTTAAGAAAGAACAGCTGTGACATGATGGTTAATGATACCCTGCTGAAGGGAACTGAAGCATCTGTGTGCAGACTCGTAGGCGGACTATGTATTGCCTTTCAGGACTTCACAAAGAGATTACCAAAACTGACCATAAATTATACTTAGTTCATGTGGACATGAATATTATAGCCAGAAGTGAACCTAGAAGAATATCTGACTACTAAATGACATTGGGTAAGGAAGTGGAGGAACTAGGAATATATTTATAGCTCAGATGAAAGAGATGGATAAAAATAAAAAAAGAATATTTTCAGTTACCCTGTTAACAACTCAGAATATGAAAAACAAAGAATAAATGACATTGCTTTTATATAATTATATAGTTTCCTATAGTTAGGAAAGAGCTAGGATGGCTCAGTGGCTAGAATGCAGTATTGCAGGCTAGTTCTTCTGACTGCCGACTGGTGGCAGTTCGAGTCTTACAAGCTCAAGGTTGACTCAGCCTTCCATTCTTCTGAGGTCAGTAAAATGAGAACTCAGATTGTTGGGGACAACATGCTGACTCTGTAAACCGCTTAGAGAGGGCTGCAAAGTACTATGAAGCAGTATATAAGTGTAAGTGTTATTGCTAGGAAAAGTACAGCAAGAACAATGCTTGGTTACAGTGCAATTAATGACTGAATAACATCAATTACATAATCTTGTGCTCATCAGTTTTTACTCTAACCGCTGATGCAAAATAAATTTTATGGTAGAGAACGAGAAGAACTTTGAAATGGACTTAAAGAAGTCATTGAGGATAAATGTGAAAAGCGACTGCCAAGTATGGAGAAACGGAAGAAAACAAACTGGATGTCAGAATAAACCAAGACATGGACTGCAGACTAGCAGTTGGTATAGTGATGGCGAACCTTTTTGGCACCGAGTGCCCAAACAGGAACACGCATATACATGCATGTGAGTGCTGAAGCCCCAGAAGCTCAAAGATCAGCTGGCCAATGCCGGAAATTTATAGACCAAGTGGCCAGCATGCACATGCGCACTAGCCAGCTGGTTTTTGAGCTTTTGGAGTTCCAGCATACATGTGCATTCTGGTTTGCGCACTCAATGCAGAAGAGCAGCTAGCGATGGTGCGTGTGTGCACAGAGAGGGGTCTGTGTGCCATCTCTGGCATGTGTGCCATAGGTTTGCCATCACAGGTATAGTAGTTATGAAAGCCTTAGAAAAGGTATTCAGATGCCGTGATCTATATCTACAAAGATCAAAATAGTGCAAGGAATTGTATAGCTTGTAATACTCTATGGAAGTGAAGGTGGGACAAAAAAGAAGCAAAGAAGAATATTGGTGTTTTTGAAGGTTTCAAAAGGTACTCACCAAACCAAAAAAGATAGCTTAAAATTATTTTGGGATATTCTCATAGAGTATACAAAGCACTATATGGTGGACTAATTTGAATATTTAGAATACCTGTTTTAATAAAGGTTTCTTAAAGATACTGCTTGTCATCTGATGAATTCAGTTAACATGCAGCTGACTGTCATAGCAAGATTTATTTATGAATCAAAATGTGTTTTGTGGCAATTCAGATAAAAAAGTGGCTACTCCCAGTTATGACCCCACCATTGTATACATTTCTGACATAATTTCAATGTTATTATACAAAATTATATCCTGTATTGTTAACGTCTCATTTGAATAGTTCAGTCTGGCAGAATTTTTAGCTTAGATTGACAATAAAATTGTCAATCTAGGAAAAATTCCAAAGATGAGGTCAGGATAAATAGCAAGCTTTGTTTTACAGTTCTTACACAATCTTTTATCCAAACTACCCAAGAAAGAAAGCTTTTATTATTTAGTAGTCTGGAAATGTCATTAAAGAATTTTATTCTTTTATATCGTGATAGAGTAGTCTTCAAAATGCAGTATCATCTACAACAAACTTTGTAACCCTGCATTTAGTTTTAATAGTTGTTGTTTTTACCAGATCAGTTCTATCTAAAGTAAAACAATACATAAGCTTTCATTGACAGAGAGTATTCTTTTCATATATAGGCAATTAGGAGTTGGATTTCAATACTTCTCTAAAGGGATAAAAATATTAACATAATACATCTAATTAAGAAATGTGAGCTAATTAAATTTTGTAGATCTATTTTTTCCCTAACATATGGTGATATGCTGCTGCATAGCAAAATACATTGATCTCATCCCACAATATGAATGACAAGCTTAGGATAGAGTGCTCCTTCAATCTGCAACTTCAAATTAACCATTATTAAATTAGCATTTTAATGCTGTGTTATAATTTATAGAATGTACTTGGGAAACAAAACTGTTTTGATCTGTGTATATTTAACCATCTCACTTAACTAAATATCTTCCATCCTTACAAAAATGAAGAAAACAAAACAACGTGTATTTTTTTCAAGTATAGGATAAAGTCACCAAATTGCTGTACAAAAGACAAATGATGTATATTATTTTTTTTAATCCCACTAATGACTGGAGTAAATTAGGCTTTTAAAATAATTAGGCTACAGATATGTCTAAACAGTGTAATTGTGTGAGAAATCATTGACAAATCTGAATCTTTTCACTATGGATAATTGACTCACTTAAGTGGTGATGTGAATAATCTTGCTATAGCAGTCATTAAAACTGAAAGTATGCGTAGCACCTTGGATCTGAGGAGAAACTGAAGGATCTGTGGCCTTTCAAATATTATTTGAGGTTGTCATGCCAGACTACTGACTGTGGCAATAACTGGAATCCCAAATCCTGCTGTAGGACTGTAGTTTTTATTTAATTATTTTATTCAAGTTCTGTAGCTGCACATCTCAGAATAATATTGCCTCTGTAGCAGCAAATAATATGGCAATTAAAACTATAAAAGCACAAAATAAACGTCCTTTTCCCATCTGAGTAATCCATGGTAGTGCAATTGTTTTGAGTCGAATCTAACTGACTTTATGATGAGTGTCTTCAATTTATTTCACTGTTTTCAAACATGTTTTTACAAATGCAAATTCACTGTATAGCAGTACAAATAAAAAAAAAAATTACAGATGAAGTGTTAGCAACACCTGACATCATCTCACTGTCAAACTCCATGTAGCTCCCAAACCAAAGAAGGAAAAAACATACTAGTTTCAGAAAGGCATCTTTAATGCTAGCCTGAGGTAAAAACATAACCCTGAAAGGAATAAGTGTAAATCCCCAGTCAGACTCATGGTGAGTTGTTTAAGGCAGATCTTGTTGGAATACTTTATTCCTAATGTTCTCACTTCAGGGCTGGGTTAATTCTTCTCACCTAAACAGTACTTGTCCTCGCTTTCAGCGCAATATTTCCATTAGAAAGAACGCCGGGAAATTCATTACATTTTGAGAAATAAGAAAGCTATCTTATCCATGCTTTGCCTGGCCTAATATTACCCGCTTCAGCTGGTCCTTTGAGAGAAAAGATTTGATCTGTGCAATTGATTTTGTCAAAATGACACGCAAAGCCAACTAACTCATAGTTTAGTGCTAGATACCTAATTTATTCATTTATTTTGTTTTAGCATATGACATACATAACTAGGCAAGTCTAAACACACACACACACACAGACCAGCACTGGCTGCTTCTTCCACATGAACGCTGCTATCTTTTCCTAACTAATCTATTTATCTATTGGCATTTTTATATGCTTTTGAATTGCTGAGTGGGTGGGAGTTAGGGTAAAATGATGGAGCTCTGTAATGTGATGCCATGGGCTTGAACTGCCAGAGTGCCAACTATCTGTGGCCCGAGAGTAATTCAGATTAACAGAATTGGAAGGGGCCTTGTAGGCCACGTAGTCCAACACCCAACCCATGCAGGAGATCCTACATCATTTCTGACAAATGACAGTCTAGTCTCTTCTTGAAAGCCTCCAGTGATGAAGCTCCCACAACATCCAAAGGCAAGCTGTTCCATTGGTTGATTGTTCTCACAATCAACCAATGCCGACCATTAAAACTGCGGTGCTGTTGCATCCCGTTTCTAGATTCCTAATAACATTTTCTTATGAAGACTAAAATGGATGTTTAACATGCATGAAGGATTTTGTAGTTCTGATTAGTAACTACTAGTACATTTAAATTTCATTATGTTTTCCATTAGGTAGTTGGTTTTTTTGCAATCTCTTGCAAAATGTGGCTCCTATCGAATGAGACTTCCAAGATTTTGAATTTAGGGTATTATACAGTATACACAACAACTGAACAAATAAGATGAAAGAAACATGGCCATTTCACTAGTCAGTCAATTTCAGTTATATCACTGTTCCACAGAACATAAATATCTTAATTCTATACCACAGAATAATATCTATTTGCAAATTAATACTACTGAATTTCCCAAAAGGAGCACATAAACATATTCCTTCCAAATGTTATTTTATACTGATTGTGTGCCTTTACAAAATTTAAATGAAATTCTTCATAAGAATAATTTTATTATATATTAATATATTGCAAGAAATAATGATTGGATAACTAGTTCAATGTATGTTATTTTTGTTATACAATTAAAATCTGCCGTATTTTTTGGAGTATAAGACGCACCTTTTTTCCTCCAAAAAGAGGCTAAAAATCTGGGTGTGTCTTATACATCGAATACAGCATTTTTTGCTTCCTGAAACCCAGCCCCTTCACCAAAATGGCCATGTGCATAGCCTTATGGAGGCTTCCAGAGAGCTCCTGGGGGATGGGGAGGGCAGAAATGAGCAAAAAACCAGGGTGTTTTTGCCCCCCCCCCAGTCCCTAGCAGCACTCTATAAGCCTCCATAAGGCTATGCATGCAATTTTTTGACCAAAAAAAGGCCGGTTTTCACGAAGTAAATGGGCCGTTTTATTCCCTCTTTTTGCTCCCCCTCCAGGAGCACTCTGCAAGCCACCCCCCAAGGCTAGTCATGCTTTTTATTTGAAAAAAACGGCCCCATTTTCGTGAAAAATGGGCCGTCTGGGGGAGGTTTGCAGACTGCAAAAAGGTTTCCCCCCCCCCCTTTTGGAAAGCTGTTTAGTTAGAATGATTGATGAGAATTATGTTGGTCAAGTACTGTGCCTGCAGAAACAAAGATTTGTTCCAAAGGTGGTCATTGATTTCTTCTCCAGCACATGGGTAAATACACCTAGAAACATCTACCTACCTACTTACTCTCTCTCTCTCTCTCTCCCTACCTATCTACTAATAATAATAATAATAATAAATTTAATTTCTTGACCGCTCCCTCTCCCCATAGGGACTCGGAGCGGTGCACAGGGAAACTAAAAAACCATAAATATGCAATCAATATACAACATCTTAAAAACAAATTAAACCATACCTGTGCTAAAATACCCATTTTAGACTAAAATTCCCACTAAACAACTAAAACCCCATAGAGAGAGACTACCCTAGGCCGGCCAAGCAGAAAAGATATGTTTTTAATTTTAGACGGAAGGAGCGGAGGTCCGTGGTCGTTCTAATGTCAGGGGGAAGGTCATTCCAGAGGGCTGGGCCCGCGACAGAGAGAGCCCTTCCCCTGGGCGTCGCCCACTGACAAAGTCCAGTGGACGGCACCCGGAGAAGTCCCTCTCTGTGGGAGCGGATCGGCCGTGAGGATGTATGAGGCAGGATCCGATCCTGCAAATAGCTAGGTCCCGAGCCATGGAGCACTTTAAAGATGATGATTAATACCTTGAAGCGCACCCGGAAGACGACAGGCAGCCAGTGCAGCTCGCGCAGGAGAGGTGTTACATGGGTAAACCTAGAGGTACCCAGGATTGCCCGCGCGGCTGCGTTCTGGACCATCTGCAGTCTCCGGGTGCACCTCAAGGGGAGCCCCATGTAGAGAGAGTTACAATAGTCCAGTCGGGATGTCACGAGAGCATGAGTGACAGTGCGAAGGGCGTCCCGATCCAATAGGGGGCGCAACTGGCGAACCAGGCGAACCTGGTAAAACGCCCTCCTAGCCACGGCTGTCACTTGATCTTCCATGGACAGCCGGGCATCTAGGAGGACACCCAAGTTGCGCGCCCCATCCACAGGGGCAAGATGTTCGCCCCCTATGGCCAGCGATGGAATTAGCTGGTTGAATCGGGCAGACGGAAACCACAGCCACTCGGTCTTGGTCGGGTTGAGCCTGAGTCCGTTACTTCCCATCCAGATCCGTACAGCTTCCAGGCACTGGCACATCACCGCTACGGCATCGTTGGGGTGGTTTGGGGTAGATATATACAGCTGAGTATCATCAGCGTAGAGATGGTACTCTACCCCAAAACCACGGATGATCTCACCCAGCGGCTTTATATATGTGTTGAACAGGAGAGGCAAGAGGACCGACCCCTGAGGAACCCCACATGTGAAGGGTCTCGAGGTCGACCTCTGCTCTCCTGTCAACACAAATTGCGATCGGCCAGAGAGGTAGGAGGAGAACCACCGTAAAACGGTGCCTCCCACCCCCAACCCCCCCAACCGATGCAATAGGATACCATGGTCGATGGCATCGAAAGCCGCCGAGAGGTCTAATAGGACCAGGATGGAGGAACAACCCCCATCCCTGGCCCTCCAGAGATCATCGACCAACGCGACCAATGCCGTCTCGGTGCTATGCCCGGGCCGAAAGCCAGACTGGCGCGGATCTAGATACTCAACTTCCTCCAGGTGACGGGGAAACTGTTGTGCCACCACACTCTCAACAACCTTCGCCAGAAAGGGAAGGTTGGAGACTGGACGATAGTTGGTTAATAAAGCTGGATCCAAAGAGGGCTTCTTGAGGAGGGGCCTCACCATAGCCTCTTTTAGGGAGGCAGGCAAGGAACCCTCACTCAAGGATGCGTTGATAACCTCTTGGACCAGCCTCGTGTCACCTCCCAGGATGCCAGTACAAGCCAGGAGGGACACGGGTCCAATAAACATGTGGTGGCTCGCAGTCGCCCACGTAACCTGTCCATATCCTCGGAAGTAACGGAGTCAAACTCCTCCCAAACAAGATCTGTCTCGTGGCATCCCACTGGGCCATCAATGGGGGCTAGCTCGTTCTGTATCTGAGCGATTTTCTCCTGCAGAAAAATCACAAATTCCTCTGCTCTACCCTGTAACGGGGCTTCCCGCACCCTCTGTTGAAGGAGGGAGCGGGTCACCCTAAACAGGGCGGCAGGGCGGTTTTCTGCGGATGCTATGAGGGTGGCACAATGATGACGTTTGGCCACTCTCAGCGCCACAGTGTAAGTCCATAAATGAGCTCTTACCTGTGTTCAGTCGGATTCAGAACGGGTAGACCTCCATCTTCTCTCTAGGCATCTCTTACAGCGTTTCATCACCCTCAGCTCCTCGGTAAACCAGGGAGCCGTGGTGATTCGCCGCCGCAAGAGAGGCCGCAAGGGCGCGCCCCGATCCAAGGCTCCCGTGGTCGCAGTATTCCATGCGACCACAAGGTCCTCGATCGGGACGCGGGTCAGGGGTACAGGGAATGGCCCAAGCGCCGTCTGGAACCCATCCGGGTCCATCAGGCGCCTGGGGCGGAACCAAATAGGTGACCCAGGTTCCGCCTCCCTACGGAGGGGGGTGGCGGTTGGAAAGTCGAGCCGGAGAAGTGAGTGGTCTGACCATGACAAGGGCGTGATGACTATATCCCCTACACCCAGATCACTCTTCCACTGGCCAGAGACAAAGATGAGATCCGGTGTGTGTCCACCCTCGTGGGTGGGGCCTACAATTAGTTGGGTCAGGTCCATGGCCGTCATGGAAGCCATGAACTCCCGAGCTACCTCGGATGATTCGCCCACCGATGGCAGATTAAAGTCCCCCATGACTAAAAGTCTGGGGGTCTCAACTGCCACCGTAGCGATCACCTCCAGGAGCTCGGGCAGGGCTGCTGCTACATAGCGGGGAGCCAGGTATATAACCAGCACCCCCAACTGCCTCCCTAGGCCCCACTTCACGCAGAGGGACTCACAACCGGTAGTCTGTGGCACAGTGGTCTCTCTCGGCTCAAGACTTTCCTTTACAATAACCGCTACCCTACCACCCCTACCAAGGGCCCGAGGCTGATGAAAAGCGCGGTAGCCTGGTGGGCACATTTCAACGAGGGGGAGTCCACCCTCGTGGCCCAATCAGGTCTCCGCTATTCCAGCCAGGTCCGGCCCCTCCTCTGACACAAGGTCATGTACGAGGGGGGCTTTGTTGGCCACGGACCTGGCATTGCAAAACATCAGCCGCAAGCCCTGGCTCTGTACTTCCTGACCACCTAGCAAGCAGGGGTTGTGGCACTTCACCGTATGCAACCAACGGTTCTGTGCCCTCAACCGGGAGGATGGAAATTGTCTCCCCTCGGACCTGCCTCTCCCCATGACCTTTTGGATAGAATTGCCCTCTAACGGGATGACTCGTGTTTCCCCCCTACTCACGGCTCCTTCCGCTACTGTATTTTTCTCTCTCTCTATCCCTCTACCTACCTACCTACACTCTCTCTCTTCCTATCTACTGTACTTCTTTCTCCCCTCTATATACCTACCTACCTACTCTCTCACTCTCTCTCCCTACTTATCTACTGTATTTCTCTAACTCTCTCTATTTCTCTCTCTCTATCCCTCTAGCTACTTATCTATCTACACACACTCTATCTCCCTACTTACCTACCTACTGTATTTCTCTCTCTCTATTTCTCTCTCTATCCCTCTAGCTACTTATCTATCTACACACACTCTCTCTCCCTACTTACCTACCTATTGTATTTCTCTCTCTCTCTCTCCCTATCCCTTTATCTACCCACCTACCTAACTACACACTCTGTCTCCCTCCCTCCCTACTGTATTCCTCCCTACTGTATTTCTCTCTCTCCCCCCTCTACCTAACTACCTACCTACCTACTCTCTCTCTCTCCCTACCTACCTACTGTATTTCTCTCTCTTTCTCTCCCTCTCTGTCCCTCTATCTACCTACCTACTTTTTTCTAAAATTTGCCTCTTCAAAACCTGGGTGCGTCTTATACTCCGGTGGGTCTTGTACTCTGAAAAATATGGTAATTAAAAATCCACCCAGATAGGGTACTTTGAAAGTAAATTGTACATTTGTGATGCAAGGACCATCAATTCCTATTCTTCTATATTTGGCACATTCGAGATTAATAAGCACATTATTGATAACATCAGATTTCACATGAATTGAAAAGTGAAACCAATGGCAATCACATCATAATAACTATACATTTCTAATGTTTTAGAAAGTAAAAGAAAAAAAAATCAAAACCAAGTCTTTGTTATCTCTCTAGTATGAAAAATATAGTAAAAACACAATATAAGAATATGTTTTAATGGTAACAACATTATATCCTGTTAGGGTCCCTTTAATGAGTAGATAAAACATGCAAAATAATAAAATGTAACTGATTCATATTATACACAATTGGGAAAAGTTGAAATTTGCAAAATTACACAAACCCAATCACTATCAATACTTGTCAATTGAAACTGATTTCCAAATTCCTAGATTAGATAGACAAGAAACTATTAGCATATCTGTGCTGTACATCAAGCATAAGGTACACAAGAGGTGTAGGAAATAATCCTACTACTTTTCCTTGATCATTATTAATTTCATTTTTTTAAAGTATGTGCATTCACTAACTTGGAGAAGGATTAAACTATGCAAGGTCAATCTAATTAGTAGCAATTAATTACCTTTTAGACAGCAGATGGAATATTTATTTAACATATGTCTAGATGTTTTATACAGTATAATTGAGTTGCTTAAGTTGGTGGTCAGAATCTCGGCTCACCCACAGAACTAAAACTGGTCACAGATTTTCAAAATAATCCAACATTAATAGCACCTCTCACTGAACAGATCATTCATACTAGCCATGGTGACCCCTTCTTCAAAATATGGCTGTTACTGTATGCTATGCTATGCTATGCTATGCTATGCTATGCTATGCTATGCTATGCTATGCTATGCTATGCTATGCCATGCCATGCCATGCTATGCTATCATCTAGCTAGCTATCATCTATCACCTAACTATTTATACATACATACTTACACACACACACATAGTGAATTAGATAGAGCCATTTAGGAAGATGTTATAAATAATAATTAAACTTAAATCACAGTTCACCCACAGAACTAAAAAAAGAAGCATTTATAACAGCATATGTAGTCCAAATAATCTTCAGGAAACTGAAGCAAAGTTAAAACGACATACATCACTAAACTTCAACAAACAGCTTCAAGTAGGATTCAGTTACACAAGTACAACTATGGGTAGTCATTGATTTGAAATAATTTGTTTGGCAACAGTTTGAATTATTAACAGCACTGAAAAAAGAAATGACTGATCTTCACACTTATGACTATCACAGCATCCCGAGGGTCACATGAGCAAAACCTGGACACTTGGCAACCATTTATTTTATTTATTTATTTATTCGAATTTATATCCCGCCCTTCTCCAGAAGGACCCCGGGGCGGCGCACAGGAATTAAAAGCATACAAATATAACAATATAAAATTTAAAAAGATATTAAACTCCCACCCTGTGCTAAAATCAATTAAAATCCCCAATTTAAAACTGTCTAAAAGCAGTCACAGCGGAAGGTTACGCTAGGCCGGCTTCATGGAAAAGCTGTGTCTTTAGACCATTGTATTTACGGTGGCTGTAGCGTTTTAGGATTATATGATTGCTATTTGTCATCTTGGTTTTCCAACAAGCTATGCCAATGAGGGAAGTCAAATTCGCTTAACAACTGTGTAGTTCACTTAACAACTGCAGTGATTTGCTTAACAACCATGACATAAATGTTATAAAATTGAACACAACTCATTTAACAACCACCTTACTTTGCAGTGGAAATTCTTATTCCAATTGTGGTCATAATTTGAGGACTACTTATATTGTTATACCTAAGCTCACTAAAATCTTGTTCGGATTAAATCTATAGGATGTTTATATGAAACCATGGGGGCGGGGGGAATCATACACATTTGTGCTATTTTCCAAAAGGAATTTGCTGCCATTTTTAATACAAAGGATTTCACTTACCATATTGTGGGTGGTTCAGAACCTTCTATTTCCAGGTAATCATATTTCTCTTCCATATGAAAATCCGTAAAGATGAGTGAGATGGTGTCTCCAGGTTCTGCCACAATTGTCCAAGTACAATCTGCATTATTGTGGTACTCATTTGGAAAATTAGGACTAGAGACGACACCACTGGATCCCCTCATTGTTCCTCCACATGCATCTTCCGCTATCAAAGAGAACAAATGGGAAGTATCCATCAGAAGAAAGTAAATGGAAACAGGTCTTTGCTCGCATATGGCAATGCAATTAAGAATAGAATAGAATAGAATAGAATTCTTTATTGGTCAAATGTGATTGGGCACACTAGGAATTTGTCTTTGGTGTATAACTTAAGGACTGCAGGAAGAAGACAGTAATATAAACCAGGCTAACTTCATCAACTTTTCAAAGAATCAACTTTGTTAGCATCCTCCCACCACCCCAGCATTATTTTACAGCTATTTTATAACATGCAAAAAAGTGCAAGACAAAGTGCAACAGACATTTATTCCCCTCTCAACGGCTTCTCTTCTTGCTTATTGTCTTAATAACTGAAGTCTAAAGTTGCTTATTTTCCTCTTGCTTCCATTCTTTTGTGCCAGATATTTTAGACAGCCTTATAAGAATGGTGCAGAGGCCTAGAAGTGGAGCTCTTGCCTCACAATCAGGAGGTTGTGACTTCGATCCTAGGTAGTGGCCGGTAGTTTTCTCTCTCTGGGCACTATGAGTAAAATATCAGCTGCGAACCCTGCATTGGCAACAGGAAGGGCATTCGGCTAGTAAACACTCAACTCCATTCAGTTGCCCCAAATCTACCCTGATGCAAAAGACTACGGAGTCATTAAAAGAAAGATGCACATGCACACACACACACACACACACACACACACACACACACACGTGTGTCTTGTAAAACAGGATTATTATTTTTTTGTTAACTACATGTAAGACATTCTATTAATCGTCTTCCCAGAGTGAAAGTAAAATAAATTCATCTCAATGGGGTAAAAGTAAAAAGTCTAAAAAACTATTAGGCTGAATCGAACATGACAAATATGGTCTGGTAATCTTTGGCTCATGGAACAGTTGTTTTACAGCTGGCAGCAGAGATTTCAACTTGTTATTCAGAACACATTATTGAAGTATGATGATGAATGGATATAGAATCCATCTATTACAGTATTTGGCAAGGTTAATCCCTAAGTAGTTCTTCAACATTTGCATTCAACGTTAGTCACAATGTTACTTTCAGTTGAACTACTTTGGCTCTAATCTTCTAATTTAATTGGTCTGATATCAACATACACATGCCAGGCCTATGCTTATCAGTACATTTCCAAGCTTGATTTTATTGAATGAAGCCTCGCTGAATTTAAGATGCCTTATTCCATAATTTTGCCTTTTAAGCATTTAGTCAACATGTGATGAAAAGTGAGATAGTGATGTTCCCAATTCTGTACCCACTCCTCCAAATGATAACTATGTTAAATTGAGCAAAAAAACCAAAACCCATACATGTGGATACTTGTGCATATTGGGTGGATTGATTTGAATGCCCAAATATACAGGCAACAGATTAAAGATCCCCCTGATTACTATTAGGAAGATTAATAGGAAGGGTGACCATTTACCTTCCAGATTTTTTTTTTTAAATTGGCATCCTTCAGTTTCAAAAGTCTACGGTATCGTACTCTGGGAAGACATCCTAAAACAGCATCTGGTGTGGCTAAAAATGCCAATATAAGAGTAGCAATCCCTTCCATACTGAGAGCAGATACATTCTGCACCACTACCCCCGCCATTTCACTGGTTCCGGGACTGCATCTTTGCCTCAGCCTGCCGAACAAGTGTCTCTTCGAATTGGAGAAGGCCATGCTGCGTCTTTAGCCTCCAAGCTGAACAATCAGAGATCAAGGTTTCCCAGCTGTTAATGTCCATTCTCAAGGCCTTCAGATCCCTCTTGTAGGTATCCTTGTATCCCAGCTGTGGTCTCCCTCTGGGGTGCTTTCCTACCTTCCAAATAGTATAATGTTAATATGTAGGACAAGGATATATCTGTTGTCTATTAATAATCTTGGCATAGCAATTGGCAACTGACAACTAGATCCAAACAACCAGCAGGTAGATTAATTTCAGCTGTGCCATTATCTGCTGATTCAAGTAAATGGCAAAGAAAGGTTTTCTACTAATTTGTTAAAAGAGATCTTGGCTGAGGTATATGTCTTGTCACCAGCCCTACAAGATCTGGCAGATTTGTTATGTAGATTTATAATAGAAGAAGATTTATAACTAAGCTATGCCAGCAAACTGGAAAGAAAACACTCTTATTGTGTTGACCATTTCAACTAGTGGAACATCCTTGGGAAAATGGGAATTTCAGAACTTTTCATTATTCTTATGTGAAATCCATACACAGGACAAAAAGCCACATCACAGTCAGAACATGGCAAAATAGAATAGAATAGAATTCTTTATTGGCCAAGTGTGATTGGACACACAAGGAATTTGTCTTTGGTGCAAATGTTCTCAGTGTACATAGAGAAAAATAAAATAGAATATATTCACAAGAATCATAAGATACAAAACTGATAGTGATAGTCACAGGTTACTAATAAGCAACCAAATCATAGTAGAAAACAAATAAAACAATATAAATTGTAAAGATATAAGCAACATGGTTATAGGCATAAGTGAAAAGAGATAGGTACTAGAAAGGATGAGAAGAAGAATAGTAATACAGACTTAATTTGACAATTTAAACTAATTTGACAGTGTTGTGGGAATTAGTTGTTTAGCAGAGTGATGTATTCGGGGGGAAAAACCTGTCCTTGTGTCTAGTTGTTCTGCTTTGCAGAGCCCTACAGCATTGTTTGCAGGTAGAAGTTGAAACAAGTTATGTCCAGGATATGAGGGGTCTGTAGACATTTTCTCAGCCCTCTTTTTGATTCGTGCAGTGTACAGGTCCTCAATGAAAGGCAGGTTGGTAGCAATTGTTTTTTTCTGCAGATCTAAGTATCAGTTGAAGTCTGTATCTGTCTTCTTTGGTTGCAGAGCCAAACTATGCAGTTATAGAGGTGAAGATGACAGACTCAATAATTTCTCTGTAGCACAGAAGCTTTTGGGGCAGTTTGAACTTATGCTGAAACAACATTGAGAGAGACCATGTTGGAATCTGTGGCAATGGTTTTCCCTGTGGCACTCTATGGAAATGGAAGTAGATTTTGAAGAAGCAAAATAGAAAGAATATTGATCCTTCTGAACATTGGTGGTGGGGAAACGTCAAGAAGAACATTGATATCCAGGATATCAAACTGATCTTAGAACAAATCAATCCAATCAAGGTTCTAACGACCATCTTTAAAGCACTCCATGGCTCGGGGCCTAGTTATATGCGAGACTGCCTCCTGCCCCATACATCCCTTAGACCGATTCAAATTCAAATTCAATTCAAATTCAAATTTAATTTGTAGAACCGCTCCCTCTCCCCACGGGGACTCGGGGCGGTGCACAGGGAAAGTAAAAACAATAAATATACAAATATAAATACATAATATAAAAACATTAATATATATATATATATATATATAAAAACACACCAAAAAAAATATACGCTCCCACAGAGAGGGCCTCCTCAGGGTGCCGTCGGCCGGACAATGCCGACTGGTGACACCCAGGGGGAGAGCCTTCTCTGTGGCGGTACCAGCCCTTTGGAACAACCTGCCCCCTGAACTCCGTACCATCTCTGACCTCCGCCTCTTCCGCAAGTGTCTGAAGACACATCTATTCCAACTAGCCGGCCTAGCATAGTCTCTAATACTGACTTGTAGATAGTTTTTAAAATGGGGATTTTAATTCGATTTTAGCACAGGTTTTGAGTTGAATAAGTTTAAAAAAAATAGTTTTATATGTTTGTATGTTTTTAATGTTCCTGTGCGTCGCCCTGGGTCCGCTTGGAGAAGGGCGGGGTATAAATTCAATAAATACAAATACAAATATTTCAGTCAAGATACACATGACAAGGCTCAAGTGGTTCTATTTGGGACCATTATGTGAAGACCTAATTTCCATAATACTGGAAAAGATGGAAAGAAAAATAAAAGGATGACCAGCAGCGACATGGATTGACTCAATTACAGTGGTAATGGCTATACTCTTAGAAGACTGCTGAGGCTCTGAATTAGTTGAAAAAATACCTTGTACATGACATGAAAATATAATAGAATATAGCAGCAGCATGCAGGCTTCTTTTTAATCCCATAATGGATAGAAATGTGCGTTTAAAAAAGCTTCCGCTTTTATCTCAGAGCAGTGTCTATCTCATATAACAAAATGCTTTCAAGGATCTAGCCTCCTTTAATTTTTGTGAAAGCATAATTATGCAAAGAACTTAAAATTCAGCCCTTCGGAGTTTGGCTTCTCACTGTCACTTTTCTCAGAAATTACAACTAGGACTTGACCTATTCTGAACAGACCTTCAGCTAAATTATAGAGATTGCTTAGTAAGACTTTTTTCCCACCCATCTCTCTGTGTTCTGCCAATATTTAGCAGCCAGGATACATTTTCCTGTGAGAGAATTAACAGCAATGCAAGAATGAAAAGTAGAAAGTATGTTAGAGAGAAAAGATTTTTCCCCCCTATATAACCTACAATCAAAGCTGATGAAAAGAAATTCCGTTCAACAGAAGGAAGTCATATAAAGGAAGTTATTTTTCTTTCTTTCTTTGTGAAAAGACCTACTTCTCATGCTCATCACATATCCAATCTCATAGTGAACTTTCTGGATATCTCAGAACATAAGGAGGTTGATCCCAAATCCAACAACGATCAGTGCAACTCATGTAAAGTTACTGAAAAACTTTGCTTCCAGCAACAGTACTTTAGTTACATTTTGTATCAGTCTATTTTGCAGCCCTTAAGCAATTCTAAACAGAATGGAATGGACTGGAATGAAATGGAGTAGAGTGGAGTGGAGTAGTGAGCCAAGGTAGCACAGTGGTTAGAGTGCAGCCCTACAGGCTACTTTAGCTGACTGCTAGCTGCAATTCGGCAGTTCAAATCTCACTGGCTGAAGGTTGACTCAGCCTTCCATCCTTCCAAGGTAATAATAATAATAATAATAAATAAATAATAATAATAATAAATTCGAATTTATTAACCGCTCCCTCTCCCCACAGGGACCCGGGGCGGTGCACAGGAGGAACTAAAAAATATAAACAATAAATACAAAAATACATACTTTAAAACACAATTAAACAATATTATCCCGTGCTAAAAATAATTAAAAACCCATTAAAATACATTTGAAATCTATAGACAGAGAGACTATCCAAGGCCGGCCAGTTGAAAGAAATGAGTCTTCAATTTCGTACGGAAGGAGCGGAGGTCAGTGGTCGTTTTGATATCGGGGGGAAGGTCGTTCCAGAGGGCCGGGCCCGCCACAGAGAGAGCCCTTCCCCTGGGCGTCGCCCGCTGACAAAGTCTAGTGGACGGCACCCGGAGAAGTCCCTCTCTGTGGGACCGAATCGGCCGTGAGGATGTATGGGGCAGGATCCGATCCCGCAGATAGCTAGGTCCCAAGCCATGGAGCGCCTTGAAGATGATAATTAGCACCTTGAAGCGCACCCGGAAGACGACAGGCAGCCAGTGCAGCTCGCGCAAGAGCGGTGTAACGTGGGTGAACCTAGTGGTCCCCATAATTGCTCGCGCGGCTGCATTCTGAACTAAATGAAGCCTCCGGGTGCACCTCAAGGGAAGCCCCATGTAGAGAGAGTTACAATAGTCCAGTCGGGATGTCACGAGGGCATGAGTGACTGTGCGAAGGGCGTCCCGATCCAATAGGGGCGCAATTGGCGAACCAGGCGAACCTGGTAAAACGCCCTCCTGGCCACGGCTGTCACTTGCTCTTCCATAGACAGCCGGGTATCCAGGAGGACACCCAAATTGCGCGCCCCATCCACAGGGGCAAGATGTTCGCCCCCTATGGCCAGCGTTGGAGAGAGCTGGTTGAATCGGGCAGCTGGAAACCACAGCTACTCGGTCTTGGTCGGGTTGAGCCTGAGTCCGCTACTTCCCATCCAGATCCGCACGGCTTCCAGGCACTGGCACATCACCGCTACGGCATCGTTGGGGTGGTTTGGGGTAGATATGTACAGCTGGGTGTCATCAGCGTACAGGTGGTACTCTACCCCAAAACCACGGATGATCTCACCCAGCGGCTTCATGTATGCATTAAACAGGAGAGGCGAGAGGACCGACCTCTGAGGCACCCCGCATGTGAGGGGTCTCGGGGTCGACCTCTGCTCTCCTGCCCGCACAAATTGCGATCGGCCAGAGAGGTAGGAGGAGAACCACCGTAGAACGGTGCCTCCCACCCCCAATCCCCCCAGCCGATGCAATAGGATACCATGGTCGATGGTATCGAAAGCCGCCGAGAGGTCTAATAGGACCAGGATGGAGGAGCATCCCCCATCTGTGGCCCTCCAGAGATCATCTACCAACGCGACCAATGCCGTCTCGGTGCTATGCCCGGGCCGAAAGCCAGACTGGCGCGGATCTAGATATTCAATTTCCTCCAGGTGACGGGGAAACTGTTGTGCCACCACACTCTCGACAACCTTCGCAAAAAAGGGAAGGTTGGAGACTGGACGATAGTTGTTTAAAAGAGCTGGGTCCAAAGAGGGCTTCTTAAGGAGGGGCCTCACCATGGCCTCTTTTAGGGAAGCAGGCAAGGAACCCTCACTTAAGGATGCGTTGACAACCTCTTGGAGCCAGCCTCGTGTCACCTCCCAGGATGCCAGTACAAGCCAGGAGGGGCACGGGTCCAATAAACATGTGGTGGCTCGCAGTCGCCCACGTAGCCTGTCCATATCCTCGGAAGTAACGGGGTCAAACTCCTCCCAAACAAGATCTCTCTCGTGGCATCCCACTGGGCCATGAATGGGGGCTAGCTCACTCTGTATCTGGTGGGTAAAATGAGGACCCAGATTGTTGGGGACAATAGGCTGACTCTGTAAATCACTTAGCGAGGGCTGTAAAAGCACTATGAAGTTGTATATAAGTCTAAGTGCTATTGCTAATAGAGTGGAATGGAATGGAATGGAATTGAACAGAGCAGAGAAGAACAGAACAGAACAGAACAGAACAGAACAGGAGTTGTCTAGACAAATGTCCATACTATATGGCTAACAAAGGCCAGGTCTATTCCATTTACAGTAGTAACAGATGTACTTGGTTCCTAGCCTCAACTGATAAAAATAAACAAAGCCACCACCAACACAACCACTGAAATGTCCATGTTCTACAGATAATACAAAGTTCAAAGAAGACTATAAACTACAAACCTAATCCTTTGGGAACAATATAATATCACTAGGACATATGGGAAACCAATGCCCATATCAGACAGTTTCGATTTACACTCCACAATTTCCTCAATGTTTATAATTTTTAGAAGAAGGCTACACTTTCTTAAAACACAATGCCTCTCTCTTTTTGGATTAATTTTCAGCCTTTTCAAATTATTATTTCTGTCCTTTTTCAAGATCACAGTGCATTCTCATTTCCTTGCAGCTCTTAGTTTTTTCAAAGTTTTCTTCTTGATTATTAATGCATCCCTGTGTGTTTTTATCAACCTACCATAAAATCTTCATTACAATTTATTAATAGGATTTTGCACCTGCAAAAACAATCTTGATATGATTGAATACATGATCACACCACCTGCATATCAGAGAAAGCACCATATGAAACTAATGGCCTTCTTGTACATCTCATGTCAAAATTATTTTACTTATAAAATACAGGATTGGGGAAATCAACACCAAAGCACTATTAAATGCTCTGGACTGTGCTGATATAAATGTAAAACCAAAAGTTGTTTGCAATGCAAAGAAAGAAATAATTCTGTGCAATTAAAGCTTTCAAATCATCTCTCACAGGCTGCATAAAGCTTTAAAGTTTTAATCACTAAGAGCAATTATAATCTGTCATTTGCAGATTATACATATAAACCCAAATCTGAGCAGAGACAAGGTTTTACAATTTTGGTCACTCTAATAATTTGAGTTTAACACTTCAAATAATTACTCTATTACTGAATACATTAAGTATTCATATATTCATAACTTGTGTGAGCTCTTCCCATGGTCCAGATTAATGTATTACAGAAAAAGAATTTAAAAAGTCCTTCTATGCAAGAATAAGCATCCCTCATTTCATGTACATATTCCTCTTAGTGGATAAATATGGACATTTTGAGTTTTTCCTCCCATCAGTCATAGAATCCCTAAGAACAGAGCTGCAATAAATCTTGGTTTATAAATACAAAAGGTTCATATGTGTAAACGAATAAATCACAAACACAATCTACACAGAGGGCTGTATAACTTTTTCAGTTTCCTTTTCGTTGATTTCAGAGTCTTCTTAATACGGCTGATGAATCTCCCAAGTAAGTAAGAAAATGCCTCTGATTCAGAGATTGGCTACTGTACATGATTCACCTTTTCCCCAAAAAGCAAAACATGACTTGTGAGAAACTTATTTGAAATCCAGTGAGAGTCTTCCAACAATATTTTGATACACTCAAATAAACAGACACCTTGGCAAAATTAGTAAAATGTGATATTTGGGGATCTTCTGGAATTTAGGCCACTTTAATTTTTTAAAGCGTTAATCATAGGAGGGATGAAACATGCATTTTTTAATGGACCAAAGCACTAATGCATGCAATGCCATTAATCCATATGTTAATATAGAATTCTCATGTACTATGTCACTGAAAGGGATGCAGTGGCTCAGTGGCACTTTTGATCCGAAAGGTCGGCAGTTCGGTGGTTCGAATCCCTAATGCCGCGTAACAGAGTGAGTTCCCATTATTTGTCCCAGCTTCTGCCAACCTAGCAGTTTGAAAGCATATAAAAAATCCAAGTAGAAAATTGGAACCATCTTTGGTGGGAAGGTAACAGCGTTCTGTGCGCCTTTGGCCACATGACCACAGAGATGTCTTCAGACAGCGCTGGCTCCTTGGCTTTGAAACGGAGATGAGCACCGCTCCCTAGAGTCGGGACTGAGTAGCACATATGTGCGAGGGGAACCTTTACCTTTATGTCACTGATGTATATGCTAATACAACATTCTCATTTCCACCAATAGTATTTTGAAAAGGTATTTTATATGAAAGCATAGAAAAATAATTATATGTGGCCATTTTATGAAACTGCCAAGTTTAACTTGGCAGTTAAGGATCTAGACAAACTTGAACATTGGGCACTATCTAATAAAATGAAATTCAATTGTGAAAAAAGTAATGTCCTACATATAGGCAAGAAAAACCAAATGCACAAGTACAGTATAGATGGTACCTTGCTCAATAGTAGCAACTGTGAGAGGGATCTTGGAATCCTAGTGGACAACCATTTAAATATGAGCCAACAGTGTGCAGCAGCTGCCAAAAAAGCCAACACAGTTCTAGGCTGCATAAACAGAGGGATAGAATCTAGATCACGTGAAGTGTTAATGCCACTGTATAGTGCCTTGGTAAGGCCACACTTGGAATACTGCATACAGTTTTGGTCGCCACGATGTAGAAAAGACGTGGAGACTCTGGAAAGAGTGCAGAGAAGGGCAACCAAGATGATTAGGGGACTGGAGACTAAGACATATGAAGAACGGCTGCAGGAGCTGGGTATGTCTAGTTTGATGAAGAGAAGGACCAGGGGAGACATGATAGCAGTGTTCCGATATCTCAGAGGGTGCCACAAAGAAGAGGGAATCAAACTATTCTCCAAGGCACCTGGGGGCAGGACAAGAAGCAATGGGTGGAAACTAATCAAGGAGAGAAGCAACTTAGAACTAAGGAGAAATTTCCTGACAGTAAGAACAATTAACCTCTGGAACAGCTTGCCTCCAGAAGTTGTGAATGCCCCAACCCTGGAAGTCTTTAAAAAGATGTTAGATAGCCATTTGTCTGAAATGGTATAAGGTTCCTGCCCACGCAGGGGGTTGGACTAGAAGACCTACAAGGTCCCTTCCAACTCTGCTATTGTATTGTATTGTATTGTAACTTTGGTAGGAGCTTAGTTGCCTTTGCCATTGACAGATGCAACAAAGAAATTCTGACCTAAAAGGCAGATATGTTTGTTGTTGTTGTTAAGGATGAACATCGGCCTTTGTAGTGCTTCTTCCTGGGCAAGACATTGTTAGTCTGCTCAGAGAAGACTGACCCCAGCAGCCCCCTTTTATACAAAGGTTTCATTTCCCTTAAGATTGAACAGCATGAAACTGATAAATGGAACAAGCTACAATTAAGCTTTCCCAAACTGGGAAGATAAATGAATTGCCACCATTAATGTATACACTGATTGATTCAGCAAGGACTATCACATCAGTGTCAACTCTTTGGGAACACAGGGCTAGACTCTTTTTTCCCCCGTCTACCTATGTCTGGTCCTAGAGAATCAAGTTTTAATCTGATTTGAAATGATGCAATGACATATATTACAAATGATGTATTAAATATATATTACAACAATGCATTACAGACTCAATGATCTGAAATTTTGTAAGAATCTGACTGTTATAAAATGATGGTTTGTGCTTGGTATCCTACGGAGTAAGGAAGATGACCTTGACTGAGACAGCCCAGTATGTAGAATAGCATAGCATAGCATAGCATAGCATAGCATAGCATAGCAGAGAAGAGAAGAGAAGAGAAGAGCACAGCACAGCACAGCACAGCACAGCACAGCACAGAACAGAACAGAACAGAATAGAATAGAATAACAGAGTTGGAAGAGACCTTGGAGTTCTTCTAGTCCACCCCCCTGCCTAGGCAGGAAACCCTATACCACTTCAGACAAATGGTTATCCAAGAGCTTCTTAAAAACTTCCAGTGTTGGAGCATTCATAACTTCGGGAAGAAAATTGTTCTACTGATTAATTGTTCTAACTGTCAGGAAATTTCTCTTCAGTTCTAAGTTGCTTCTCTCCTTGATTCGATCCACCCATTGCTCCTTGTTCCACCTCAGGTGCTTTGGAGAATAGCTTGATTCCTTCTTCTTTGTGGCACACCCTGAGACATTGTAATACTGTTATCATGTCTCCCCCTAGTCCTTCTTTTCATTAAACTAGACATAACCAGTTCCTGCAACCATGCTTCATATGCTTTAGCTTCCAGTTCTTCGTATGCTTTAGCCAGGTGGGATTTGGAGGTTCTCTGAACCAACCATAATGTTAGCTACAGGTTCTCCTGAACCCAGGCGAAACCGTAGTAGTTCACCTCTGGTAATTAATGAGAAAATTTAATTTCTGACAATGATTTTAAAGGGCACATAATGAAATCAGAGCCAGGCAAAACATTTCTCAAAAATGAAAACAGTTTCCAAAATTACAAATTTCCATTCTTAGTAAGCTAGCTTATTCTTCACATTTTTTTTTCTGTGCCAGCTACTAATAATAGCATTGTGGGAAGCCTTTTCATTAAAAAAAAAAAAGGATTCTTTACTATACTGACAATTTAGAAATAAGGGAGTGAATGTAACAGCTCAGAATATACAAAGGGAGAAACCTCCTCTGCCAAAATGAATGAACGAATGTAGGCAATTACAAGAAACACAAAAAGGTGGGTAGGCTATCTGGAAGGGTAGGTATAGGTCTGTGTATGTGTATATGCTTGTATATACACATCTGCATAGGAGACTGTTCCAGAAACAAACCATGATTTTCAGACGTTTCATATCGGATATATATTTTAATGTACTTTGAATGTTGTACTTTATTGCTCTGATTGGACATTATTGTTTATCTTGCAATTGGGTTGTTGAATTCTCTTATTTAAGCCAACAGACCCAAAGGTGCTTTTTCAAAATGGAACTGGACTTTGTTGTTGGTTTTTTTTCCTTTATGATGTTTAGCTTCTCATCCAAGAAACTTCTTCTCACTGAATGGTGGAAGATGGATGGGTTTAGATTCCTTACAGTCATCTGATAGTTAGCACTATTTCACAGAGTTTTGAGGCCACTTGGAGGTTTATCTTTGCCTTCAGGGTTTTGATCAACTGACATCAATGTCAGTCATACTTGGAAATGGTTGCCCAACAATATATCTCTTGCCCAACTTCCAAAGTAATAGTTTGTTATCCATTGTAGATAAAGCTGGATAAATCTCAACTGAGATACTTGGACACTTAATTTTTGGAACTATTTCCCTTTATGGTTAAAATAAACCTTTCATTGCTGGATTTCTTTGAACTGCCAATGGAGGAAGATTTAAGGCTAATTCCTTAATGTTTTCAGATTTCTGCCTAATCCTAAAATGTTGCCCCACTAATTGTAATTCAACTGAGACACTCTATAAACCAGTAATTCATGCAACTTGAAAAAACCATACAGGCATGGCTCTTTATCTGTCACCATGAAAGATAAATACAGGATGAGTGTACTCAGAAGCACCACTAAATAAAGTTCACACTGAACTTCATGGCTTCTTGGATGTGACTTTCAGAGCAGAACTAATGAATGTATCTCACATTAAAAGATATATATGGATTTCCTTTCTCTCTATGCTGTGAGAATTGCATTGAATATATCTATCATTTATCCCATCACCCTTCCATAATCCCAAAGTCATATTCCATTGTTTTTCATATCTGATCAATGATAACATTGCTGGACTCCAATTCGTGGCAAAACTAGACCAGACAAAGTTTATCCTCATTCTGAAGCCACATGACCTCATATCACACAGAGTTGCAGATGGTTAGGCCTATATGAGAAAAAGAGAACTATTTTTTCTTCTCCATTATCATTCCATTATCCAGCTCCCTGGAAGGTAAGGTACTGATGGATTTCATGCAGTTGAGTTAATGTGTGTCTCCTTCAAAATGAAAAGAAAAGCAGATAAACTCAAGTGAAGTAAATGGGGGGGGGGGAACCCTCATACTTCTCTTTCTTAGTTTGGTCCGTCTGCTACACAGTTGCTCTTTGCTTTTCAAATTAAATCAGGAAAAAGTCAATTGAACCAAAGCAATCCAACAAAACAGAAGATGGACCAAAACCATGGAGCCACCCATCTTTCCTCACATTTTTAATTAGAATACTATAGCTAAATTGAATAAGGTTGAGGCTACAAAAATCATCACACTATATGGCAGTAAAGGGCAGTAACAAAGTCTAACTTTTTGATGAAATCAAGTGGTTCTACACACTTTTTTTTGTACTCAAGAGATTTGTCCTGAATTCTAATTTCCCATGGCAGAATATCTACAACTTTTTATGCATTCTGGTTTGTCTGAACCCAGAACAAATAAAATGATCCAGCCTTGGAATGGTATAACATATGGAACAGAATTGATTGAGCCTTAGAATGATATAAAACACACCTTATTTCCCACTTTGGGCATGTCCCTGTAAATGTAAACAGAAAAGAACCATACTACGTCCAACAATTTGCTTCTCTATTCATCTTATCATTTAGGTAGTAAACACAAAACCTACATTAGTTTGAGCTGAGAGATCATTTACATATCCTGCAGTCTGTGTCATCAAAAATAAAAATAAATAAAAAAGGAAAAGAAAAAAAGAAGAATCTCTGTTGGATTTTCATAATGTTGTGAATTAAGAATATTTGCATGCAAAAACATTTGCATCGTGATATTATATTGGTTTAAGGTGAGAATCCTCTAAATCAGGGGTGTCAAACTCAAGGCCTAGGACCCAGCTCTGGCCCATGGGGTGCTTAGATCTGGCCTGTAGAAACAGTGAAAGACTGGTTTGTGGTGCCTCTGCCAGCAAAAACAGAGCTCGGGAGGGCTGCAGGAAACTGTCCCAACCTAAAATGGAGCTTGGAAGGGCCACATACGGCCTTGACGAGCTCTATTTTTGCTGGTAGAGTGTTGCAAGAGGCCGTCACAGCCAAAAACGGATCTCGGGAGTTCATTTTCTCTGGCAGAACACTCAGGCCACCACAGGCTCCCCTGACATCAGTGATGACGAGCTGGCCATGCCCACTCCATTCCCCTGAGGTCAAACACAATGCTGATGTGGCCCTCAATGAAATCGAATTTGACACTCCTGCTCTAAATCAATGCTTATCAACATTAACATCACTAGGATATGTGAACTCTCCAATGCCCAGAATTCCCCAGCCAGGACTGCAAACATTAAGGAATTAAAGGAAACAACATTTATCTCTAGTTTATCAAAATCCAATATTAAGTGTTCAGAAAGAAGTGTCTGTTCCATGAAGCTAGATTTCCCCCCCCCTCTTGTCTCTTCTGAAAAATCTGTCTTTGGGGACCTGACACTATTGCAGCTCTTTATACTACAGTAGCCAAAGACAGAAAACTCTGCAGATGCAGTTGAAATATGGAAAAAATTGGTACTTGGTGTCCTTCTTTTTGCAGTTGTTCCATTTTCCCCACAAGTAAAATAATGGTATACTAATAAATGCAAACTGCACACTACAGAAAACTGCAGTGCCCCAGGTTTGCATATCTATTTTGGTACCTTGAAAAATGGATTGAAATGAATCCCCTCTAGATGCTATGAAAGGGTTTTAATTGCATGAATCAAAATTGATAGTCTCTTCTATGCCCAAATGCCACACAAAAGTGGCAATCATCTGTGCACAAATCATCCTGAAAGTGTTTGTCAAATTACAGAAGGAATGTTGGAATTCATCTTAAGGTGTGAAATTTATGTTTTTTTCTGTGTCTAATGAATATATGTTTAGAATTGGTGTATTATGCGAACCTAACCATGCTATGAATGTAATCAATTGAAGACTTTTTCATAATCTACAGTTAAACAATGCATCGTGTATCATTCCTATTAAAATGTATTAGTCACTCCCTGATGGCTGATCCCTGCCTCCCTTTTAACAAAAAAAAATCATGGTCCCACTGAAAATGAACAAATGACCTTAAAAAGGGTAAGCCTGCTAAGTCAATAAGTGTGCTTTAGAGAGCAACACATTTCTTTTGATATACAACACATTTTCACAGTTGGTTTTCTGAAGTTCACTTGTAGACCATATGCTTTATATATCAATGATGCCAAAGTCCATCCGCTATAGAACTGGGATTAATTTGGAGTCTTGAGAGCTGCTTGTAGATATCCCCGAGAAGCTAATTAATTGCCAGTGACGATCTGAAATGTTTTCTCTATTCTTACAAAATGTCCATTCTTAACAAAACACTGCAATATGGATCCCTCCAGCACTATTTTGCTGTCTGAATGTCAGTCCATACTTTCTATTCAGAAATAGAAGGTCTGCTCCCAGGAGGAGGGAGCAGAGAATTGCATCCTACAGGCCAGGTAGCAAAGGCCAACATTTGATTTTAGATATCCTAGACCTAGGAATTTGAATTGAGGCATAATTTGAATGACTGTGATGTTAAAATGCACACAAGGTAGAATTTTCCAGCATATGGAAATGAGCAGTACCTGAACAGAGGATCTACAAAAAAAAAAAACTTGAAAAGAAAATCATTATTTTGGTTTTCAGCTGAGCTCAAGTATAAGGAATGGCCATTTCAGAGGTGGTATTCAGTCAGTTCTGACAGGTTCTGGAGAACCGGTAGTGGAAATTTTGAGTAGTTCGGAAAACTGGCAAATAGGCTGGCCCCACCCCTGCTGCCTCCCAGCTGATCTTCTCTTGTTGCAGGGTAGTGGGGTGGGAAAGGAATGGGGATTTTGCAGGAACCTTCCCCCAGGAGTGGAGAGGGAATGGGGATTTTGCAATATCCTTCACCTGCCACTCCCACCAAGCCACCCCCACAGAACCAGTAGTTAAAAAAAAATGAATTCCATCACTCAGCCATTTTCATTGGATATGGAATTGCTCAGCTTTCATTATCAAAAAAAGAGCATCAGCATGTTTTGTTTTGTTTTAAATCATAGACTATGATTATCGGAGCTTTGGTAGCAGAAAACTATCTTGACGTTTTGCAGAAGGATGGGACATGCAGAAGCGCCTTCAACATAATGGCAGCCAAAGTTGAAGGGTGGAGACAGTTAGGAAGGTGAACTGACAACCAAGTGCCATAACTTGTATCTGAGTGGAAAATGGCTGAATAAAAAGGTGTTGTATCAGAGAACTGACATATACAATACAATAGCAGAGTTGGAAGGGACCTTGGAGGTCATCTAGTCCAACTCCCTGCCTAGGCAGGAAACCCTATACCATTTCAGACAAATGGCTATCCAACATCTTCTTGAAGACTTGCAGTGTTGGGGCATTCACAACTTCTAGAGACAAGCTGTTCCACTGATTAATTGTCCAAACTGTCAGGAAATTTCTCCTCAGTTCTAAGTTGCTTCTCTCCTTGATTAGTTTCCACCCATTGCTTCTTGTTCTGCCCTCAGGTGCTTTGGAGAATAGCTTGACTCCCTCTTCTTTGTGGCAACCCCTGAGATATTGGAACACTGCTATCATATCTCCCCTAATCCTTCTTTTTATTAAACTAGACATACCCACATGCATATATATGTATTATATATACCCACATGCATATATATGCATGCATATATATGCATATATATGCATTATATGACAGGCATATAAACCACATGCCTGTCAATTATTAACGGATAAGTATAGTTTCAAATTTCAGGTTTTTTTTTCAAACACAGAAGAAACAATAACAACAGCAACAAAAATATTTAGCCTGATTCAACTCTGAATCAATGTCTTCTTTCTCCTTCTAGCTGAAGTACAACATCAGTGGTTTTGTCTTCTTTCATGATTCCTTTGTTGTCAATGTTGTTGTTTCTTTGACACAGTTGAAATAGCTTCTAGATTGAATAGGAATTATAATTATTATAATTATCACTATTAAATAGTGTGTCAGGTTTAAAGGATGGACTGTCTGAATTAATTAATTAATGCTGGGGCATTAATGTTCAATTTGTTCCCCCTTTTTAAGTGACATTAAAGTCATACAAGCTCTTCATCAGTATATTGTGAAACTGTGAAGGTTAATATTTGTCTCTTTTGTTACCTACTGGAAGCAGCTGTGACTTTAATCGCTTCATTTGTCTTCATCTGTTGAAGATTTTTTTTCTTTGTGAGCTAAAAGGTTAACTCAGCACATAAAATCTTTGAAAGCTGCAGAGATAACTATTTTAGCTAAGATACCAGCTGTTTATCATTAGCATGTCATTATTTAATGTCTGTGATCACACAGAACAAAGTTTTGACTGTACAAGAATGTCTTCTACTCCAAAAATCAACTCTGTTATAATTATTTTGTCACTGCCTCCTGATATTACCTTATTTTCATTGTGTCTCACTTACTAGCATGGCTATAAATATTGCTGTCTCTGTCTCCTGGCCTTATTTCTGATAATATATTCTAAAGGAAATCCTGTCACAAATGTAACAACAGTAATAAAGATGTAAGCTCACTGCCATTTGGCTAGAAGAGCTATTTAAAAAAATGAATGCTTCCCCCCCTGACTTTTGAACAGCTAACATCAAAAGATATGACTTTAACTTTTATCAGTCATTTGAAAGACCATTAGTGTAGTGTTATAATTGTTAATATATTTTTCTTTCCATTTTTCATATGGCATTGAAGATAACGTGACTTTGGATCTACATGAATTAGAATTTTTCTTATTTAACATGAACTAGCTGATAACCCAGCATTGCCTGGGTATTTATTTATTTATAGGGGGAAAATGTAATTTCTAATGTTGGATTTTCTCCCTCACAAGAGGGAACCCCTTTTGGAGTACCGTGAAGCCGTCACCATGGTAACTCACTGCGCTGCACTGTAAAAGCCACTTACAGCAGGACAGTAGAAGCCATTTTAAGGTACAACATGCTGTATATTAACAAAAAACACACCCCGAGTATTTGTAAGAGTAAGTCATCTGTGTACCAAGCTTGGCTGAAATTGTTTGAGGCATTCCAGAGTTATGCTAGAGAACATACACACACACACACACACACACACAGAGAGAGAGAGAGAGAGAGAGAGAGAGAGAGAGAGAGAGAGAGAGAGAGAGAGAGAGAGAGAGAGAAGATAACTAGAGAATGGGTGGAAAGGGACGCAAAGAAGGGGAAGAGAGAAGAAGGAGGGGGAGAGAGAGAAAGGGATAGATCCAATCTGAGTTGGTCACCAGAACAAGAGTTCCAAGTTTTCAGACTTGTGCAGGAGCCCATCCTCAGGGAACTGATTTCTCTTTTTGCGGAACAGCCTGGAGATAAAGAACTTCCCTAATGATGGGCTCCAGCATGACTCCAAAAGCACGAAAGATTAAAACTCTTGTCCTGGTGACCCACTCACATTGGATTCTGCAAAATTATTCTGGGATACACATATTTGCCTACATTTGTGTGTGTGAGAGAGAGATAGCTGTTCCAGATGCTCAAATTGGAAACCTTAAAAAGGAAAGGACAAAATATTAGTCCTTACAGCCTAAAATACTTTAAATTGGCACAAATTGTACTTGGAGGAACCAGTCCAGTTCCAGAATACCATAAATTGATACAGATTGTTGGTTGGAACTAATATCACGTTTTGCCCACCATTCTATTATTTATTATTTAATGTATTTACATTCTACACTTCAGCCAATACCTCTTATAGATTAGTGTGAGTTATAGATCAATAAAAAGATGCAGTCCTTCTTGTCTGCTCATAGTGGAAAAGAGAGGCAGTAAAAAAATAAAAATCATATGCAGGTCACCTGTGTTGAAATAAGATGTATCCCCTGCCTATAGAACATTTCTGATAGCTTACAAAACAATTATGTCAGATGACAAGAATCCAAAGCAATAGCCACTGGGATCAGAACATTTTGTTCTGACCCAGGCTTTCATTAAAAGCAAGAAGCAGAGTCTTGCTCCTGGCAAAACCCCTTTTATGTACACAATTTCCTTTCATTCACATCAGCAAAGCTTAGCAAACAGTCTTTCAGAGGAATATTTATCAACACGAACCTTATCTTGTTTGGAGAGCTGCTAGATAACTAGTTTCCAAATGCAGGGCAAGGCAAAACTTGGCACAGAGTTTCTTATAGTCACAAACAAAACGTTCCACTCTTGAAATGATCGAATGAATGATTTCCTGCAACAGCCCACTGCCCATTTGCTCCTCTTTTGTTTCCGATTAGAAGGGACCAATCACCTCCACCTTACTCTTAAGTCGACCCTGCTTTCTTAGTTGTTCTTGTCTTCTGGCAGCTCTGCGCATGTACACACTGGGAACAGGCTCCAACTGTTCCTCTGCCTCACTGCTGCCTAGCTCCCTCTCTGCCTCTGACATAGAGCCATCATCTGAGCCTTCTTCAGCCCCCAGGATCGCCCATATTTCTCCCCAATCTCCTCACTGTCCAACTCTGTTGCCAGCTCCACTGGCCGCTGGCGGGCCATAACACTTTTTGCTTTGTGGCTAGTTCTCAGGCATCAGGAAATCTTAGGCTGACCATGATTATTTTGCAACAGGTGCCATTTAGCATGAGGGAAAGTGAATAGAAACTCTTTGGATAGTTGGTCCACATATTCTAAACAGATAACATGTTCCTACCATGCAATGTGTATTGTAGACGTACTTCACTTACAACCATTCATTTAATGATTATTTGAATCCATGACAGTGTTGGAAAAAGTGACTTACAACTGATCCTTGCGCTTATGACCACTGTAGCATCCCCTGGTCACATGATCAAAATTCAAGTGCTTGGTAACTGTCATGTACTTATGACAATTACTGCATCTAAGGTCACGTGATTGTCATTTGTACCCTTTCTGGAGGGGCTTCCAAAAAGCAAAAAACAATGGGAGAAGCCAGGTTTTTTTTAACAGCCACCTGATTTTCTTAACAACTATGGCAGAAAATGTAGTAATTTAATTTAATTTAATTATTAGACTTATAAACCGCCCCCTCTCCCCGAAGGGACTCAGGGCGGTGTACAGGAAAAAAAAACCATATAAAACATACAATATATGCAAAGCTAAAAACGAATTAAATTAACCTGTACTAAAATGTAAGAACATTAAAATAGAAACCCTCCTAAGCTAAAATTCCCTAAATCTAAAATCCATATACGTATTTGACAGATGTTATGTTATGAGAGTCAATACTGTTTATGCAAGACCAGCTTGTTGAAATAAATATGTTTTAAGTGAAATGGGGCATGGCTCGCACCAATTTGCAATGGAGGTTCTTGTCCCAATTGTGTTCCTATGCCAAAGACTATCTGTATTAAAGGTATAACAGGAAAATTTCAGCTTTCTCATATTGTTTGATTTCATTTTTCATCAGCTTCAACTCATTAAGGCCACTGATGAAGATACCCTTGCACAGAATATTTCACCTCCAGCTTTTGCTGTCTTTGTTTCTTGCCTGTATTGAATTACCTGCCTGCCTCTGACTTCCTGGTTTAATTGCTGTTCTTGCACTTAATTTTTTTCACCCCATCAACACTGAGGGCTAAACTCAATGTTTAGCACTTCCTCTCGCCCAATGAAACAAACAAACAAACAAACAAACAATGATCTGCATTTGCTCTCCCCAATTTTATTTGTACCTTTATCAAATTGCTTGGAATTAAGGCCAGATCAAGATAGTGGAAATAAAATGCAACCAAATCTAATTTCCTTTTTATTAGGTTGATTGGTTATGTGCCTTGAAGACAGGGTTGACTCTTAAGCACTACATACATAGATTTTTCCCATAACAACCTGTTCCTAACTTTACTTTTCAAGTTTTCCAGTGGTGCACTCATCACTACTGTAACTGAATCCATCCACCTTGTTTAGTTTCCTTGCTTAATGGAAATTTTATTCTCCTGACAACTCCCCGTGCTTCTTCCAAATCAGATTTCAATGATACCTCTCTAGACAAATTTAGAGAAGGAAGCAAAAGACAAATATAATGATTCCACTTTCAGTTTCATTAGCAAAACCTTCAATCAATGGACCAACACTAGATGACTTTTACTCCAGAGCAAAAACTTTCCAAAAAGAGAGATTTGACAGGCGTTATTTACCTTGACAATACCGTTTGTGCTCTGGGAAAGAATGCACGAGAAGATGGAAAGTTACATGGAACTAAGCTGACATATGGCAAACTAAGGACAAACACTTCTGATGGACCAGATTATTTTGAAAGTCAGCTCCAGATGGATGTGGGCCAAAATGGGAGGTGGCAGCTAACCTTCATGCTGGCTTCTTCTTGTGAAATTAAGAGAAATGCTTTGCTTCCCTTGGTGCTCAGCCATCTAATGTACATAATCCTGCTGTTATTTCTAATAGAAGGACAGAGGGATATAATTGAACGTAATTAGGGGAAATTATCAAATGTTTGGATTTTGCATTACATTGTCGGATTTACAAAAATGGATCAGAAGAATCATAAGGTCAGAAATATCCAAGTACTAAAAAACATTAACCTATTAAAAATGAACTCAAACTAATATAGTATAGTTATGGCAACAGAAAGCTCAGCATAGAGCAATTTCAAAAATGAGAGGGTGGGGGGGGGGAAGGCCCTGACCCCACAGCTGCGATGATTTCGAACTCTCTCTTATTATCATCCAATTCTAATGACTGAAATATGTTAAAATTCAAACTTGCAAATGTAATTTACACCCTTTTGACCTTGTTAAGCTCAAAGGAATCTATAATCAATTGGAGTTCTTTAAAGAAAAAAATGACATTATTTTATTATTAAATTTATACCCCGCCCTTCTCCTTGTTAGGACCCAGGGCGGCGCACAGGCATTATATAAAACCATAAATACAATATACATCAATTAAAAATATATTAAATTAATTCACCCGTGCTAAAACCCGTTATTAAGACCATGACCAAATTATAATTTATATTTAAAAGTCAGACGCGGGGGGCTATCCTAGGCCGGCTTGTTGGAATAAGTACGTTTTAAGACGTTGGCGGAAGAGGCGGAGGTCCGAGGTAGTGCGAAGGTCGGGGGGTAGGTCGTTCCAGAGGGCCGGGCCCGCCACAGAGAAGGCTCTTCCCCTGGGGGTCGCCAGCCAGCATTGCCCGGCCGACGGCACCCGGAGTAGGCCCGCTCTGTGGGAGCGGACCGGACGAAGGGATGTACATTAAAGATTAAAAAACACACAAACATGCTCATCAAATCTAATATGGTTATTAAGGAAGAGTCCATCAGAGAAAAAGGATTGTAAGATATACGGTATATGTCTAAATTGTTGATAGAGGATAGAGAGCAGAGGATGGACTGACAGACAGATGATAGATAATTTGATACAAGAATAAAATGTCTTATCAAGTGAAAAAAAAGCTTCAATAGCAGATGAATAATTAATGTTCCAGCAGAGGTCATAATTACTGCATCCTACATTCAGTGCCCTAGTTCTTAAGTATTACTGGAAATATAATTTAAAAAAATACCGGTAATTGGGTAATATCAAACAGCAATATCTAATATCTAGGTGGGCTTTTTTTAAACATTGGAAATTTCCCCTATAATATTTACATACTTTTCAAAAGTTTTCTAGATATGCCTCAAACCTCTTAAGCAAATTTGGCTTTGCCAATAAGATCTTCAGGCAAGAAACTGCCAATGTCACCATTCTCTACATGGGGCTCCCCTTGAGGCGCACCCGGAGGCTCCAGCTAGTCCAGAATGCAGCCGCGCAGGGGATTTTGGGAGTGTCAAGATACTCCCATGTAACACCTCTCCTGCGCGAGCTGCACTAGCTGCCTGTGGTCTTCCGGGTGTGCTTCAAGGTATTAGTAACCACCTTCAAAGCGCTCCATGGCATGGGACCTGGTTATCTGCAAGACCACCTCCTACCTCCCTTCGATCTGTCTGCTCTCACAGAGTGGGCCTCATCAGCGTGCCGTCTGCCGGACAATGCTGGCTGGCGGCCCCCAGAGCGAGAGTCTTCTCTGTGGCAGCCCCTGCCCTCTGGAATGGCCTACCACCCGACCTTCGTACAATCACGAACCTGCACCTCTTCCGCCGGGCTCTAAAAACCTACCTCTTTCAAGAGGCCGGCCTGGCATAACTCTAGTTTTAATCTTATTTTAAATGGGTTTTAAATTGACAATTTTAGCACGGGCTCAGCTTAATTTAATTTATTTTTAATATTTTGTATTTATTGCTTTTTACATTTTATTCTTCTCCTGTGCACCGCCCTGAGTCGCATTGGGAGATATAAATTTGCTAATAATAATAATAAAAAATTGGAGATAATCATTTCTTTCATTGGCAGAAAGAAATGACCAGAAACATTCAGTGAATTCCTGCACTGGCTGTCTGTGGCCTTCTGGGTGCGCTTCAAGGTGCTAGTAACCATCTTCAAAACGCTCCATGGAATGGGACCTGGTTACTTGCGGGACCGCCTCCTACCACATACCTTCCTTCGACCTGTCCGCTCCCACAGAGAGGTCCTCCTCAGGGTGCCGTCAGCTGGACAATGCCGGCTGGCGACCCCCAGGGGGAGAGACTTCTCTGTGGCAGGTCCTGCCCTCTGGAACGACCTGCCCCCCGACCTTCGCACCATCACGGACCTACTCCTCTTCCGCCGGACTCTAAAAACACAAAATAATTATAATAATTTTAATTGCTTTTAGTATACTTTTTAGCACAGACCCATTATATTTAATTCATTTTTAACTTTTATATTGTCATTGTGTGTACTACCTTTTTTACTCTTTCTGTGCACCACCCTGAGTCCTTCCAGGGAGATAGGGTGGTATACAAATGCGAAATAAATAAATAAATAAATAAATAAATAAATAAATAAATAGCCACAAGCAAACTAAGTCCAATCCCACTTGAGTGTCATTGACTCTAATTCTAAGCAGGCGCTGATCATTAGTGGAGAAGATTCATGTATGTAAATATTATTATAGGCTTTTAGCAATAAAACAGTTTAATTGAACCTTCACATGTAAAGATTGTGTCTGACAATTATATACATTTCTGGGATAAGAAAAGAATATAGTTTTTTGTGCTATCTTGGTTGACTGATTTAAAACTCATTGTATTATAGTTTTAAAATGTCAGCCACATAAAGAGTAAGTAGTCTTTCACACACACATAGTATCATGAAAAATAAATTAATCCCCAGATATTAAATAATACATTGACAGGAAAGTATTCTTCATAAAGAAATGTTTCTCATCTTGCATCAATGGAAACATGGGCACAAAGTAATTTGGGTAGGGATTTTTAAAAGAACTTGAGAAGAAAAAGAAAAGACTTTGAATGCAGATCTAGAATAGAATAGAATAGAAGAGAATAGAATAGAATAGAATTGGAAGGGACCTTGGAGTTCATCTAATCCCACCCCCTGCTTAGGCAGGAAACTCTACATCACTTCAGACAAATTATTATCCAATCTCTTTCAGTGTTCCTTAAAATATTATTTTAGATTGGTAACATTGGAGATAACTCAAAGTGTAATGATATTGGTATTTATCAAAAGTTGGCATATGCTCCTTGTACTATATTACATTCTTTATCAAAGCCTGAATCAAAGGTTGATAAAACTCAGTTAGGTAACCTCTTGCATCATTGCCACCTTATAAATAACCACACCAGACCACAAATCCTTTGAGTTATTTGAAGCCTAAGAATTATATCCAAATCTAAGAGATGATGGGAAGTATGATGAATCTCCAGTTGCTGTCATCTGTCTGAAACTAGGCAGGATAAGATGCATGGCCAGCAATTCCAACTTGCAGATCTAGAGGTCAGATATAAGCCTCAAAGAAATATCTCCGTGGATGAGAAGATTAATCATAGGATATCCTGGTAAGAATACAATTGTCCTTCATTTGCAAACTGGAATGCAACTATTTTAATGAGCTGTGACCAATTTCTTCCTAGCTTGAAAGCAAAGACTAAAAGCTAAAAGCAGTCATGAGATCAAGTGGTAGCACTAAGGAGACAGTACCTGACTGAAATATCATCATCATCATCATCATCATCATCATCATCATCATCATCATCATCATCATTTTAGCCATTGTCTATCTACTGCAGGATGAAGGCCTCTTCCACATGTTTCCAACAATACAGTCCTGAGCTTTCTTTTGTCAACTGGGCTTGCAAACTGGCTGATACTTCTTGTTAATCCATCTTGTTTTAGGTCTCTTTCATGGATGTTTTTTATAAAGTGGGATCTATTCTATGCCTGCCTTGACCGGGGATGGGGGGAACATGGACACTAACCTCACAATGGATATAAAAGCTATGAGTGGCACAAAGAAGCCATGGAAAGATACATGCTCAGCATTAAAAGACAAGATATAAAAACCTGCACATGGATTGGAGAACAAACTAAAGCATAAGATATCAATAAGAGAGTAAAAGAATTGAGATGGAAATGGGCTGGTCGCCCAGCAGGAACAACTGATGGTAGGTGCACCAAGACAGTCATTATGCACTTCTCTCACTACAATTACTTTTCCAAGGCAAATAACATTTCTATTGGGACTGTCAGAAAACTGAAATAGCTCTGCAGCCAAGAAAAAAACTCTTTCACTATAGTCATGCAACCTTTACATATGACGTGGCTGCATTGGTCCTAACATGCTTTGCAGAGGATCTCTCTTAAAGTATAGAAAGAAACTTCATTTTCATAGACTAACTGAGGGAATGACAAGACATTATGAAAAGAATTTCACTGGATCAAACATCTGGAGACGGTGGGGCTTTTTATCATTTGGGCACTGACATCATCATACAAACGATGTAACCTAACTCATCTGGGTCTTTTGCAAAACAATTATCAGTACACATGTGATGGAAATTGCCACATAAATTTGATTGGCTACAAACAAAATCCATTTCCCCAAAGAGGTGGTATTCAGCAGGTTCTGACCAGTTCTGAAGAACCGGTAGTGGAAATTTTGAGTAGTTCAGAGAACCGGTAAATACCACCTCTGGCTGGCCCTGCCCCCATCTATTCTCTGCCTCCCAAGTCCCAGTTGATCTGGAAGAAATGGGGATTTTGCAGTTACCTTCCCCTGAAGTGGGGAGGGAATAGAGATTTTACAGTATCCTTCCCCTGCCATGCCCAGGAGGGAATAGAGATTTTACAGTATCCTTCCCCTGCCATGCCCACCAAGCCGTGCCCACAGAACTAGTAGAAAAAAAATGTGAATCCCATGACTGATTTCCCCCATATATGTATGTTCATATATGTATTTATGGATGAACAAGCTTAATAATTGTTAAGTACTATAAAAATACATACTGATATGGGCAATATTTTTATTAAAAAGCGCAACTCTTTATTTACTTTAGAAACAAAGAATTTCTTGGCAAGCACTCAGTTCTAATTATAGTCATAACCTCATATTATTTCCCATATTCAAGGCAGCCAGACATATTTGGATCCTATTGGGATGGAAATGAGAATTTGACTTTTATTCTCATGAGAGATTAGCTCTTTGGAATAATCCCTATTTAAAAATGTTGTCTCACTACTTTTTTCAGGAAAAGTTGGGCTGAAAATGTTTTTAATACCCTAGACGAATTTTGTTATTTTGTTAATGATATTTTTAAGAGTTTTAAGAGGTTACAGAGAGAGTCTAAATTGCTTTAATGCAGTGAGTGGCAATCAGGGCAATTAAAACAAGTTTTCTGCTTGGAATTGACTGATTGGTGTCTTCCACAACTCCAATGATTTTCATTTGCTGAACAAAGATTTTTAGAAGCTAAAATCAACTCATTTAACTGTCCCAACTATCCTGAAGAGCTTTATAAAATAAATATAAATTACATTTAAAAAGTTGGAACATAGAACTGGATTTCCCAAATTAGTGATCCTAGGTGCGGATTTTTTTTTAAATTAAAAATGTTTCTGCTGATCTTAAATAAGATTCTTTTTCAAACACCTGGAGTCATTAGCAGTTGTTTAGAAAGAATTGGTTATCTATTCGATTTTAGTTATATGTATTGTTGATTGTCATGGTTTTAATTTGTACCTGTACACTGCCCCGAGTCCCTTCGCGGAGAGGGGGCGGTCTAGAAGTCCAATAAATAATAATAATAATAATAATAATAATAATAATAATAATAATAATAATAATAATAATAATGATACCTTTCTACATCAGAGAGGCAGTAACTTAACATTAACACCCAGGAGCTAGCTATCTAGCTATCTAGCTATCTAGCTATCTAGCTATCTAGCTATCTAGCTATCTAGCTATCTAGCTATCTATCTAGATAGATAGATAGATAGATAGATAGATAGATAGATAGATAGATAGATAGATAGATAGATAGATAGATAGATAGATAGATAGATAGATAGATAGATAGATAGAGTGTGTATGTGTGTGTGTGTGTGTGTGTGTGTGAGAGAGAGAGAGAGAGAGAGAGAGAGAGAGAGAGAGAGAGAGATATCACATGACCACAGGACATTGCAACTATCATAAATATGAATCAGTTGTCAGGCATCCGAATGTAAATTACATGACCACAGAGATACTGTAATGGTCGTAAGTGTGAAAAATGGTCATAAGTCTTTTTCCCAATGCCGTTGCAACTATGAACAAACTGTTATAAGTCAAGGACTACCTGTACTTTTATAAATACATATACAGGGAGTCCTTGACTTACAATGATTTGTTTAGTGACCATTCAAAGTTACAACAACACTGTGAAAAATAACTTAGAACAGATCCTAACACAACCGTTGCAGCATCCCCACAATCATGTGATCAAAATGTGTGTGCTTGGCAACTGGCATGTATTCACGATGGTTACCACATCTGGGGGTCATGTGATCACCATTCGTATTTTCCCAGTTGGCTTCTGACAAACAAAGTTAATGGGGAAGAACAGATTTGCTTAACGACCACATGATTCATTTAACATCTGTAGCGATTCAATTCACAACAATGGCAAAATGATCACAAAATTGGATGCAACTCAATTTTGCATCCTAAATTGCTTAAAAATGTAAATTGTTATAATGATGTTCAGTCTCTGCTTCGCTTGCTTGCTATCGGCTGCCATAGAAACGGGGAGGTTGGGGGGGGCATGGTATTTGGGATGGGAATTATATGGTACTGGAGGAAAGGGAGGTTTTGTTCTCACCATCTTCTGCGGCCAGTGTTTGAGTCTGGTCAAGGACAACTGTATCGCATACCAACCTGATGATGCCTTTGGAAGATGCAATCCACATGACACCTTAAGGAGTTGCAGATTGGACACTGGGATGGGGTCGTTGGAGGGAGGGGGCTGTGTAATCATTTGATATTGTTCATGCAATTTGGCTCAGATCTTGCTTTTCTTTCCCTGTTATCTTTTCATAACTAATAAAAATATCTTAATTTCCACGAACAATAGAATCGAGAGTTTTCTTTCTTAGCTATTGATGGAAGCTCGGCTGACAAATAAGTTGAGTACCACTTGTGATTCAAGGTTGTGTTTTATTTATTTTTTTCACCTTTTTTGCTATTTTAAAAATATATATATTTCCTTTTTGCCTTCCATATCGAAGAAATAAAATGAAATAAAAATAGTTCCTTTCAATATGCAACAGTTAAACCACAACTCTAAAAGAGGCAACAAGTATTATAAGCTAGTTGTGACTTTTACCTATAAATAGAACAACCTTTCAAAAATATAACCGATATTATCCCTGATTATCAAACCTTCTAATTAATATAACCTTTACAGAGTGACTATATTATATTTAACCATGACCTTATTTATTAGCCTTTGGTGAATCATTCTCACCAACCCACAATACGTGGCAATTCCTACCCTGTCTGAAAAGTAGAAGGTGATGGGATGAGACTATTGTCAGGTTTCATCATTTAAAATGCCCCAATCAAAATTAATATGTCAGCAGAGTGGGAAATTAATTTAAAAACTGGTCATGGGCTATGCACACAGTAATTGACACTTCATAACACAATAAATCAAAATTGCCCTATCTCCATTTAAACTTTGCCGGTCTGTACAGGTAGTACTCATTTAGTAACCACAGTTGAGAATAGCTACTCAGTTGTTATGCAACACAATCGCTAAGCAAATCCCCAATTGTGTTGATGCTCTTATTTCAGATTCTCTCTCCTGCAAAGGTCATAAATACAAGGACTGGTTATAAATTTACTTTTTCATCACCATCACAACTGCAAATGTTTGTTAAATGAGGCAGCTGTTAAACAAGGACTACCTTTATATGCATTTCTCATGAGTTCAGACTGCAATAATTTAAATGGACATTGATGCTAAACATATATAGCTATATCTGCCTGCTATCTACATTGACTATAAATTATGTATCACCTATTAATGGTGATTAAACATATGGCTTTGAATACAGACAATAATAATATAAAGTAATGGTTTATTTATGTTCATTATCATTCCCCACCCCGCCCAGGACAGCAGTACTGAAACAGAGATTTACTAGTGGTTTGATAACTAGATAAATTGATAACTTTCTCTTTTATTATTAGTTCCAAGTTTTCATTCTACTTATCTGAAGAAAAAGTATTCATCTGAAATTTAAATCATTCTTAGTCATGCTACCCAAGAATTGAGTACAGGTAGACCTTGACTTACAACAGTTCATTTAGTGACTGTTCAAAGTTACTCAAAGTTACACAATGGGCTTTAACCCAAGGAGAAATTTAATAAACCAAGGAGAAATTTAACACATGGGGACCTGATGGATGAAACTGGTAACATTAGGACACAGGCTGATTTACAATCAAGGGGGTGGAAGGTGGACTGGTGGTCATATGCCCAGGCACAATCTAAATTTAATAAAGACAAACAAGAATTTGGAATATACACAACAAATCAAGATATTGATAAAATTATTTGGGGAACACCAACAAAATTTATCTCTAAGGCCTACAATTTGCTGCTGCAGAGACATGTCGGAGAAGTGATAATCAAAGATGGCATTATTGCCTGGGGGAGGAATATAGGGAGGAATATTCAATTAGAGGAATGGCAAACAATTTGGGGTAAAATCATGAAAATGACCCTGGCCTCTTCATTTAAGGAAAATTTATATAAAATGTTATACAGGTGGTATTTAGCACCTGCTCAAATTGCAAATATGTTCCCAAACTCATCAGATAGATGTTGGAAATATAAGACGGCCAGGGGTACGTTCTTTCACCAATGGTGGACTTGCCCAATAATCACCCAACTCTGGAAAAAAATACAAATTTGGCTTTTGGAAATAACAGGCGTGAATTTTCCTCTCAAACCCGACCTGTATCTGCTAGGCATCAAACCAAATGAAATCCAAAATTAAGATTGGTACCTTTTTTTGCACATAGTAACAGTGACCAGGATAGCTATTGCACAACATTGGAAAGACACTAACTTACTGCCAGAGCAGCTAATTATAGCAAAAAGTTTCAACTGTGCAGAATCGGATAAACTAACATATATCCTAAAAGATAGACAAGACTCAACCTTTTTCAAAAGCTGGAATAGATGGTATTCATGGTATAGTAGGAGATTAATGGATACCAATGGAACCAACTAGGTAGACTATTTAAGACATCAATGTGAGGAATAAATAAGACAAGAGGATAGTAAATTTGAGGGGGGGAAATCTCTGTATAATTATGAATAATAACTGATAAGTTAGACTGGGACAAACTTAATTTTCAATCTAGGGGACTAGACATTTCCCTGGTATATTTATGTATGTTTTCCCAGCTACCCATACCCTATATTTGTTGATTGTGATTTATATTGCAAATATTAATAAAGACTTTTTTTTTTAAAAAAAGTTACACAATGGGCTCTGGAAAAAAATACAAATTTGGCTTTTGGAAATAACAGGCGTGAATTTTCCTCTCAAACCCGACCTGTATCTGCTAGGCAAGGACTACCTTTATCTGTACACGATTGCCAGCATAGAATTTAGAATTTATTATAATGATGTATGCATTTCTTTTCACCTTGTAGTACTATTGAAATATGTATTATCAATATTTTGTTAAGAAGCCCCGGAGGGGGCCAACGATCTCGACGTGAAAGTTCTCAAAATATTTTTTCATCTCACCTTACCCTACCCTACTTAAAAAATTTGTAAAACTCAATAAAACTTTTTCAATATAAAAAAAAAGGACTACCTGTATCTGAAACTGAGTTATAATTTTTTAAACCTGCAGGAAGTAATCCAACTTAAACTCAAGAAAGCACTGCTCACCTGCTTCACTTGTGGATTTAGCCCAGCCTGGTCAATTTTGTCAGACAGAAATGGAAAGAGTAACCCAAGTCACTGACGGCGTCATCTCTTGACATACCTTATCTATGTCTTTGAGACCTAAAAGCTAAAAACAATAGCCAGGAACCTGTCAAGCAGTTGCCAAGGTCGTCTCTCCATGACCTGTCCCAACAGTGGTACCCAGAAATAATTGAATCCAATTGACCTTGTCTGTAAAGGATGATACCAATTGTTCACAGCAAGTTTACAATTGTTCCAGCTATGTTCCCACAACATTGCATATGGAACAGATGCCACACAGTATGGAAAAATATCATTGGTTCATTCTGCACAAACTTAGTGGCATTTACTGCTGTGTAGTGGGACTTCAAATGGATTGGACAAAGGGCCCATTCTGTGTTCAATCTAATTCATTGCAAAAGTTTTCCATTCATACTCCAACACCCTTCTGTTGCTCTCAGTTTTCTCATAAACAGTTTGAGGTCTACTACACGGAAGAAGACACTTAAGAATAATAGTATCAAGTAACTACGTTATTTTTTTTATCCCACTCATTGATCTGATATTCTACATCAGGGGTAGTCAACCATTTTATACCTACCACCCACTTTTGTTTCTCTGTTAGTAGTAAAATTTTCTAACCATCCACTGGTTCCACAATAATGGTGATTTATAAAGTAGGGAAGTCAATTAAATTTAAAAAAGGAAAGTGCTTCAGTATCGGACAAAACCCCTACCACCCACCATGAAAGCTGGAATGCCCACTAGTGGGTGGTAGGGACCAGGTTGACTACCACTGTTTTACATGATTGCTGACAGACACAACAAATTCCCCAAATTTATTTAAAAAAATAATCCAGGTCTGTCAAGTATCTGCAATGGACTGTTTGTCCAGGAAGGTTTTATGGCAGCAAATGTTTTTCATTTCTGAATCTTGGCTGCTTAAAAGAGTCACAGAATCCTCAAAATGCAAGAGACGTTTGAGTGTTGGAAAGTACACGGCGATTCAGAATCCCATTCCTCAATAAACAGTATGATAACAAAATTAAATAGAAAATTTCTGCTTGGTCTCTGTAACAAAGGGAGAAAAAAACTGGAATATTTCCCAATAACGCTGCTTTTTTTTTTGTGCTAATGCCAGAAGACGGTGTAAATGTAGTTCAGGAATAACCCCCAAACTCATGCCTGCAATTTGTTCTACACTTCTGGTATGGAACTCATCGCTTCAGAGATGGTATTCAATAGGTTCTGACTAGTTCTGGAGAACCGGTAGCAGAAATTTTGAGCAGTTCGGAGAACCGGTAAATACTACCTCTGACTGGGCCCGCCCCCATCTATTCTCTGCCTCCCGAATCTCAGCTGATAGGGAGAGAATGGGAATTTTGCAGTAACCTTTCCCTGGAGTGGGGGAAGGAATGGAGATTTTGCAGTATCCTTCCCCTGCCATGCCCACCAAGCCTGTGCCCACCAAGCCACACACACAAAATCGGTAGTAAAAAAAATTGAATCCCACCACTGCATAGCTTCCATGTCAGTTACAACACATGACAAATTAATCCAGTGTAAGTTTCAATAGGAAATCAGAATCTGTCAAGCTGGACTAGATAAGAATATACCGAATGGATATCTCATAGACTTAAACTAAGGTTTATGTTTACAGCATTATATCAGGGTTTAAATGAATTGGTTGGATTGTGTCTACCTTTTCACAATGTGCAATCTCAGGAAAAATATTGGGAAAAGAAAAAAAAAGCTAACTTCTGAAGTTTTATGCATCTATGATTCAAGGTTTTGTTTTCTTAACAGATCTTAATAAGAAGAGAAATTTGGTATCTATAGTAGACATGTGTATATTTAGGTAGTGGAATTGCCCTGTAGAAGATGGTAGGCCCTCAAATCCAGCCCTTAAAGTCCAATTTCACATGAAAATTTATTTCTGATGATAATTGAATTTAGGACAATTACATCAGAGGTGGTATTCAGCAGGTTCTGACCAGTTCTGGAGAACTGGTAGTGGAAATTTTGAGTAGTTCAGAGAACTGGTAAATACCACCTCTGACTGGCCCTGCTCAGATCTATTCTCTGCTTCCTGAGTAGGGAGGAAATGGGGAGTTTGCAAGAACCTTCCCCTGGAGTCGGGAATGATTTGAGATTTTACAGTAATCTTCCCCTGGAGTAGGGAGGAAATGGAGATTTTACAGTATCCTTTCCCTGCCACTTCCATTAAGCCATGCCCACAGAACCAGTAGTACAAAAAAAAAATGAATTCCACCATTGAATTCCACCACTGGATGCTTTTCTTTTATTGTGCATGAATGTAAGCAGGAAATATTAATACAGTACATTTTCCATGTGACCAGGCAATGAGAAGAATTTTTAGACTCCAGCTTCCTTTCATTAGATTTCCATCAGTGTAAACTCTTACTGTCCCTTCTATCTCCCCCTTTGTTAAAGAAAATCAATTCCCCAGTAAAGAATAATACCAAATACTGAAGAGAAAAAAAACCTCTTGGGATTGTACTTCAAACAAAACTCTGCAGTACATTAAACTAAACTTTGTTTCATACATAGGTCTGTAGCAGTTGCTTTCACTGCTTCACTTGGATGCTCTGAAGATGCACTGTTTTCCCACAAGTTGCCATGTAAAGGAAAATTGGAATTGCACAATAAATTGTTGGCTGTAAGAAGACACTTCAAGGGCAACCACTATTTCACCGGTATTTAAAATAACATAAATAGATTGCTTGTAGCCAAAGCTTGTTCTATGCATTATTTAAGCTCTATTGTGCGTTCAGGACTCTTTTCCTAGGAAAACCAATGCAGGACATAGTTTCAAAAGCAACAAGGACAACCATAAAACCTAACAGGAAGAGTTACATAATCTCTTACATGCAGTGGTTATGTAACCCAGAATTTCCTAATCAATATTCTTCGACTTTCTTCCTCTATGAGGAGTTCATATTAGAGTGTGTGGGTTTTTTTGTTTAGTGTAATAACTTCCCAAAGGTATGCCTTCTTTTTTCCCTAAATATTATCTCTTCTTTTGCAATTTACTTTCCAGTTTATCTTCTGCATAATTAATGAACTAGGATATCTATGCTAGATCTAATGATCTAGCAATGATTTACCATAAAATCTAATGCGTATCTACTTAGAAATAATCCCTTTGCATATAGTGTGGCTTATTCTCAGACAAAAACCATTCAACTAAATGCCAAAGGGGGGGGTGGGGAGTGGAAAGTTTCTTTTTTTTTAATTTGCACCTTCTAGAAATCATGATAGCTATAGAAGAATTTTAATTCTGAGCTATTGCTCAGAATTATTAAAAGATTGTTGCATTTGTAGAGGAATCGCCCCAAACAACTTAAATCTGCAAAGAAAAATACGTTTCAGACAACTTGAATCCAAATCTTTTAGCTAGGCTTAATATTAGAGCTCCTTTTGGGAGATATATTTAGAAGAGTATTCCCTTCCAGATTGTAAGGACCTGTCACTTCCTAAAAAATTATGACTTTAGAAATAACATATTTACCTTTATTCAGCTCTATGTTTTTTGTCTTCCAGTTTATGTCAAACATGCATTACAATCATATCAGCAGCTGCATCTTTAATAAATACCCAGTACCGTAAAGCCCATCCTTCTACCGTGTTTCCCAAAAAATATTTTCTTATTTTCTTTTGACCCCTGAAATAAGCGCTTGGCCTTATTTTCTGGGAGGTCTTATTATTTTTGAGGTGAAGGAGACGGCAAGCATGGTCACCTCATGGCTGCTAGCTGTGTTGCAATATTTTTGGTTAGGGATTATTATTGGGGGGTGGGCTTATTTTACTGCATGCACGCAAAATCCCAACTGGGCTTATTATCCAGGGAGGACTTATTATGGGGAAAACATGGTAGTTCTAATACAAAAATTCACAAATTAAACTTTTAAACGTTTAATATCAGTATTTTTACCATGAACTAATGAATATTGGTTTCATATTCGTTCTTATTGGATGTTCAACTTACCTCTACAGATAGGAACTGGAAAGTCCCAGGATGCTGTATTTACTGAACTGGCTATACAGGTAAGTTGGGGATGACCATCCAGTATGTAGCCTGTCACACAGTTATATCGGATTTTGTCACCAACATCAAAACGTGTTCCAGATAAAATGCCTTTGGATGGAGTTCCAGGATTTCCACAAGAACTGCTCTGTAATTCTATGAAAGAAAAAAAAGAAAAGAAAAGAATTACAAGAGCTCATAGTTCACCAATTAGCACTGCTGTTTAAAGTGCTCGTGTGTACCACCAACTATCTCTTTTTCAAGAGATAGTTGGAACGACTTCTGGAACGACCTACCCCCCGACCTTCGCACTATCTCGGACCTCCGCCTCTTCCGCCAACGTCTTAAGACGTATTTATTTCAGCAAGCCGGCCTAGGATAGCCCCCCGTTTCTGACTTTTTAAAATATAAATTATAATTTGGGAAGGTTTTAACATGGGTTTTAGCACGGGTTAACTAATTTAATATATTTTAACTGATATTTATTGTATTTTGTGGTTTTAATCATGCCTGTGCGCCGCCCTGGGTCCTAACAAGGAGAAGGGCGGGGTATAAATTTAATAAAACAAATAAATAAATAAATAAATAAAAATAAGATATTGCATACTATTCCTTTCTGTTCTGTTTCCATTAGCTTGCATTCCACATGGTGCTGCAGTTTGTGTTTCCTTAAAGATCCAAATTTATTTATATTTAGTTATAAAAAATCAATATTTTTTTTTATAATTATGTATTTCATTGTCAGCATTTTTTTTAAAGTATGAACCAATTTTTACCTTGTTTTAGTGTGTATTGCATTCAGTATATTTTGTTTTCAACTTTAACAGATGCACACCTTTTTTTAAAATGTACACATTCTTACATGAAATTGGGACTGGAAAAAGAATTTCAGACACACTATTGAATTTGCGGTCTAGAAATACAACAATCATTGGAATACTCTGCCCCACCCCCTTCACATGTGCCCATGACCTTGTGCACCCCCAGCTCTCCTCCCAGACATGTGTGTGACCCCCCATGCTTCCCCTGAACCCCATTTTGGTCCTAGCAGGCCTCCCTGAAGCCTCCTGAAACAAAAAAATGGGGCACGGGAAGGTGCACTGCACCCTCCTTGCTCCCCCCCCCCGCATATGCGCACATCTCCTGCATGTGTGGCAGAGACCAGAAAATCATCTGGCCAGCAGGAGGTGCACATGTGGTGGAGCTAAGCTGGGCAACGGCTTGCATGCTGGCAGAGAGGGCTCCAGGTGCCACACAGGTTCACCATCACGGGCCTAGAGTATAAATCACAAGCATTTGCCTGCAGTTCCTCAGTTCCATTTTTGAATCAATCAACGCTGTTGCACCTATGCTGGTCCGGTTCTTGCCTACTGAAGCCCACTCCACAATACTTCCTATGACAGTTCCCTCATTCTTCTCCAGTAAAAATAAATCATTAGAGATTCTTGAATTATTAGAATTTTTCCCAATTGTTTCCTGTCGTGTCTGTTGAGCAAAGCCTGGAATTTAACTCATGGTCTTATTGATTTTAAGTTCCTCTCATAAACTCTCCTTTTAATTCATTACTCTTTTATTTTATTTTTTATTTTTTTATAATTTGTTTTTATTTACAAACATGTAAAATATACCCACAGAAAACTGAGATGTACACCACATTTACACACTACAATACGAACAGGAGCTTCCTGTTCTTTCTAATAGCAATTGCCAATCGATACCTCTCTCCTTATATTATTTCCCCTTCTAGTATATTTCATTTGCATTTCACCATTCTTAACCCTCTTATTTTACTCATCTGTCTGCTATATTGGCTGATTACCACTAGTAAATTTAAACCACTTGGATATGTATATATGTGTTAATTCTCCTTAACTACTATTTTTGGTTTGTTTTCTTCCTTCATTGATCCTTGTTTCTTTTCTTTTTTTTTTCAAATATGGAACGCTTCACGAATTTGCGTGTCATCCTTGCGCACGGGCCATGCTAATCTTCTCTGTATCGTTCCAATTTTAGTATATGTGCTGCCGAAGCGAGCACATTGATCCTTGTTTCTTTCCTCCACCTACCTATACTATTTATCCCATATCTGGTAGTATTCTGTTTCTTCTTTTCCTTGGATTTCTTTTGTTAATTTGTCCATTTCCGCACAGTCCATAACCTTTCTTATTATTTCATCTTTGCTTGGAATTAATTCGTTTTTCCTTTTCTGGGAAAAGGCAATCCTCACTGCCGTAATTATATGTAATATTAAATACTGGATTTCTTTTTTGTATTTCTCAGTCATTATTCCTAATTAAAAAAAACTTCTGGTTTCCATTCTATTTTGACACTTGATATTGCCTCTAGCCATTTTTTTTTATCCTTTTCCAAAAAAATTTAGCCTCCTCACAGGTCCACCATAAGTGGTAGTATGTTCCATGCATTGATTCACATTTCCAACATTTTGGGGAAGTATTTGTTGAGATTTTACCCAACCTTGTTGGTGCCAGATGTAATCTGTAAATCATTTTGTATTGGCTTTCCTTGTATGCAACTGATAGTATCATTTTTAAGTTTGTTCTCCAAAACCTTTCCCATTTATCTAATTCGATATTAGAGCCAAAGTTCTGTGACTATTTTATCATTTGTTCTTCTTCCATTTTATACTTCAGGAGATATTACTCTTTTAAGTTAACATCTCTTTTTAAAACTTGTAAGAGAGGAAAATGATTCCATAAATGACATCAGATTTGCATGTTCAACAACAAGACCAATATATTGCATAGTATTTGAATATTTAAGCTTATTACCAAGTATATGGTTATAATAAGGCTGTTCCAAAAATGTGAAGGGTGGATTAACATATGAATAAGACAAGCTATCATATTAAAATTTATACTTCTATTTAAAAATGGAATTCATGCTATTTAGTCAAAGATCAAGTTAGTTAAGGCCAGCCAAAATGTTAGAGATACTAACTTTGATGGGAAATGGTGTAGAATATAGAAATAAATGCACAATGATTAACACAAGTCCCAAGTCTTAAAAAAAAGAGAAAGTCATACCTATTTTTTTTCTTTTAAGACCAAAAACTTAAATTCATTTAAAAGAACAACTTGATATGAATGTACTTATCACTTCTCAAAATTCCTTTTTGTGAAGAAAGTATCTTTTATGCAGATTTCTGAGTGCAATTCAAAACAGATTTTCCCATGTTTTATTAATTTACACGTCCATTGATAACATGATAAAGGAGAACAGGGAGCTGAATTAGATAGTGTTAAACTGACCCAACTATACAAAAAAATTATCTTGCTTAAGCAACTGTGTTTGTTCTTAAAATATTAATTCCCACAACTAATTACAATGAAGAACGTTAACCAGATTTATACTTCCAACCAATTATTTTTCACCTGAGATGCAATTCTAGGCCACAGGCACAAATAATTAGACCCAATCCATTAATTAAAGCTATTTGCCAAGAGACTTTGAACGTACTGTAAATTGTAATTGCATCTAGCAATTGTAGTAATTTATCCCACCCAAACTCATCAATCCATCTTTTTACTTCATTAGACACTATGAGCAGTTAAAGCATGACTAACCCTTGAAAGAATATTTTTGTTCCTTCCAGTAAATATTTACCTTTTAATAAGTGCTGCAGAAAAGCTAGCCTTTAGGAAAATCTGCAGGACAGTCCAAATTGTGTATAATGCAAATCAACTCCTAAGTGATTTCATTCAAGCTGCTGAATTATTATTATATACACAGGCAATTCACAGTTGTCTGTTTTAGGGGCCTTCATACACATCAAGTACTTTCCAAAAAAAATGAAGATGTCACGATGTATTGGCATAGTATATGTGCAGATCCAAGCAATATGGCCTTTTGCATTTGACAGATGGACATTTTGTCAATGCACAGGTTCTCTAAGTGTCATCCAACATTTTTATGTCATCCAGAAATATTATTTTCCTTTTCAATAGCAAGGATTTTGTTGCTGTCGTCAAATAACCTAACAGAATAATAGAGTTGGAAGGGATCCTGGAGTTCTTCTAGGGACTTCTAACCCCATCTCAATCCAGCTAGCCAATCTCTTTTTAAAAACCTGCAGTGATGGAGCACCCACAACTTCTGAAGGCAAGCTGTTCCACTAATTAATGGTTCTCATTGTTAGGAAGTTTCTCCTTAGTTCAAGATTGCTTCTCTCCATGACTAGCTTCCATACATTATTTCTTCTCCTACCTTCTGGTGCTTTGGAAAAAAAAGTTTTGTCCCTCATCTTTGTGGCTATGCTTCAGATATCAGAACATTGCTACAATGTCAGCCCCAATCCTTCTTTTCCTTAAACTAGACACACTCAATTCCAGCAACTGTTTTTCATGTGTCTTAACCTCCAACACCCTAATCATTTTTGTTGCTCTTTTGTGCACTTTTTCCAGAGTCTAAACATCTGTTTTATATTGTGATGGCCAAATATAACGTATACCTCATTTTAAAACTCACGTGACAGAGGAAGGATACAAACTAGGGTTATGTTCTTTTTCAGAAATCATAAATATTTATGGCTGTTAATATTTTGTCTGTATGTTCTTTTTTTATATAAAAAAAAATGTGCCAGTCAATTATATTTAGTTCACCAGAAATAAATAATCTCTTAAAGATTATTTTACTAATATCTTTAATATTGATGTGCTAGGAAACTTTAAACCAGGAAGATTTCATTTCCTTTTCCTCTTTCACACTTAAAAAAAAGAAGCACGAAATCTAACGTTTTCTCTAGGAATTTATTGGAATTTTAGAACATAGATTAAAAGTTCTATCATGAACTGAATATTTTTTTCAGGTTAAGAGCCATTCTCACGATAATATTTGAAGCAATTTTCCTAGAAACTGCAATATTTATTTGAGAAATACTATATAAAAATAAGGGGATACGGTGATTCAGTGGCTAAGACGCTGAGCTTGTTGATCAGAAAGGTTGGCAGTTTGGTGGTTCGAATCCCTAGCACCACATAATGAAGTGAGCTCCCATTACTTGTCCCAGCTTCTGCAAAACTAGCAGTTTGAAAGCATGTAAAATTACAAGTAGAAAAATAGGAATAGCCTTTGGTGGGAAGGTAACAGCATTCCATGTGCCTTTGGTGTTTAGTCATGCGGGTCACATGACCACCGAGACATCTTTAGACAGTGCTGGCTCTTCGGCTTTGAAACAGAGATGAGCACCGCCAGAGTCGGCGATATGTGCTAGTTGTTCCCAGAGTCGGGAACGACTAGCACATATGTGTGAGGGTCTTTACCTTTACATTTTACCTCTATAAAAATAAATTTCATTTACAGTATTATGTGCTTTGAGTGAGGTGAGTTTAATGAGTTTCCTGGTTTTCTCCAGATATGGCTGAGGCTTTTTGTCTTTCAATCTACTTTTTATAAGAGGTTGATTTGAAAATTGATCAATTAAATCTGAAGACTGATTCTCTTTAATTCTCTTAAAATGAGAAGATTCCCCATAATTATGTTTTAATCTAGATTAGAACAGGATCCTCTCATCATTTCAAATAAAGTCAAGAATGGCAAGACAAGGCAAGACAAAAAAACAATAGGTGGAAACTAATCAAGGAGAGAAAGCAACCTAGAACTAAGGAAGTTGTAGGTACTCCATTTCTGGAAGCTTTTAAGAAGAGACCGGACAGCCACTTGTCTGGAATGGTATTGGGTCTCCTGCTTGAGTAAGGCTTGGGCAGAAAGACCTCCAAGGTCCCTTCCAACTCTGTTATTTTGTTATTTATGTTTAAATCATACTTCTGAAATCAGCAGTACTAAAACTCTAAGGGCAAATTGCTCATAAAATAATTCCAGCAAGCTTTTTCATTTCATATTCCATTCTTGTTCTGCATGGAAAAACCTTTCTAATGTTAATAGGACTTTTGTGCATTAAAACTTAGAGAAAAATATGCTCTGGAGAGTTCTCCTTAGCAGAAATAGGAAATGTTTTGAGACTATTTAATTAACAAAATTCCACTATTTGTAAATATTAATTAAAACCATTCAAATTAAATACCTCTCACAATTCATAATACTTTGATAGAAACAACCTATGAAGAGGAACATTTTTACTTTGGGACGTTTTTGATTAAAAATGTGACCCAAGTACATATTTCAGCCCACCATTCTTCTTTTTATTGTTATGTACATAAGCCATATGTGTGGACAGCAACTTTCTCTTCTTTACGTGAAAAAAAATAGTATCAGAAATAAAACAGTACTGAATCTTACAATGGTTCAAAAGTAGTCGTGTAAGCATGGAAGACAACAAAGGAGTGGTGGGATTCAATTTTTTTTATTACTGGTTCTGTGGACGTGGCTCGGTGGGCGTGGCAGGGGAAGGATACTGTAAAATCTCCATTCCCAACCCACTCCAGGGGAAGGTTAGTGCAAAATCCCCCATTCCCTCCTGGTCAGCTGGGACTTGGGAGGCATAGAATAGATAGGGGCAGGGCCAGTCAGAGGTGGTATTTACCGGTTCTCTCAACTACTCAAAGTTTCCGCTACTGGTTCTCTAGAACTGTAACACCTCTGCAACAAAGTATGCATAATTTGGAACAACAGTAGTCTCTACTTCCTGGTTATGAGACATCTGTTGCCGCTGTGAAGGAAGAAAAATCTGTATAAAAATGAACCTTTGAGCAATCAAGCTATGCTGATTCTTTCATATACAAGCTAAAATCATATACCGTGGAAATATACTTACTAAAACCAGGATACATTGATAGAGGATTAAATTATTGACAACATCAATCAGAACAATTTTTCTAACCTTTTCATTAATAATAATCAGATGAGGGGGGAAAGAACTAAACATAGAATTATTTATTGGTTGCTGGTATTCCATAGTACATATAGTTTAAGCATGTATGGTTGGCTATAATATTTTCCCCTCTATAACGTATCTCCTTCCCCCTCCCAATCTCTAAAGAAATAGCCAAGATGTCTTTTCAGACAAATATCCTAGGGAATTAGGTGTATAGCTATTCATGGATGCTTATGTGTAAGAAAAAAGGAAGTTTTCTTTTAAGTAGCTTTAGCACATTAAAATAATTCCACAGGATCACATTGCTGACACTTTTATTTTAGAGAACAGGATTATAATGGTTATATTGTCCTTCTGTGTTTGCAAAATGTGTAGCAACTTTATTTATAGAATGAAAATAATGCCTTATGCTCCCTGCTGAAATGCCAGCTTCAGCATTAAAGAAGTTTGAACATCACCCACGCTAACTGTTCAGGTTTTTCCTCAAGAACTGGAATTCTTTATAGTAGATTTCCATTGTATAGCATTACAGAGGTTTTTACATTTGCATTTGCATTATATGGAGGATGATTTTTTTAAATCTATAAAACTGTTCATAGCACTATACAAATGTACAAAATAGTTCCCACAGTTAATAATGCAGAATTTATATCATACAGCATAATTCAAATTAGCATTTATTTGCCCTATGTTTTTTTTTAAATGGCCCTGTAATCCCTTGCATTGGGGTGGAGTCAGGTTGGCTGAATGGAGGGAGTGACTGTTTAATGGCTGGATGCCCTTCCCAATGCCTATGCAGAATTCACAGCAGATATTTTCTCTTTGTGCCCAGAGGGACAAATATCTGCTGCTAAGTAGGATCCTGATTATAACCTGCTGATTGCGAGGTGAGAGCTGCATCTCTGTCAACTCTGAAGTGAATCTTCTGACACCATCTTTTGCTGCCACAAACTTTGAGTGGGGGAAGGGAGGGGGGAAATAGAACTACTACCAGTCAAAACAAAAAGTTTTCTTATGGGAACCAAGGCCATCCCAACAGGTGACAAGAGAGGGAGGAGAAGAGTGACCAAGCAGCCTCCCAGCTACTTTCATTGGACAATGTGACTGGTGATATCTGTGGATGGAAATATTTGCTCCTTTAATTAAGGAGAAAACCGTGGGAACTTTTAGAGTTGGTTTTCACTAGCTGTGCAGATATGATGTATTCAATAAACATGTTCTTTGAGTAATCTACCTGTATCCGAAATTTGCTTTTGAAGGATGTATTACTCAGAACTCTGAGAGGCCACCACACCACTCAGCATTGATTTGCCCTATCAATCTCTGTTTATATTTCCTTCTCTTTTCTGTTTCCATATACTTACATAGATGCTACTAAATCCCAACTCGTTTTAAGGACCAAAGTACCCAGGAAACCTTAGCAGCTTTTCTCCACTTTTTAGAGGGAATCATTATTTAAATAATGAATGAAATGATATCCTTTATAGATATTCATGTATTATTGCCATTTAGTATAAGCTATTAAAATTATATTTGCTGTGGTTTTTAATTGAACTTAACTACTGACAATGCTTCTGTTTTAATTATAAAGTCCCTATGTCTCCCTTGTGCATGGTGAAATGTAAGTAAATAGACACTGTTCGTTTTGTACTTAACTATTCATAGATCACTATCCTAAATAAGAAAGACCAGGCATAATCAATAAGAAAGTTAGCTAGAAGAGAGGAGAGAAATGGATACATAGACAAACAATATCTACTGGCACTACCATCCTAAATGTGTGTACTCAGAAAGAACAACTTAGGGCTTTATATAGTAGCAAAAATCTGCAGAATTGTAATCAATGTTTGTTAAACTATAGATGATAACTTCTTCCTCAGATAGGAAGACAACATTGAAAGAATAAGCATCATGAGCACATTATTCTGCTCCACATTTTATCGATAACTTGTTAAAGCAAGTAAAATCCTTGAAGAAAGTTCTTTTCATGTTAATGTAAACTGCCTTGCATTCTTTAGCCATCCCATGCATCTGATGGAGTAAACTCATAAAAGTGTATGGCTTTAACTAAATTTGCTAGAGGTTAGCAAAAGTGCCACTAGAATCCTGATAATTAGCTACATGCAATAACATAGCTCTTCTCTTACAATCTTTTGTAAGCTAATAGGAAAACTTTATATTATATTTTTATCTGATAGTTGTGCACTGCCCAGAGTCACTTTGAACTGAAGTCATATATGTTTTTAAAATTTGCCACAAATTGAGTTTTTGGCAAATCAATGTGTACAAAGTAATACAAAGGCAAGACAAAGTAAGCGATCATCAGAAGTGATTATTTACTCATGAACGTGAATCACTAATTATCAGTCCATCATTCAGAGCTTAAACTGTGCAATAAATTACAGTAAACGTATAGATTAAATTGGTTAAGGACCAATCTTAGATCACATATCTTGTTTATCAACAAAGAACATGGCCCAAATTTTTAAAATGAGAAACAAGGGATACAATAATAATAGTAATAATAATAAATAGAAAAAGACAATTGGGATTATATGTGAACCTAAATTTGCCAACTCTAATTAAGACTAACCTTGTAATTTCTCTTTTTCTTGCCCAATAAATGCATTTAATAATTTGCATATATGAATGTCTGTGCATTATGTCTCACTCTCTACAATATGTAACTACACGTACATAGAGACACAGCCTTCTTTGACAAAAGTCACAATCCACAAAAATGGAAAGAACCATGTAAAACATAGATATAGCTGAATCAATAACTTTGAGTTAAAATATAAGGTAAAGGTAAAGGTTCCCCTTGCACATATATGGTAGTCATTCTCAACTCTAAGGGGCGGTGCTCATGTTGGTTTCAAAGCTAAAGAGCCAGTGATGTCCGAAGATGTTTCCGTGGTCATATGGCTGGCATGACTAAATGCCAAAGGCACACATAATGCTGTTACCTTCCACTGAAGGTAGTCCCTATTTTTCTACTTGCATTTTTATGTGCTTTCGAACTACTAGGTTGGCAGAAGATGGGACAAGTAACAGGAGGTTACTCCATTACACAGTGCTAAGGATTCGAACCATCAAACTGCTGACCTTTCTGATTGACAAGCTCAGTGTCTTAGCCACTGAGCTACTGCATCCCTAGAGTTAAAATATAGTGCAATGTAAAATATCCTATTTGTTAGGACTGTTCAAATGAATTCCTCTGATGAAGCTTCAATTATCCATCCTTCACCTGACTCATTGCCTTGCTCAGATGTGGACTCTCAGCATCTCCTCTAGATTTCTTGTGATAAGAGAAAGCTGACAGAAACCTTTCCAGCACTGACTAAAAGTTGTTTATACTACATGGCTCTGGATTGTGTGAATTTTTCAGTGGGCAGCTTTGACCACATTGGGGTTAATCTCAAAATTGGTCATCCTAGAAGCAGTTCAGCCAGTGTTAGGAGAGAGATATTAGAGAAACTTTCCTTGCAATATAAAAGAGGCAGCCCAAATTGCTCTATTGTGACCTGTTCACAATTCTGAAGCCTCCTCTATTTCCTGAAATTCTCCATCAAACAAATTAAATATTTCTTTCTATAGGATTCAGAATTGATTCAGAGATCAATTATGATCTCTGATTCAGAGGTTTTTGTGCATGAAAAGGATATCACCAATATCGATTTCATACACAAAAACATCAGACCAGACACACACAGGTTCTTTGGTTTTCTTCCAGGAAAAAAAAAAAGAGCCAACATGAAAAAGAAGCGCTGAGGTGAGATAAAAGACAAGACATAGAAAAGAAAAAAGAAAAAAAAAATCCATTGTTAGGCACTCTTAAAAACTCTTCAGTTCTTAACAATAAATTTAAGTTGACTCTCCAATTTTCAGGTAATGATTTAGAGAGAAAGAAAGGAACTTTCCTATTGTGTAAATGTGAAGTATCAAAGAACGAGCCATGGTTCAGTAATAAACTATTATTCTGCTTTATACACCAAATGTCCACGATCCATCTCCCTTATTTTGTTATATAGAAGGGAATTGACTGAGGATGTTTGAGGTTCTTTCCAAACTTCACTGCATAAGCAATACTAACCATTTATGACTCCAAGTCAGTGTTTCTTTATGTGTGTGTGTGTGTGTGTGTGTGTGTATTTGTTTTTATGAGCTGATCAATAAATAAATCAGAGAGACTAGTATAGATCTATTTCGAGCTTTTTAGCTCTCATCAGCTAGCCTTACCCTTAACTGGGATTCGAACCAGGGCTGTATTGCATATCAGGCAAGAGCCTTTAGCCATTCAGCCAAGATATACAATACAGTACTGTATTGTACTAATACAATACAATACTGATATGCAATACAGCCAAAGTTCGAATCCCAGTAAGGGTATGGCTAGCTGATGAGAGCTAAAAAGCTCGAAATAGATCTATACTAGTCTCCCTGTCTTATTTATTGATCAGCTCAAAACGTAACACACATATAAAAAAAATTACACAACGGAATTCATGGCTTTCTGTCTAGATGGTCTTTGGTGATGAGCCGAAAGGCAGAAAAGGAAACAGTATGTCTCCTTCCTTAATTGGGGCCCTAACAGGGTGTTGTGGAACAATTATATATACTTATCCGCCTGTCTCAGCTGAGCAGGAACAGAACCTGGCTGGCTTAATGGCTAAGGCCTCGCATGGAATACAGTTCCGGTTTGAATCCCAGTAAGGGTATGGCTAGCTGATGAGAGCTAAAAAGCTCGAAATAGATCTATACTAGTCTCCCTGACTTATTTATTGATCAGCTCAAAAATGTAACACACACACACACACACACACACACACACATATATACTGGTCTTGTTGTATTCAGGTATTTTCCCATGTAAGCATGGGTTTTGCAACGTTTTGCAACGTTTTGCAACATTTTGCAACGTTTCGGCAAGATCTCACTTGCCATCTTCAGGCTTCGGTCTGTGGCTACGAAGGTGCCGCCCTTCCTTAAATCTTGGTGGGGGTGGGGTGGAGTGCTGACTCTGTTGTTGTGAGTGGGTTGATTGGTTGTGCAGCTGTATCATGATACCAATGTATCATGATACCAATCCTAATACAGCTGCACAGCCAATCAACCCACTCACAACAACAGAGTCAGCACTCCACCACCCCCCACCAAGATTTAAGGAAGGGCGGCACCTTCGTAGCCACAGACCGAAGCCTGAAGATGGCAAGTGAGATCTTGCTGAAACGTTGCAAAAACAATCCCATGCTTACACGGGAAAACACCCGAATACAACAAAACCAGCATACCTACACCCATGCAAATCTACGAAAATATATATATATATATATATACTTCTAAGTGAAAAATGTTGGTTTGGGAATATTTTTATTTTATTTTAACCCATTTGTTTTAGCAATAGCAAAAGCACTTAGACTTATATATCACTTCCTAATGCCTTTGCAGCCCTCTTCAAATGGTTTACAGAGTTAGCATATTTACCCCAACAATCTGGGTCTGGCTTCTCCTATTGACATCTTGTCAGAAATGGCAATCACATGACCTCGAGATGGTGCATTAGATGAATCTGAATTTTGATCATGTGAACATGGGGATGCTGCAATGGTGGTAAGCAGAGGTTGATTCCTACCAGTTCAGACCGGTTCGGCCAAGTAGGTAATAACGCGGCCTGCCACACCCCCAAACCGGTTCTATCGTCGGCATTGCCATCTTGATTTTCAGTTCTGTGCATGCGCAGAGCAATCTTCATTGCAAAAAAATATTGTTTTCCCTTTTCTAACTGTGCATGCGCAGACCTTTTTAGGTGCAAATGCACGGAGCAAAAATTTGTGCACTTTTGTGCACTGAACCCGCAGTAATGCTGGTAGCAACCCACCCTTGGTCGTAAGTGCAAGGAACAGACACAAATCATTTCTGTCAGTGCTGCTATAATTTTGAACAGCCACCAAACAAATGGCTGTAAGTCAAAAATTAGCTGTAAAAAAATTATTTTGATACTAAAAGCTGTCTAATGCTTTCCTTAAACAGACCACAGAAGATAGCCTTTTGCCTGACTTTATGTCACTTTTCAGGAAATATCTCTGGCAGTGAGAGAATTTCAAGTCTTCCCATGAATATTTTTACTACTAAATAAGTTTAGAGGCCAGGTTAAAAACATTAAATATAAGGTTGAAAGGAAGCACCTACACTTAACTTTTGAAAGATAAGGCATTTGGCAGTTCTGCATTCTACATGACCTTTTCTTATGGACATCATTTCTTTTCAGCTCATCATCTGACAGAATAGTAGAAGGTGAGAGTTCAAGAATATTGATTATAAAGCAACCTAGTAGCTTTAATTACCTCTCACTGTTAACAAATATTTCTTTCCCCAAAAAGACTAGACACATATTGTAAATGTAGGAGTCTTCCATATTGCAACAATAGAGGTAAAAAAAAAAGATTCAAAAAAATGAAATATGTAAATGCTAACTGAGAAAACATGGAAAATATTTATCTATGAAGTACAGTGGTACCTCGGTTCACGAACGCCTCTGTTCACGACCAATTCGGATTACGACCAAAAATTTCCCAAAAAATGTGCCCCGGTTCACGAACACCGTTTCGGTTCACGAACGGAAAAGTTCGTAAAAATACGCTCCGCTTCACGAACTCCGCCTCGCTTCACGAACTCCGCCTTGCTTCACGAACTCCGCCCTCGCATCACGAACAGAAAAGTTCGTAAAAATGCTCGGATTCACGAACCCTGCCTCGCTTCACGAACCGGAGCCGCGGACATTTTAAAAACAAGGTCAGAACGGATTAACCGGATTTACATTGAACCCTATGGGAAACTGTGCCTCTGTTCATGACCAATTCTGTTCGCGAACAGAGTCAGTTCAAGAATCACGACCAAAAAACAAGGTCGGAACGGATTAACCGGATTTACATTGAACCCTATGGGAAATTGTGCCTCGCTTCACGACCAATTCGGATCGCGAACAGAGTCAATTCACGAATTAAGTTCGTGAACCGAGGTACCACTGTATAATAGTCAATATATGTATAGCTAATTTACAATAAAATATCAATTTTTACAAATATATAAGTGTGAGCATAAATGATGGTGTAATAAACCTTTACATGGCTTGCCATTTTTCACGTTATTAAATATAAAGACCAAACAAGTGAAATGTTTTTAGCTTCAAATACAGAAAAAAAACAAAGAAAGAAAGAGTTTAAAATATAAAATATAAAAATATAAAAAAGGAAAGTCTCCATATCAGAAGACTATTTAGATTTATTTTAATTAGGCTCCATTAAATGCAGACATACATTATTGATAATTGTTCCAATTATCTAAACCGAGTCCACCAATTGACTATAGTTCTTTTATTCAGAACCAGTATGACTAACAGCCCACAAATACACATGCATGCATGCATGCATGCATGCATACATACATACATACATACATACATACATACATACATACATACATACATACTCGGTTCCTAGATAACACAATCACGCAGTGATTTTGAAAAATCAAGAGACTGAATGTGAGTGCTGTATATCCCTATAGAAAATATGGTTCTCCTTTTGATATTTTCACATAACCCAAACGTAACTCAACCTGAAGATGAGAACTTAAAGACAAAATAGATGTCTACAAGAAGTTTTAAATTGAGATCTTTCTGCTCCTTGCAAATTCTTTATTTGTCCAGGAGAATTAAACCAAATGATTTTTCTATTTTTTTTATTAATCCTGTAATTTGTCTTCCTTCTCTGACAGAACATAGATGTAGATATTCATTTCAGACATATCCCTGTATTATATCAATATGCCTTCCATTTCTTGACTTTTTTCAACTTTTCCTCCTTTGATGAGCTGTGGTGGTGCAGTGGTTAGAGTGCAGTACTGCAGGCTACTTCTACTGACTGCAATTGCAATTTGGCAGTTCAAATCTCACCAGGCTCAAGGTTGACTCAGCCTTCTGAGATGGGTAAAATTGTTGGGGGAAATATGCTGACTCTGTAAACCACATAGAGAGGGGTGTAAAGCACTGTAACGCTGTAAATAAGTCTAAGTGCTATTGCTAATTATGTTGACATCATGACACTATCACTTTTTCTCAAGGTGTCTTAATCCATTGGCCAACTCCCTTTGAGGATTGGTATTAACTCCAGGACTGCTGCTCTTGCCCTTGCTTCTCCAACAAGTTAAATCAAAACTTTGTTGAATTCTCCACACCTAGTTGGATTGGTTTTTCAAGCAGAGATTAACATACCCTATAGAGAATTTAATGAATGGATTAAGCCACTGTTTACAGTTTCTACCTAAACAATTAGCTAACAGTATATTTTCATGATAGTATTACTTTTGTGGAACATTGAAATAATTTGATACTTTCAGCAAGTCTTCCAGGGATTTCTTCATGGGCATATGACATTTTATATATAAACTTTTCTGCCTCTCCTTTTTCTATTTTAATTTCATTTTAACCACCAATATTATTTGAATTCTACATTTCGTTTCTGATTCTAATCTCATCCATATGACTAGTCACATATTCTGCTTTCCTGTATTAAAATGCCTAGATCCTTCTGTTGGTTCTACAGATGTTGGAGATATCTTGGTTTATTGTCTCCTTACTACCATTTGTTGATGGTATTTTAGTACACTTTTGTGTCTCATATTTTCTTCATTAGCAATCATTTTCACAGTAAGATTATGCCTCTGTATCACTCCCTCTTCCAAACGCTTTTTACCATATATGAGAAGTACAGTTCATCCATATTTAAAAGTCTCTTATATTGCAGGTGTAAGCAATAATCTGAGAGCCATTTTGGCATAGTATTTAAAGGCACAGGACTAGAAACCAGGAAACCATGCCTAAGGCCCAAAGATAGCTGAATTACTTTGAGAAAGTCATTCTCTTTCAGAGCTTAGAAGAAAGCAATGGCAAGCAACTTCCACAAAATGTTGTTAAGAAAACTACATGAAGTTGTCCAGGTAGTCACCAGGAGTCAATAATTATTCAAAGCCACATGAATGCATAGATACCGGGAAAATGCAGAAATTCCAATCTATGTTAATGATTCAGTTTCCATTACTTAAACATTTATTTATTTGTTTCTTTGTTTTGTCAAATGTGTATAAGATAATAGATACAAACACCCGCGAAAACCTCAGAAAACTAATAGATATAAGTATATACAAGATTATTAATACATGAAATGGAAACGAATAAATGGGGTTGTTAAGATATGGATGGTAGACACTTTGGTGCGCTTATGCATGCTCCTTACAGACCTCTTAGGAATGGGTTGAGGTCAACAGTAGACTGTCTAAGGTTAAAGTTGTGGGGGTTTGGGGAAGAAACCACTAAGTCAGGTAACGCATTCCAGGCGTTGACCACTCTGTTGCTGAATTCGTATTTTCTGCAATCAAATTTGGAGTGGTTTACCTTAAGTTTGTATCTATTGTGTGCTTGTGTATTGTTGTGGTTGAAGCTGAAGTATTTATTATTTATTTATCTATCTATCTATCTATCTATCTATCTATCTATCTATCTATCTATCTATCTATCTATCTATCTATCTATCTATCTATCTATTTATTGGATTTCTAGACCGCCCCCTCTCCCCGAAGGGACTCGGGGTGGTGTACAGGTAAAAATTAAAACTATGACAATCAACAATACATATAAACTAAAAGCGAATTAAATAATCCCCTGTACAAATTTATAAAAATTAAAAACTTAACCTTAAAACCTAATCACATAATTTAAAATTACAAACTGAGGCGGGAAGGATAGAATTAGGCCACGCCGGCTAGATGAAACAGGTGGGTTTTGAGCTTCTGACGGAAGGAGCGGAGGTCCGTGGTCGTTCTAATGTCAGGGGGAAGGTCATTCCAAAGGGTCTGGCCCGCCACAGAGAAGGCCCTTCCCCTGGGCGTCGCCCGCTGGCATTGCCTAGTGGACGGCACCCGGAGAAGTCCCTCTCTGTGCGAGCGAATCGGCCGAAGGGATGTATGGGGTAGGATACGATCCCGCAAATAACTAGGTCCTGTGCCATGGAGCGCTTTAAAGATAGTAACCAACACCATGAAACGCACCCGAAAGGCCACAGGCAGCCAGTGCAGCCCGCGCAGGAGTGGTGTTACGTGGGAGTATCTAGTGACTCCCAAAACTGCCCGCGCGGCCACATTCTGGACCAGCTGCAGCCTTCGGGTGCATCTCAAGGGGAGTCCCACAAGTGCATGAGTGACTGTGCGAAGGGCGTCCCGGTCCAGTAGGGGATGCAACTGGCGCACCAGGCGAACCTGGTGAAACGCCCCCCTTGCCACGGCTGTCACATGGTCATTCATTGACAGCCGGGCATCTAGGAGGACGCCCAAGTTGCGTGCCCAATCCACGGGGGCCAGATCTTCGCCCCTAATGGCCAGCAATAGAGTCAGCTGGTTGAACCGGGGCGCCGGTAGCCACAGCCACTCAGTCTTTGAGGGGTTGAGCTTGAGTCTGTTACTTCCCATCCAGATCCGCACGGCTTCCAGACACCGGGACATCACTTCGACGGCATCGTTGGGGTGGTTTGGGGTAGAGATGTACAGCTGGGTGTCATCCGCATACAGATGGTAATCTACCCCAAACCCACGTATGATCTCGCCCAGCGGCTTCATATATGCATTGAACAGGAGAGGCGAGAGGACCGACCCCTGAGGCACCCCACAAGTGAGAGGCCTCTGCCCCCCTGCCAATACAAATTGCACTCGACCAGAGAGGTAGGAGGAGAACCACCGCAAAACGGTGCCCCTCACCCCCAACCCCTCCAGTCGATGCAATAGGATACCATGGTCGATGGTATCAAAAGCCGCCGAGAGGTCTAATAGGACCAGGATGGAGGAACAACCCCCATCTCTGGCCCTCCAGAGATCATCCACCAACGCGACCAAAGCCATCTCCGTGCTGTGGCCGGGCCGGAAGCCGGACTGGCGTGGGTCCAGATAATCAATTTCCTCCAAGTGACGTGGAAACTGTTGTGCCACCACACTCTCTACAACCTTTGCCAAAAAGCAAAGGTTGGAGACGGGACGATAATTAGCTAACAATGCTGGGTCCAGGGAAGGCTTCTTGAGGAGGGGCTTCACCACCGCCTCTTTCAAGACGGCCGGCAAGAACCCCTCACTCAAAGAAGCGTTGACTAACTCCTGGAGCCAGCCTCGTGTAACCTCCCAGGATGCCAGTACAAGCCAGGAGAGACACGGGTCCAATAAACATGTGGTAGCTCGCAGTCGCCTACGCAACCTGTCCATATCATCGGAGGTAACAGAGTCAAACTCCTCCCAGGATGGTGCCTCAAGACCCACCTCCGACGTCCCCTCCAGACCACTTCCAGTGGGGACCAACTCGCTCCGAATCTGAGCGATTTTGTCCTGCAGATACTCCCCAAATTCCTCTGCTCTGCCCTGTAAAGGGGCTTCCCGCGGCCTCTGTTGAAGGAGGAAGCGGGTTACCCCAAACAGGGCGGCAGGGCAGTTATCTGCGGACGCAATAAGAGTGGCACAATACTGATGTTTGGCCACTCTTAACGCCACAAGGTAAGTCCTCAAATGGGCTCTCACCTGTGTTCGGTCAGATTCAGAGCGTGAAGATCTCCACTTGCTCTCTAGGCATCTCTTGTGGCGCTTCATCACCCTCAACTCCTCGGAAAACCAAGGAGCCTGGGTGGTTCGCTGCCGCAAGAGAGGCCGCAAAGGCGCAACCCGGTCCAAGGCCCCAGTGGCCACACTATTCCATGCAGCCACTAGGTCCTCCATCCGGGTGCGGGTCAGGGCTACAGGTAATGGCCCAAGCTCTGTCTGGAACCTTTCAGGTTCCATCAGGCGCCTGGGGCGGAACCATCTTGGAAATTCCGGTTCCGCCTCCCCGCGGTGGGGAGTAGCGGCTGGAAAGTCAAGCCGGAGAAGTGAGTGATCTGACCATGACAGGGGTGTGATGACTAAATCCCTTACTCCCAGATCACTCCTCCACTGGCCAGAGACAAAAATGAGATCCAGTGTGTGTCCTCCCTCGTGTTTGTCCCTACATTGACAGGTAGGACATTTTAGCAGATAATTTTATGTACTATGCTTAAGTCAGTTCAAAGGCGGCATAGTTCTAAATTGTCTAAGCCTAAAATTTCAAGTCTGGTGGCATAAGGTATTCTGTTGCGAGCATTAGTGGAAGGTGGAGAGCAGAATTATTTGTGTCCAAAGCTTCTTCATCTCCCACTTAAAGTTTTATTGCAGCTTTTAATTCAATTCTAACAGCATCATTTTATAATAAATCCTTAAAATAAAATAAATAAATAAAATCATTTGTTCTCATTTGGTTAAGCAGGATTTTCCCCCCATCTACATTATTGTTTGTCCTGAGAAAATTGAACCCTTTGATGTATTGGTCTCTACACTTTGTGGTTCATCTTTTTGCTTATTGAAGTATTTTTCATTATATATGGGCTAGAACCAAGAGACCATGACTTCTAGTCCTGCCTTAGGCAGAAAGCCAGATGTATTGTGTGCTTTGGAAGGTGTTGGAAATTATCTTCCTTGTGGCTTATCTCACATGGTGAATATATTATGTTTGCATTTTCAGGAGAAAAATAAACCTCTGAATTTTCACACGAGCTGGTTTCAGAAGTTCTATTTGCTTGGGCTAAGTAAAGATACCAGTAATTAATGCAAACATGAGATTTTTGAATTTTCAGTTTCATAGCCTACAGATAAGCAATCTAATCCTCATTAGCATTGAGCAAATACGGTGCATACTTAACTATGTTTGTAGAAAGAGTACTATGAAACAGTAAACAATGGCTGTAGCAAATATAACCTGCACAATAAATCCAGGGAATGCATCAATAAACATGAAAAGTTGATTACATGGGCACTTCTTTTCTTTTGTTGATAGATGTTGCTTTTAAGTGTTTATCTTCAAACATTTACCATGAATGCCTCTTAGAGCAACATCATTTCAATTAGTATATTAAAGACTCATCAAGGTGAATTCAGTATTTGACTATTCTGGGTAAGAAGGTAGCAGTCTCTTTAAAAAAAATTCTTGTTCTTTTTGGCAGATACTGGAATTCCGGCACAAGCATAATTACGTATTGCTAACTGTGGCAAAAGTGGGTTTTATTACTACTTTGGTTCTAATAGTTCTATTCATCTCCATATAATTCTTTTTGTCTGCAAAAAAAACCCTGCAAGGTACCTTAATTCTTATTTACAGCAGTGTAAAAACGAGGAAGAGGAGCTATTGCATGAAAAAAGTTAACAATTCAGTAGGAGAAAATATTTTCATTCTAAGGTGGTTCTGAGTCTTTCCATTTGGCCCAGATTCATCTTCTTAAGCCTATCTTTTCTTCTTGGGTTTCTCCATCAGGGAAAAAAAAAAACCTTCCTATGGACTGGATAATCACATCAGATAAGAGGAAAAATTAATTTGTGAGAACTACGTGAAATGCAGAAAGGTGACTCAGGTGAGTTTACACAAAAAGTTAAGTTTTCTGTGAAATCCTTGGTAGTATTTTAGCTTTTGTTTTCTTGAAGATGTTACATTGCCCTACTAGGATAATAAAACATCTGCAAGGAAACAACCACGCTCAGTGTCCATCAAGAATTCCACAGTGCAACTCAGAGCTGCAAGTTATCTCTTACCTTAGTAAGCTTTCTTCCTTTATCGTTAGTTCACTTTTCTCTGTTCTACACATAAAGCAAAGAATTTCCTTTTATCCATGTACAATGTGGACCTAGGTGGTTAATGCAGGAAGATATTTTTTCCTGCCTTGCTACCTCACTTAATGTTCCTTCTGTACAACAATAAAATGCAGCGAGGAGCTGGGCAAAGACTAAGCTCAACCTTCCATCCTTCCGAGATGGGTAAAATGAGAACCCCGATTTTGGGGGGCAGTGTGCTGATTCTGTAAACTGCTTAGAGAGGATTATAAAAACGCTGTGAAGCGGTATATAAGTCTCAGTGCTATTGCTAATCTTTTTCTCCATGTGCTCTTCACAACCACAAAAAGGGGGAGGCGGAGAAGGGAGGAGAAGAAAAGCAAAAAAAGTAGAGAAAGACAGAAAGAGAAAAAGAATTAAAAATAAAGGAATTAACAGAAAGAAGGACATATGGCAGAAAGGCAAAAACACAAAATGCTAACACGTAAGAGGAAAGGAAATAATTTGAATTGGCAAGCATCCTTTAAAGCTGTGATGGCAAACTATGGCACGCATGCCACAGGTGGCACATGGAGACATATTTGGTGGCATGCCAGCCATCAGCTCTGGCCTGCATGCACATACCGGCCAGCTGATTTTTCAAATTTTCGGAGAGCCAGGGGAGGCTGTTTTCACCCTTACCAGGCTTCAGGAAAGCCTCCAAAGGTTGGGAAGGACAAAAAATGTCCCCAATGTACCAATTGGACTTTCAGAAATGATCCATTTCTGGCTTCCGGAGGGCCTATGGGGGGCCAGGGAAGGGGTTTTTCGCCCTTCCCAGGCTTCAGGAAAGCCTCCAGAGCCTGGGGAGGGGTCACGCGTACATGCGGGTGTGTGTGCATGTGCATGCACAGTTGGGGCAGGGAGATTGAGGGGGCACGCACTTGCACAATTTTGGCATGCTGTAAGAAAAAGCTTTGCCATCACTGCTTTAAAACCCTGTATTGATTCTGAATTTCTAGAAAGATTTAGTATCTATTGTTCCTTTCTGTTTTATCATCTTGGCTATATAATAATTATCATCTTGGCTATATAATAATTGAAGTGTGAAAATAGAATGTTCAAAGTAGCCCTGAAAGCTGGATATCAAAATAATGACTAAATTATAATGCAAGCAATTGGGAAACATGAACAGCAGCTTTTGAAACATCCTTGAATTATTAACTTAACCAGATCTTTTTTTTAAAAATGCCATCTGGTGGTACATTATATAATCACATATTTTTTCATACTTTAGTTCTATTCTGTTTATCAACTCTACAATATTGAAATTAATGATTATTATATCTTTGAAAGTGGGTGTACCGAGCTGTCTACGTGCTAAATTAGATGTTGGTGAAAATATATATCTCCTGCACTTTTGTTATTTAGTGTAGACTTGGATGCAAGAAAATTAAATGATTCTGCAGTACTAGGATTTAATGATTCACAATTAAAATCAGCATTTTTTTAATTTGCCTTTAGAAGTTATTAGTTACTAGTTGGTATTTCTGTAGTGTTATTTTTATGGATTTTCCAAATTCAATATTTCTATCCAACAAATTCTATTCTGTTCTGTTCTATTCTGTTCCGTTCCGTTCCGTCCCTTCCCGTCCTGTCCCATCCCGTCCCATTCCATTATTCTAATATACATACCAAGAATCTGAATAAGTGTTTTATATGATTCTTTTAAGAATAAATAATTAAGCATTCTGCATCCAGAAAAAGATTTTAGTGGGTTTGCAAAATATTACACCAAGATTAATACTTGACCAACAATAAATCAGTAAACAATGTCCCAAAAGAGGAACTACCACCTCAAACTATAAACAACAGCCTAATCAAGGAGTCAGCAAGATATCCCATCAACACTGGCAAGCCACTAGTATATAAATAGAGACCAAAAACCCATTCCTTTCTAACCCTGATGATGTTACTTAGTTGGGTAACAAAGAAGCTCAGAGAGCGCCAAGGATTCAAAAATATTTATGTGGGTGGTGACATAAATTTGGTAAAAAAATAAATAAATGAAATGAGCAACCATCATGTTGCTTCCAGATACCCGACTTTTGACTTTTTTATATCTGGAAATTTTAAAAAAGGGAGCAGGCAGTGAAACCTCCCTCTTATTTGTAAATGCTTTTAAATATCAAACTCACAGTGCAATAAAAACCATGAAGCATATTTATTTATCCTCATTTAACCATGAAAATACCAACAAAAGAAAACGGAAGGCAGCATGGATGCAATAATTGAACATTTTTCTTATGCATAAAACTACATGCCAATTTGAGTTCTCCTTCCATGCTCTGCTCTTGACACGTAGGTATTTTAATACCCAATTCAACTGAAGATTTATGAAAAAATAATAGGAATCTGGTCTTTTCAGAAGATATATATATATATATATATATATATATGTTCTATTTTACAATTCTGATGGAGACTTAAATATTACTTCACAGGCATGATCCTATATATATATATATATATATATTGCAGTTTGGTTTGGTTTAATTTAGTTTTCACAGGCATGATCCTATATATATATATATATATATATTGCAGTTTGGTTTGGTTTAATTTAGTTTATAAGAAAAAAAATATGTAATAGGATCATGCCTGTGAAGTAATATTTAAGTCTCCATCAGAATTGTAAAATAGAACAATAAATTAAATCTCAATTACTTGGAGCAGAGATCTTAAATTCCAGCATCAAATATGTTATGTATTCCTGGACATTATGGAAATCAATGTATCAGCTTCAAGAAACTATAATTTCATTTTCAGAAAACCAATGCTTTAGAAATTCAATTTGATTTTCTTTGTAACATAGGTGATATTACTTATATTAAACAGACATATCTATTCCTAATTTATAATTTACCAGAATTTAAATAAAGTACATATGTGTGGACTGACATGGTCAAAAAGAGAGTAACTGACTTCAAGTCACAAATACTTGTTCATTGTAATCACAGCTTCACATTCAGCAGAAATGCAGATCTCAAATATTATTATCGTTAGTAATGCTAATTAGATTTGCAGAATGGGCATTTAATTATATCAATTCACGATCATTCATAGATTTCTTGGATACACGAATGAAATGTAGCATGAGTGTCAAACTTGTGTTGTCATGGTGGCTTCACGTGACATATAGTGACTCCCCCCCCTCACTTCACTAAACGGTATGGGCATGGCCAGCACATGATACATCCGGCCCATGGGCCATATATTTGATAGCCCTGAAATCTAGTATGTTATACTGAGACATTATGACCGACACTTAGAGCTAGGGCCAGTTTAAATGGGTTTCAGATCATGCAGCTGCTTTGGGGTCTAAGAAAGATGTCTCAGTGAAGAGGACTTATTCAATCTTTCCTTCTTAAGTTCATCTCTATATTCTAGCTATCATGAAATAATTTGGGGTTTGGCTGATGCTGTGGCAGTTTTCTATCTATTATTGATTGAGCTAACAGTTACAACTGCTCCTATCTCTTTCCCTGAATGCAGAACCGTAAGCAATTAAGCAGTCAAAAATTTGCTTTCAAATCTATATAGGACCTGAAGTTTCAGAAAATATTTTCTTACGTTTACATTAAAGATTTTGTTTTAAAAAAGGACTGAGGACTGCAAAAATGCTATGTGTTTGTGTGGGAAGGGAAGAAACAATCTTGAAAAGAATCCAGCCTGATTTTGTAAGCATTTGCTTTAAAAAGTCATTTGAATTTTTGATAGAATCACAGATGCTATTTTGCAGCTGCCAAAGAAAAGGTTTTTAAAAAATAAAAATAAAAAACTCTATAAAAAGAGGTTGTTTTCAAACACGTATTTCCCTATGTAATGGCTAAAATACTACTTTTGCTAAATTAGAAAAGATGAAAATTATACATTCTTATATCTCAATGTTATTTAAAAAATGCATAATAATATGCAACAAGCAGACTAAATGACTAAATTATTTGAAAAGGGGGATTGTCCTTCTCCCTGATTTCCTAACTCAAGGAGTAGTTATGTCCAAATCCAATAATTACATATAAAAGAAGTGTGTTTCTATGCATATGTATGAGTGTGTATAAGCTACTAAATCTATGAATTGGGCCATGCATTAAACTACACATATGATGTGAAATTCTGAACTGGTAAAAATCTACTAACTTTCATATGCTGAATAGTATTTTATATATGGCTAAACCAATGCATGTTAGGTTTTTTTTCTAAAAAGATCTTTGCACTTTTATTGGCCATGGCTGAGACTGTCTTAAATGGTCTGAGGCAGGAGTGTCAATCTCGATTTTATTGAGGGCCACATCAGGGTTGTGTTTGACCTCAGAGGACCGTGAGGCATGGCCATCATGAGCATGACCAGCTCGACATCACTCATGTTGGAGGCACCAGTGGTGGACAAGTGCCAAAGCAGGATTTCCCTGAGCCCTCACTGACTCACTCACTCTCATATAGTATCCTTCCTTCCTTTTCTTCTTTGTCTTTCCCTCTTCATTCTCCCTCCTTCTTCCTTCCCCTCTTTCCTTATTTTTCCTTCCTTGGTCTCTTCCCATCTTCTCTTCTTTTTCTTTGTCTTTCCTCTTTCCATTTCCTGTCCCACCTTGCATGCTCAAATGCAAAAGGGGAAACGTTTTTTTTTCCTTTTGCTTTCTTTTTAGTTTGTTTTGATAGCTCTGTGGCAGTAAAAAAAGAAACTCAGGAGGGCTGTGTGCAGCCCCCAAGCTCTATTTTCACTTGCAGAGGGATGCAGAAGGCCATCATGGCTGAAAACAGGGTGCAGACGGGCTGCATGCAGCCCCCCCCCAAACTCTGTGTTCTCTGGCAGAGGCACCACAGGCTGGTCCTTTGCTGTTTCCAGGCTGGGCCCATGTGCCATATCTGAGCACCCCACATGCTGGATCCAGCCCACGGGCCTTGAGTTTGACACCCCTAGTCTGAGGATCCTTGATGTTCTCTAAGTTTGGTTTTCTTGCAGAAGTCTCATTACCCAAACTAGGTAACATCATCAGCGTTAGTCGTTACGCACGGATTATCAGTGAGTGACTAGCACAGATGATGTTACTTAACTAGAAGCTCACAGAGCATCAAAGACTCCTATTTTCAATCCTGAGCTACCAATATTCTCCTTTAAAATGGTCTGAGTTTGCAGTACAAACTCTGCTGTAAGGATGGGCTCTGGATTAAATGAGTATTCCATCTAAAGCTTAAAGGTGTATATATTTCCATTAGATGCATACAGATGATTCGGTTTTCATTCTGTTTGTTTGTGTATAGCCACAAACACAGTAGATCTATTATGTTGTCATTTATAAGCTAATGGCTCGGGAGACTATTATGGTCTAAGCCATGAAATTGACTCTTTGATTCGCTTCAGAATTCTATCTAATGGCCTTGCCCTCTCAGGGTCATGCATTATTTGAGCATTTGGTTGTTGGCAACAAAATATATCACACTAAGAATTTAGTGTTTCTGACTAATGAGAAGATAGCTAACACATTCTGCCATCAATCTTGCAAAAGAAAGACAAAAAAAAAAGAAAATCAAAAGATTGTGGTCAGTTGCCCACGAGTATATATCTAGTTAGGTGAAACATAATTTAACTAGAAAAATAATGATTTTTGAGTGTTTAAATGCCCTATTCAGAACAACACAGCAATATAACCATTGTCCTATAACTTTCCTAATATACTTTGTTTCAAATGCGTTGAAATAGCGCTTAAGAATTAAGATTTGGATGAAATTCAACCAGTGAATATAGCATATACTGTTAAAATGAGAAAACCTGTGTTAGAGCAAGACAAACTTCATACAATTCTAGTTACCTTCCAATGTAAGTTTTTCATTATTCACTTGTTTGTTTCTTCAGGTTTTTTTTTCAATCATCACCTATTATTTATAATAATTTTGGTGTTTCAATAGGATTATGATTTTTCATAGCTACTGTATGTTGGAGTCTGGGGACAAACCTTGTTCTGATTGTGGTTTAGAATAGACACTTAAAAACCCATTCCTGAGGAAGACAACAACTGTGTTGTTACCAAAAATCAGCCATAAGACAAAACCAATTGTAAGTCAAGTACTACCTGTAGTGCTTTCAAGTTCAAAAACAGTACAATGCATACCAAGTCCATAATAGAGGGTTAATTAAAGTAAATTCCTAAAGAATCAACTGTGAAGTTTTCTTCCAAGCTATTTGGGATCACTAAATCAAGTATGAGATTAATGGGTGTAACCAATTCACTCAATTGAAACACTGGTATAAAGACATCATAGTCAGCAAGTCCCATTTGGAGAATACTTCAGAAATAAGTGTCCCAATCATATTTTAAATTGTATCGAGGAAGGCAGTTATAAAACATGACGGCGTTATCTTTTCAAATATCAAATTTTTTATAGATTGGCCTCAAACTGCAATTAAAGATGTATACACACAGATGTCGAAAATCTTGAGAAGAGTTTTATGTCTCTGTAATTTTTTAAAAAAGTTTTTGTTAGATTATCATATTTGTCATATTGCATTAGGGGGAAGTGACAACACAATCTGGATTTGCTTCAGACAGATCATTCAGAAGGCACAGTGAGTATAAAACATTCCATAATGATATTTGATGCTCAGCACATTCGTATTACAGTCTCATGAGTAAGCACCAAGGAGCTTGACGATGTTATGAGAAATATCAGAAAGGAACATTCTTTGCTGATGAACTCCTTTCCAAAGGCGGAGGGGAATGGGTGCGGGGGAATGGGACTAAAAGCTAAAGAATATAGCAGCACCAATATTGCAAAATTTGCATATTCCAAAGCACAATGTTGCCTGAAGCTTTTGTTCTCCGCTTCCATTGGTCTCCTGGTGCAGAGAGGATTAGCATAATTCAAAGAACAGCATCTTATGTTGCTGTCCTGTCACATAAACTGTAGTATTATGCACAAGGAGTAAATTGAGTGGAAGAGCAATTTACACAAGCATAATGCCATGACAGACCAACAGCTGAAGTCTTCTGTCTCTCTATTAACTCTGCTAATTAACAATGATTTCCAAGTTCTTATGTGGGTCACATTTATCCGGGATTTTTTTTTAACTGGGATTTTCAGAGAATAAATATGGTACGGGGCAAGGAACTATTATAACTTCATGCATGGGCCAAAGCAGTTTCATATTGTTGATTCCCTCCTTGCAGCCTCCTCTCCTTTGGCCAGTGATTCCATCACAATTGGGTCATTGTGTGTGGAAAATCTTTATTTAAAGATAAGGCTGCTCATTCCCCACCAGTAGCCCAAAAGGTTATATTGCAATAAGCTGTTATATTAATTTACCACATTTAACTTGAATGCATGAGATTGTATGCTGGTCACAGTTTTTATGTGGGTCACATTTATCCAGGATTTTCATATTTTCATATACAAGCTTTTTAATATATATTAAAAAAGCTGTCACCTGCATACAATCTCATGCATTCAAATTAAACATGGTAAATTAATATATAATTAGTATTAGTATACATGGAGTTTTTCAATTATCTAGGTAATGGTTGTTCCAAAGCTGCTTTCCCAAAGGCAACTGGACTTTCTTGGGGGGTTTTTCTTCAATGTTTTGTTTCTTATCCTCACTCAGTTAAAACTAAAGAAGTTTCTTGGATGAAAAGGTGAAACATTTTCAAGAAAATCCTTCTGGTTTCTATTACTAAACCACTGCTACACTAAACTAAACCAGCTCTCAGTTATAGTTGCATAGAACCATTGTTAAATGAGCAAATGAACAGACCTTTGGTGCTCTCTAGATTAGTAATTTAGGGACATGGTGGCTCAATGTCAAAGACGCTGAGCTTGTCTATCGGAAAGATCGGCAGTTCAGCAGTTCGAATCCCTAGCACTGCATAACAGAGTGAGCTCCTGTTACTTGTTCCAGCTTCTGTCAACCTAGCAGTTCGAAAGCATGCAAAAGTGCAAGTAGACAAATAGGAACCAAATTTGGTGGGAAGGTAACGGTGTTCCGTGCCCCTTCAGTGTTTAGTCTTGCCAGCCACATGACCACAGAGACCTCTTCGGACAGTGCTAGCTCTTCAGCTTTGAAACGGAGATGAGCATCGCCCCCTAGAGTCAGAAATGACTAGCACATAGGTGCGAGGGGAACCTTTACCTTTACCTTTTAGGTTAGTAATTTAGCACCTTGGTAACAGTACTAATAATGCAAAATAGAAATTTTAATTTACAATACAATACAATAGCAGAGTTGGAAGGGACCTTGTAGGTCTTCTAGTCCAACCCCCTGCGTGGACAGGAACCTTATACCATTTCAGACAAATGGCTATCTAACATCTTTTTAAAGACTTCCAGGGTTGGGGCATTCACAACTTCTGGAGGCAAGCTGTTCCAGAAGTTAATTGTTCTAACTGTCAGGAAATTTCTCCTTAGTTCTAAGTTGCTTCTCTCCTTGATTAGTTTCCACCCATTGCTTCTTGTTCTGCCCCCAGGTGTTTTGGAGAATAGTTTGACTCCCTCTTCTTTGTGGCACCCTCTGAGATATCGGAACACTGCTATCATGTCTCCCCTGGTCCTTCTCTTCTTCAAACTAGACATACCCAGCTCCTGCAAGCGTTCTTCATATGTTTTAGTCTCCAGTTCCCTAATCATCTTGGTTGCTCTTCTCTGCACATTTCATAAACTTATTATGCAATGGTAAATGCCTTGCTGCAGTGGGAAAAACTACAGATAATATGTTTCACTATACTTAATTCCTTGGGCTATTCCTTAGTCCAGTTGCTATTACTGAGTTAAATTTTTACTTACTGATATTAAATTTAAAAAGATACAAAACACCCTTTAATTTTTGTTGGGGTGAGAAAGAGAAGAAAATATTGGAAATAAGATCAATAATACTTGGGCAATTTCAGCCGCTACATGAGAATCTCAGATAAGCGGCTTAGCTAGGTTAATGTTTGGCTGAAATATTTAATACAAAGTGCCTAAAATTCTAGTGGAAAGCAGCCAAATGCCCAGATTAATAATATTCCCTTCAACTCGTGCCAATCAGATATGATGCCATGAATGGTAACTTTGCTGTAGGACTGCCTCATAAAATGCCATTGATGCTTTTAAAACCTATTAGTAATCCACCCATAATGAAGCTGATACATTTTTATTTAGTTTTAATTCTTCTGCACAACATCTTCTATACCTTCCCAAAGCCAAAGACTTATTTTCAGAAAGTAACAGTGAAGAAATATTTTAATTTCAACACTTATTCATTGCCAAGCACACAGACTGCTCACTATATCGTTCATTGTGATTATGAGATTAATTGCACAATAGCAACAAGGTTGATGTGGTGTGTTCTTTTCTGAAGGCTAGGAAAAAGATTTGGACCTTGTTGATTTTGTGTCTCATAAATGAAATAACTATATCCATAGGTTTCATTTCCCTTAAAAAAATCAGTTGCAAAAAACCCAATTAAAAATGGATCAAGTGCGCAAACAGAAACCTGGAGCAAATAAATGTACTATATTCTATATCAAACAATACAGAATAGAATAGAATAACAGAGTTGGAAGGGGCGTTGGTCTTCTATTCCAACTCCCTGTTTAGGCAGGAAACCATTTCTGACAAATGGTTGTCCAATCTCTTCTTAAAAATTTTCAGTGTTGCAGAATTCACAACTTCTAGAGGCAAGCTGTTCCACTGATTAATTGTTCTGTCAGGAAATTTCTCCTTAATTCTAAATTGCTTCTGTCCTTGATTAGTTTCCATCCATTGCTTCTTGTCTTGCCCTCAGTACTTTGAAGAATAGCTTGACTACCTCTTCTTTGGGGCAGCCCGTTAGATATTGGAGCACTGCTATAATGTCTCTCCTAGTCTTTCTTTTTATTAAACTAGACATACCCAGTTCCTGCAACTGTTTATTTTTATTTTTTATTTTTTTTATATTTATATCCCGCCCTTCTCCGTAGAGGACCCAGGGCAGCGCACAGGAAATTTAAAAAACACATACAGAATACAAAAATAAATACAAAATTTAAAATATAGATTAAACTGTCTTATCCTATGCTAAAACCAAATTTTAAATGTTCTTCATGTGTTTAGTCTAATCATCTTTGTTGCTCTTCTCTGCACTCTTTCTAGATTCATATAGTATGATGGTGTTTGTTAGTAGAAGTCAAAGCTTCTGTAAAAGGATTAAAACAAGAAGATGCTGTATACAGAACATCTCAAAAATGTTAATTCAAGAATTTCAGACAGGGGACTTTTTAGTCATGTCTGATGATACAGAAGACTGTGCCTAGAATGCTTTCAATGTATCACATGTGTTTTCATGATTTACAATCTTTTGCTTGGGTTGTGTTTCTTCAAGCTTTTTGTTGTTGTTGTTGTTGTTGTTGTTGTTGTTGTTGTTGTTGTTATTCAGAGCATTCTGGGAATAGATTGCCAAAGCAGAGTATATATTATCATGATAAATAATTGTATAAAAATGGAAGAAAGAGGAAAAGAACAAAGATCAAGAATCAGGGAGCATCTCACTCTATCATATCCTTCCTTGCATCATTAGTCTCTAGAGGAAAGAGTGAAACATATATATCTCTGGCCTCTCTGATTATGATCATGAATAGAGGCAATCCTTGACTTCTGACAGGTATCTTAGTGACTATTCAAAGTTATGATGGACTTCCCCAGAACTACACATGATCTGGTTTCAAGATTTCAATGACCACCACCCCGACAGTCATATTATTACTTCCAGTTTCTAACAAATAACACCCACTGGGTACATAGGACTTGCTTAATGACTGCCCTATTTGTTTATAGACTACGGCAAAAAAAAAAAGTCAAAATTATCTCATTTAACAACTATCCCAACTAATGATTGTAAATTTGGGCTCAATTACAGTGATAAGTCAAGAACTATCCAGAATGTTGCTTTTTCTTGAGGCATTAGAACTGGGGTCAGATTAAATCTGTTGGTTTGGTCATTTGTTTAATAATCTATATCTTCCCTTCAGGAGTTCAAGGTGGCGCTCTCCTTCAATTTTCCAGTGTTCCAGTGTTGTCCCAACAATAATCACTCAGTAAAATAGTTGGAGTAAGGGAGAATAATAGGCTCAAACTCAGCCAGTGATTTTCCATTTATAATAGAGCTAAAGGTATATTCCCAAATTAGCTATTTTAGGCCTTACCTTTATGCCTGTAGGGAAAGTATACAGTAGGTGATAATGTCAGATGTTTTCCATTCCAGGTTAAGACACACAATGTATGTGTCTAGCAAAATTAAAATATTATTTTTTTAATTGTATTTGAATAACAATTGTATTTAACAAAAAATTTAAAAACCATACCAAGTATGATTGCAGGAATTGGGTAATTTGGTTTAATGAAAATAATGAGTAGAAGTGACATGGTAGCAGTGTTCCAATGTCTTAGGGGCTGCCACCACAAAGAAAGTGGGGAGGATTGTCAATTTATTTTCCAAAGCACCTGAAGGCAGGACAAATAGCGATGGATGGAAACTAATTAGGGAGAAAGAGCCAACCTAGAACTAAGGAGAAATTTCCGGATACAAGTTAGAACAATTAATCAGTGGAGCAACTTGCCTCCAGAAATTTGGGTGCTCCAGCACTGGAGATTTTAAGGAAGATATTGGACAACCAGTTGTCTGAAATGGTATATAGGCACTCTGTAAGCCTCCTAAAGGCTACCCATGCCCTTTTTTGACAAAAAAAAATGGGCCCGTTTTCATGAAAAACGGGCCATTGTTTGCTCATTTTTGGTCCCCCATCCCCCAGGAATACTCTACAAGCCTCCTAAATGCTATTCATGCTCTTTTGGGGGGAAGGGGGAAGAACGGGCCCATTTTCACGAAAAATGGGCTGGTTTTGGGAGGTCTGCGGAGTGCAAAAACGTTTTTTTTAATCTGCCTCTTCAAAACCTTGGTGCATTTTATAATCCGAAAAATATGATAATTAACTGTTCTTAGAATGTAATACAATACAATACAATAGCAGAGTTGAAAGGGACCTTGTAGGTCTTCTAGTCCAACCCCCTGCATGGGCAGGAACCTTATACCATTTCAGACAAATGGCTATCTAACATCTTTTTAAAGACTTCCAGGGTTGGGGCATTCACAACTTCTGGAGGCAAGCTGTTCCAGAGGTTAATTGTTCTAACTGTCAGGAAATTTCTCCTCAGTTCTAAGTTGCTTCTCTCCTTGATTAGTTTCCACCCATTGCTCCTTGTCCTGCCCCCAGGTGCCTTGGAGAATAGTTTGACGCCCTCTTCTTTGTGGCAGCACCTGTGATATCGGAACACTGCTATCATGTCTCCCCTGGTCCTTCTCTTCTTCAAACTAGACATACCCAGTTCCTGCAACCGTTCTTCATATGTTTTAGCCTCCAGTCCCCTAATCATCTTGGTTGCTCTTCTCTGCACTCTTTCCAGAGTCTCCACGTCTTTTCTACATTGTGGCGACCAAAACTGAATGCAGTATTCTAAGTGTGGCCTTACCAAGGCACTATACAGTGGCATTAACACTTCACGTGATCTAGATTCTACCCCTCTGTTTATGCAGCCTAGAACTGTGTTGGCTTTTTTGGCAGCTGCTGCACACTGCTGGCTCATATTTAAATGGTTGTCCACTAGGATTCCAAGATCCCTCTCACAGTTGCTACTATTGAGCAAGGTACCACCTATACCGTACCTGTGCATTTTGTTTTTCTTGCCTAAATGTAGAACCTTACTTTTTTCACAATTGAAAAATGTAGTTTGTGTGACAGTTGGAAAAGCTGTATACAAATAATGTTTTTTTATATGCAACTTTGTTTGGAAAAAAAATCAATAAAATTAAAACGTTTATGCATTCCAGATAAAACACAGCTAGCTTTCATTTTCAAGACTTACCATCTGTTTTCATTCTGAATTTTAACTGGTAGTTTAAACATAGTTCACAGATTTCATTTGTTCTGATATTTTCTAACTGCAAGCTACTAAAATTACAGCTGGGGAACATACGCTGGCACATTTTAATTATATGAATACATTATCTCTGTATGCTTCAGTACTTCATTACATTGGTTATAGATTTTTCTTAATGCTACCGTATAAATGGCATTGCAGATTTCCAAATCATTATGTGTAGCTCATATTTAGTAAATATTTTTTATAGAATTGCACAGGATCATTCCTGCTTATTTTCTATCAGCTTTTAACTCAATGGATATAAGAAACCTCATTAAACTGAGTTTAATCACAAGAGACTTTGATGATAATTCTTATTTCTTTCTGTAAGATGTCATACCTGTGATCTATTAATGAGTTCTATCAGAGATTAAATGTGATCTCTATCCTTCTTTGATGAGATATTTCCTGTTGCATTTCTATCAGGAGTTTTAAAAATGGGATAAAAATGAAGATTAGGGATAAATAACATGTGAAAATGTATCAGCTTAGGCTGGAAGACAATAATTCATTTGTTAATATTTGGTTGGATTTAAAACCTTTTAAAATAAAGTGTGGGAGTGAATTCTTGAAAGCTACTATGAATTGTTGTGATCATCTAGAATTCTGACAGTTTGAGATAGGAACAATACTACAGATCTATTTCAAGCCTTTGGAGATCAGGGAAAGAATACTATTACGTAACTGGATTGTTTCCTTTTTCTTTAAAAAATGTGTTTTTTTCCCTCTTTCATTTTTCTTTTGCATAATGTGCAAACCTTTCATATTAGAGATATTTTTTTAAAAAAATGTGATGTTGTATTACATTAATTTACTGTTAAATGAAATTAAATTAGTTGAAATTGAACTAAATTAAATTATTTATTTAATTTATTAGTTAAGTTCATTTAGCTTTTTATTTTATTTTACTTTACTTTTTATTTTAGCTTCAAGTCAGTGTTTGTTAGAATATTCATGAGTGGGAGAGACATAGTAACAAGGTCAGCCAATGAATAGGCATAGCAACTAAATCAGCCAATGGGAGCTGAAACAGCTGGAGGCCAGGTTCAGTCTGCAACCTTCGGAGTCTGTGCAAAGAATTGAAACAGAAACCTAATAATCTGTCTGCTCTGGACTCTGAGATGAAACTGTTCTCTTCTGCTTGTGTTCTGTTTGTAACTTCTACCACGTTGAAAGAATCTACTATTGGTATTGTACATCTATTCATCTGTTATTAGGCATATAAAGAAGTTAATTAATCCAGCTCAATCAGTTATCTGTGTGTGCTTTCTGAATTTGATTTTTCTACAACAAACTCTGACAGTGTCGATTCCTGGCAATTCCTGGACCAGTCCTTGAAGTTTTCTTAGAAAAAATTCAGAAGTGGTTCCTAAGATTGAGAGACAGCATCAGACCCAAGACCATCTCTTACTTTCAGCCTAAAGTGGAACTAGAACTCATAGTCTCCCATTTCTGGCTTTGCACTTTTAATCTCGATATCAAACTTGCTCTCATTACATTAATTAGAATTACCATTTCTAGCAAAGAATTCTATTTATCCATGAGATGTTTTGGGGGTAGTCGAGGTGGTTAAAAGCAAAGAATGAAGTTCATGGCCTATTTTATCTCTAGTGTCCAGCAATCCCAAAGTTGCTATAGGTTTTGTTGGCTACTGCTTAGGATAGAGCATCCGATATTATTGCACTTGTGGAAGCACCAAGGTGCTCTGGATTGAAAACACCAGACAGTGACATCACTGCTGCCTGGGTGGGGGGGTGCCCAGTTAGGGACTCCTTTCATGTCCCCATTGTCAACTTTGAACTGAACCTGGGCGCAGCCATCTCTCTGTTCCTCAGAGAGAGGGGGAAGGAGGTTGTAATGTAATGTAAAGTAATGTACTAGATACAACAAAGCACTTTCTCATGAGAATTGAGGTCATCTCCACTGGCAACAGATAAGGTTGGGAAAGGAGTGTCTGAATAGCCACCAATTAACCCAATTGGCCAATGTGACCTGTGGCACTTGGGGATAGAGTTATTTCCCAGTCTAATTATATTGAAACTGCGGGAAAGATTTAGATTTGTATTTCTACTGATTACTCTTTAAAAAAGACCTTTGAGAAGGAGCCAAGACTCAGGGTTCTGTTTTGCTGGAGTTCATTAGTCAGAGCCTTGACACCCAGCAGTATGGAGCGAAGGACAGAAACTCAGTCCACCCCATTTGAAATACTCGGGTCTCAAACATAGGCTTGATAACTTCCAACCATTGTGCTCTGATTGATCTATTGCCCATAAAGTGAATTTAGAGTCACCTCAATTATCAATCACTTTTGTGGTAGTGAACAGCACACTAAATTGTCTATGTAGCTCTTTCCAAATCTATTGCCAGCCAGATTGTCACTAAAGTAGAATATAAAGCAAGGTGGATTCTATTCAGATGATAAAGACATTTCCAAGGGAAGTCAAAATCTTGATGACATCAGAAATGGAGAAGGGAATTAAGTATCTCTGTTGCAAAACAGTAAACAGTTGATATTACTGGACAGAGTATCCTTTGTAAGTAAATGCGAATTTTGCAAACAGTATTTAAAACATGGGGTGAAATTCAAGTACCTAATTTATAATTATTCCTTGGCTTACTTTTCTTCCCCTCCCTCCTTTTCAATACTAATGAAATGGAAATCTCTTCAGTAGCTGGTTACCTACTTAATTACAATTTTTAAAAGTTCAGTAAGAACAAAGGAACATTGTCCTATGCAAATCAGGGAAGTTTCAGAAAGGATCCTGCTGTGTCCTAAAAGCTATTATTTTACTTTCCTTCTGAAGGGTGGTATCTCTTCTGCACAGGCAGAGCAGACTAAGCTACATCACATGTAATTGGTCTTCAGCTGGAAAAGATAGATCTAAGTGAAATTATTCCAAAACTAATCGTATTGGAATAGGCCTGTAACAAGTAAAGTATAATTGATTAAAATTCTAAGTATAGGTAGATTAGTTGCCATGTTTCAGCACAATGTACCTTATGGTAATCTCCTGTTGGCAGACATAATCACTTTACAAGAAGTTGTCAAGTATGTGAGATATTTGGTTTGAGTCACATTATCTCTTCTTGTCATTCTTTCAGGCAGCATGTGTGGTGCTTTTTAGATGGACTTCCAGCTTATGATTATTTTTCACCTGTATGTTCTGACTTAGGCTTCCTGATGCAGTCAGAAGCAGTTGCTTAGTCCCAAAAATTCTCATTTTATTTCAAAGGGTGTGAATTATGTTCATTCACAACTCGTAATGAGTCCCAAATAGTTTGTAAAGAGTCCAGCCAAAGGGCCAAAGTCTTTCGGGATAAGGCTGATAAGCACCCACCTTTATGTTCCTTGAAATGCTGACAAAGACTTAATTGGCAATTAGCTTGGCAAGGCCACACGGAGCAAAGAGTCAAAATGGAGCTTCAGAATGTAAACCAACCAGCATGAACAAAGTTGCTTCCTGCAAAGGTTCACAAGCCTTTGCTCCTCCTTTATGTCCTATGAGAGGGGCCAATCACCTCCAAGCCTTACTCCTTCTATCTTAACTGTTTTTGCCCTCTGGCAGCTCTGCGCATGCGCACACTGAGAACAGGGTCCCCCTCTTCTTCTGCCTCGCTGATGTCCGACTCTGGAGGTTCCAGAGGTAGCACATAACTCCCAGATGGCCTTGGTCTTGTCTCTACGTCTGACTCAGAGCCCTTGTCCGAGCCTTCCCCAGACTCCAGGACTGGCCCATGTTCCTTCTTAACCTCCTCACTGTCCGATTCTGCTGCCAGCTCTGCAGGCCACTGGCGGACACAACACTGTGTTTCAAGAAGACTGTATGTCATAAAACATCCAACTGTACTTCGATATTGTTCAAAAACATCACAGAACAAACACTGTGAGTAAGTGCCTTTCTTTTTTACTCCAAGTCCTTGTTTCTCAGAATGTTTGCAGTTCATGACTGGGATTAAAGAAATGATTTCCCCCCCCCAGCGTTTACTTTTCTAACCTTAGCTTTGTTAATAAATGCCATGATAAAAACAGTCAGATAAGTGCTTCCTGTTAATACACATATCTGAGAATTGACCTTGAATGCATACAAATAGATATTCCTTTTTAAAAAAATGGAATAGGAATAATACAACTCAGACTATATAGGGGGGATAACACTGTATATGATCAAAACTTTATTTTCATTAACTTTTAAAGTAGCAACAGCTATGCACAAGAAAGCAAAGATAGTAGCAATAGTAACAGGCGCCTTGGGTGTGATTCCAAAACATAGGCAGTATTATTCTATGTTGATAAAAACCACTATCAGTCAATTGTAAAAGGCAACTTTACTTCAAACAGCTTACATCCTGCAACAATACCTTGAATACAATCAAACATCTCCATATTCCAGGTTCTTGAGAAGAACTTGATTGCTGGATAAAAATGCCAATTTCACTCGAAATATCTAGCTGACTGGCTAATGAATTATTATATATAATATACAGATTGCTAGTGTGATGCAATGTTCTTATTGTATTTTTGGTATCATGCTGAGCAACCCCAGTACCTTTAAATTATGTGAAGAAAATTGGGAAGCAGAGTTAAACCATAGGATATGGTCGCGATATAGCCAGCTGGTACCATCGCTGGCCATTGGGGGCGAATTATTAGCCCCCACAGAGAGGGCACGCAATTTGGGTGTCCTCCTGGACTCCCGGCTGTCATTAGACGATCATTTGACGGCTGTGGCCAGGGGGGCTTTTTATCAGGTTCGCTTGATTCACCAATTGCGCCCCTTTCTGGATTGTGACGCTCTACGAACGGTCACTCAAACCCTCGTCACTTCCCGCCTGGACTATTGCAATGCTCTCTACATGGGGCTCCCCTTGAGGTTCACCCAGAGGCTCCAGTTGGTGCAGAATGCGGCCGCGCGGGGGATTCTGGGAGCCTCAAGATGCTCCCACATGACACCTCTCCTGCGCGAGCTGCACTGGCTGCCTGTGGCTTTCCGGGTGCGCTTCAAGGTGTTGGTAACCGCCTTTAAAGTGCTCCATGGCATGGGGCCTGGTTACTTGGAGGACCGCATCCTGCTACCGAATACCTCCCACCGACCAGTCCGCTCCCACAGAGCGGGCCTCCTCAGGGTACTGTCAGCCAAAGAATGTCGGCTGGCGACCCCCAGGGGGAGAGCCTTCTCTGTGGCAGCCCCTGCCCTCTGGAACGATCTGCCCCTTCGACCTTCGTACGATCACCGACCTGCGCCTCTTCCGCCGGGCCCTGAAAACGCACCTATTTCATGGTGGTGTAGTTTTCTTTTAATCGATTGTAATTTTTTAATTGATTTTAGTTGATTTTATTAACTGTTTTTATATGGTTATCTGGTTTTTAGAACGGGCCCTTAAATTTAATTAGTTTTAATGTATTTTTGTATCGGATGTTTTACTGTTTTATTATGCCTGTTCACCGCCGTGGGTCCCGCAAGGGAGAAGGGCGGTATACAAATTTAATAAAAGTAAATGTTGCATCCTGAAGAGACATGGGAAGCCCCGGCAGCCGCCAGCCGCGTCCTGATTGGACGGGAGTAGACGGGACGCGGTTGGCTGTGGCCGAGGGCGTCGGTCGCGCTGATTGGCCGGCTACCCTCCAGCCGCGGTTGGCTGTGGCTGGAGGGTGTGGTCGCACTGATTGGCCGGCTACCCTCCAGCCGCGGTTGGCTGTGGCTGGAGGGCGTGGTCGCACTGATTGGCCGGCTGCCCTCCAGCAGCTCCATAAAAGGAGCTGCAAGGCAGAAGGCGCCACCTTTGAAAATTGGTCACTTGCTATGTCTTTCTCCTTGCAATAAAGAGCTGCTAAGTCATACCGGTCTGGACTCTCTTTTCTCTGCTGAGAATTTAACACTGGCGACGAAGGACTGGGGCCGGTACTGACTACTCAGAGCGAAGTCACTCACCGATCGAAGAATCTTCGTCAGACCGCTCGTCCTCGCTACTTCTTCAGCGAGCCTACAAGACTGCAGCCAAGCCGATGGCCACCCTGCTGCCGTTCGCTCCCTACGACGCTTCGCAGGAATCATGGGAAGCCTTCCTGGCCAGATTTGAATGTTTCCTCCTCGCGGGAGATCACGGCGAACTCACCCAGGAACGTCGGCTGGGACTCTTCCTGGGCTGTGGAGGCCGCACAGTCTTCGCCGTTGCGCGGAATATCGCCGCGCCTGCACCGGTCCACACCCTGGATTGGGGCACGCTGCAGGCCCGCCTGAAGGCCCACTTCGCCCCCGCACCCTCGCGAATCTCTCGACGGTTCGCGTTCCGACAATGCCGCCAGCAGCCCACACAGTCAGCAGCAGATTACCTGCAAGTCCTGAGAGCCGCGGCCATCTTATGTGAGTTCGCCGCCACGAGCCTCGACGAGTCACTGGTCGAGCAATTCGTCTGCGGACTGAAAGACACGAAGCTCAGGCGCCGACTGATGGCCCGCTCAGACATCACCCTGGAGCAGGCCGTGGAGGAAGCTAGGGGCGCCGAGCTGGCCGAGGCCACATCCCCTGACCTAGGCCCCGGCCAACAGACAACGCCATCGACCACCCCACGGGCCTGCCTGGTAGATGACCACGACCTCGTCGACCCGACGGACGACTTCGAGGCCTACGACCAGGTAGCGCGCATCCAAGCCTCAGGCCGAAGCCGCACCAGAGCTCAGCCACCCCGCCAGCCACCCACAACTTGCATCGGGTGCGGCGGTGGTCACCCAAGGAACGACTGCCCTTTCCGGGCCACCATTTGCCGCCGTTGCGACCGCAAGGGCCACATCGCACGCGTCTGCAGAGCCAACCTCCCGACCCTGGCCCCACCGCCGACGTATCCTGCAACCGCCACGCCGTTCCGGAATTTCAGCCAACGCCGCCCATTCCGCAGACCACAGCCGGAGGCAGACTGTTTCGCCATGACGGAGTGCCAGGACTCGATTCCGCTTCCAACGGATGACCGTAGGCGTATTTCCACGTCCCTTCTTTTAAACGGCAGGCCCATTACTATGGAGGTTGATTCGGGCTCGTCTCGATCCCTCGTTTCCTGGCCACAGCTAACCAGCCTTTGCCCCACTATTAAGCCTGCCAATTTGGCACAGCCCGGGACTCTGTTAAAAGACTACCAGGGAAACCCCATTGATGTGTTGGGCCAACTCCGTGCCCACGTCCGCTATGGTCGCTTCGCCGGGGTTCTCCCAATCCTGGTCGTCAAGCGCCCCCTAGCCGCCCTCATAGGGTTAGACTGGTTCACCGCCCTGGGTCTTTCAGTCCAGCGGGTACACCGGGTGCCCACTGCCTCACCAGTGGACGAAGTCCTGGCAGACTTCCCCGATGTGTTCGATGGCACTCTGGGCACTTACAAGGGCTCCCCAGTTTCCCTCAACTTAGACCCCCAGGTCGCCCCAATCCGGCTTAAGGCCCGTAGACTGCCCTTCGCCCTGAAGCCAAAGGTGGACGCGGAGCTCGACCGATTAGTAGCGCAGGGCGTCCTGGAGCCGGTCGACCAGGCTAAATGGGAAACCCCCATCGTGGTTCCCATTAAGCCCGACGGGTCCATACGCATATGTGCCGACTATAAGTCGACAATAAACCGCGGGCTCCAGGCAAACCCCTACCCGGTTCCGGTAGTGCAGCACCTACTACACTCCTTAGGGCAGGGTCGCATCTTCGCAAAGCTAGATATGGCACAGGCCTACCAGCAACTTCCGGTGGACGACGACGCAGCTGAAGCACAGACCATTGTCACCCACCGGGGTGCTTTTCGCTGCCGCCGCCTCCAATTTGGCGTGTCCGTGGCCCCGGGGATCTTCCAGAGCCTCATGGAGCGGCTGCTCCATGGGCTTCCGGGGGTCGTACCGTATTTCGACGACGTCCTGATAGCTGCCAACAGCGTATCAGACCTCGCCAAAGTACTACGGAAGGTCCTCACCATTTTCAGGGGCGCGGGTTTCAAATTAAAGCTCAGCAAATGCAAATTCGCTGAGCCTAAGGTCGAATTCCTGGGATTCATGGTAGACGCCCAGGGCATCCACCCCACCCCCTCCAAGGTCGAGGCAATCCACGCTGCCCCCACCCCCACTTCCAAACAGGAGCTACAAGCATTCCTCGGCCTGCTCAATTTTTACGCGCCATTCATTCCACACAAGGCGTCACTAGCCGAGCCGCTCCATCGATTACTCGATCGATCGGCGGCCTGGCGCTGGGGCAACCGCGAGGCTCAGGCATTCGCGGCAATTAAAGATATGCTGACATCAAAGGCCGTGTTGGTACAGTACTCTGACCGTTTGCCTTTAGCGTTGGCATCAGACGCCTCCCCCTTTGGAGTGGGGGCCGTCCTGAGCCACATCCGCCCTGACGGCTCGGAGGCCCCCATTGCCTTTTATTCCCGAACGCTGTCTCCTACGGAGCGCAACTACAGCCAGATTGACAAAGAGGCCTTGGCTGTAGTGTCCGGGATTAAGAAATTCCACGAGTACCTGTACGGCCGCCACTTCTCTGTCTTCACCGACCACAAGCCGCTCCTGGGGCTCTTGGCCGGCGACCGGCCCACCCCCCCGATCCTCTCCCCCAGAATGACCAGGTGGACAGAGTTCCTGACAGCGTACGACTACACGCTGTTCTATCGCCCGGGGAAACAGCTAGGACACGCAGACGCCCTCAGCCGTTGCCCCCTGCCCCGGACAGATCCGGCGCCGGTGCCGGCCCTATCCGTCCTGTCCGTGGCCGAGTCAGACTTACCCCTTACCTCGTCCGACGTCGCAGCGCAGACCAAGGCCGACCCTGTCCTGTCGCAGGTCTCCACGTGGGTCCTGCGAGGGTGGCCCCCGGGCTCGCTGCCGGACGTATACCGGCCCTTCAGGGCCCGCCAGCTGGAACTGTCGCTCCACAGCGGGTGCTTGCTCTGGGGAGACCGGGTCATCGTACCCCCACCCCTCCGCCACCAGGTACTCGACTCCCTCCATGCCAACCACCCAGGCATAGCCCGCATGAAAGCATTGGCCAGGAGCTATGTCTGGTGGCCGAGTATGAATGACGAAGTGGCCGCCTGGGTTGGCACTTGCCAGGCGTGCCAGGCCTCCCGCCCCGCCCCCCCCACCGCTCCCCATCGGGATTGGGACGCCCCCAGGTCACCATGGTCCAGGGTTCACATCGATTTCGCCGGACCTTTCCATGGCCAGACTTTCATGGTAGTGGTAGACGCTTACTCTCGCTGGACCGAGGTCATTCTGATGACCTCTACCACGGCCGAGAGCACCGTGCGGGCGCTCCGGCGCCTTTTCGCGACGCACGGGTTGCCGGACTGCCTAGTCTCCGACAACGGGCCCCAATGTCACACCACCGGGTTCCAGGAATTCTTAGCCTCACAGGGGATCCGACACGCACCAACGGCGCCCTACCACCCGGCCGCAAACGGCCGGGCGGAAAGAGCCGTCCGCTCAGCAAAAGAAGCTCTCGGGAGGATGGATAGGGGGGACTGGCAGTCTAGAGTAGATGCTTATCTCATGGGACAGCACTCCACACCTTGTCAGGCGACAGGCAAAAGCCCCGCAGAGCTGCTGATGGGCCGCCGCCTGCGGACCAAACTGGACAGGCTGCACCCACAATACAATGAGATGCAGCCGTGCAACCTGGGGACCCCATCGCCCCGCCGTTTCTCCACCGGCGACGCCGTTTTTGCCAGAAACTTCGCTGGGGATCCACGGTGGGTCCCCGCTGTCGTCCGCGAACTAACGGGCCCCTGTTCCTATAGGGTCGAACGACTGGATGGATCCGAGTGGCGGCGACACGTGGATCAACTGAGACGCCGTATCCCGTCTCCAACCCCGCTGCCACCATCACGACCGTCAGACTCGCCGACCATCGAGGCCTCAACCCAGCGGGACGACTGGCCCAGCTCCGTATCTTCTGCGCCCGCCGACACCTTTACCGACTATCCTCTCCAGGGACAATCCCCGGGACTGCTCTTGCCAGAACCAACGTTCCGGGAACCACCTGCCGTACAGCACACCCCCGGGACACCACGTCCGGGTCTGGCCGACCCGGGAACATCACCCAACGGACTTGAACAAGACGCCTCATCACAGGACACGCCCCCGGACGACGCACCACCAGTGGCACCGGGCGACGGCGCAGACCATGACAACCCAGCACGCCCTCTCCCAGCGGCCCCGGCGCAGGCATTGAGACGCTCGGGGCGGAACAGACGTAGTCCCACATACCTCAGCGAATACGTATGTTAGGACCACGGACGGACTCCCTGGGGGGGAAGGAGTGTTGCATCCTGAAGAGACATGGGAAGCCCCGGCAGCCGCCAGCCGCGTCCTGATTGGACGGGAGTAGACGGGACGCGGTTGGCTGTGGCCGAGGGCGTCGGTCGCGCTGATTGGCCGGCTACCCTCCAGCCGCGGTTGGCTGTGGCTGGAGGGTGTGGTCGCACTGATTGGCCGGCTACCCTCCAGCCGCGGTTGGCTGTGGCTGGAGGGCGTGGTCGCACTGATTGGCCGGCTGCCCTCCAGCAGCTCCATAAAAGGAGCTGCAAGGCAGAAGGCGCCACCTTTGAAAATTGGTCACTTGCTATGTCTTTCTCCTTGCAATAAAGAGCTGCTAAGTCATACCGGTCTGGACTCTCTTTTCTCTGCTGAGAATTTAACAGTAAAGTAAAGTAAAGTAAAGGATACTAGATTTTGTTTCTCTTAACATGGGGTTTTGTGCCAATCAGAAGAGTCATTTTGTCAGACCTGCCTCATTTTGAACCTCTAAGTAAGAACAATCCTTAACTCCATTTGTTGAGAAAGGTATAGGTAAAGGTAAAGGTAAAGGTTACCCTTGCACATATGTGCTAGTCATTCCCAACTCTAGGAGTCGGTGCTCATCTCCGTTTCAAAGCTGTCCGAAGATGTTTCCATGGTCATGTGGCCAAAGGCGCATGGAACACTGTTACCTTCACACCAAAGGGGGTTCCTATTATTCTACTTGCATTTTTACATGCTTTCAAACTGCCAATTTGACAAATACTGGGTGCTCACTCCATTAAGCGACACTAGGGATTTGAACCACAGAACTGCTGACTTTTCTGATCAACAAGCGCAGCGTCGTAGCCATTGAGCCACCGTGTCCCTTTTGAGAAAGGTATAGTTGGCTAGAAATCAAGTGAATTACAATAGTGCATAGCCAGAACTGAAGATCATGTGCCAGAATCTACAAATGTTTTCCTCCCTTATTTTCCTTCCATCATTGTCAACACCCCCTCCCCCCCATGTCCAATCAAATTCAAACGTGATGTTTTTAGGACAGGCATTTCAGGCATAGTTTTGGTATGCATTTGCATTCCATTCCCAACCAGTTGACCTTGAAGCCCATCATTTCCCTTGAAGCATCCTCTCTTCCCATCCAGCTCCCTAGATTTCATGGCAGCTGATACTGAATGTTTGTGAAATAGAAGCGTGAGATGGAAGTTGACACATTTTAAATCATTGAGTCTCCAGTGACAATTGTATGCGTGTGCCCATCACCAAATCTTAACATTTTGAATGTTCTCCTATCTTTGTTGTACAGAAACTCAACTATACACCCAGAATAGATCCTATTAATCTATGCTCGCTATTCAATTACTCCAACATTGTCAGTGAATCATTACAAATAAACAAAACAAGCAAGCAAACAAAAATAGAAAATCTGCAGCCATCCTTGTACAGATACTGTAAGGTGTGTTTTTTTTCTCTCTACTTACTTTGTTAAGATTATTTGATATGATTATTTTGAGCAATGGTTTACAAAATTGTCTATGGCTGTGGACAACTTCAAGTCAGATTTGACTCCTGATGAGTGCCTGGAATAGTCCCTGCTTGCCGTTGCCTGTGTCCTAAGGCTGAGGAAGAGTGACTGGTTCAAAGTCACTTAGCTGCCTTTGTGCCTAAGGCAGGACTGGACTTCACATACTCTGGGTGTTTACCACAGTAATAATAATATAATAATAATAATAATAATAATAATAATAATAATAATAATAATAATAATAATAATAATAATAATAATAATAATAATAATAATAATAATAATAATAATAATAATAATAATAATAATAATAATAATATTTAATATTTATAAAACCGCACCCTCTCCCCGCAGGGACTCGGGGCGGTGCACAGGTAGAATAAAAACAATAAATACATACGAACAATTCTAAAAACAAATTAAACATAACCTGCGCTAAAATTTCCCCATTAAAACTAAGCAGTACTAATTTCCCAATAAAACCCCCAAAGACAGAGAGACTTATCCTAGGCCGGCCAGACAGAAAAAGTGAGTTTTTAATTTGTGCTTGACTACTACACTAAACCGGTCCTATTCACACACACACACACACACACACACTTACTTTTTATTTTATTTTGTGGAACTTGTGGTGGAAGTTAAAACCCACCCCTCTCCTAGAAAAATGAAATATTTTAGGACACATTAAAAAGACAGCATATTTCCCCTAAAAATAGAAGTACAGACACAAGAGAGGCAGAAACTCAGTCGCCCCAACCGTCAGTGGGCCATTAAAAAGCCTGGGTCAGTCTATTCTACATAACAAAGGTAGGAGTAGCCTTCTACAGAAACTCAGCACAGGGCACCTGGGAAAATTACATCAGCCAACAAGGTAATCAAACTTGGACTCAAAGCACAGCCTACAGAGTTGCCCCTGCCTGGCCCCATGGGATACTGACAACCAATCAGAATACAAGATCAAGATCAAAAGCCAGAAAGGGCATAAAACCAGGAACTTTCAGTATGTCAGCCCTTTTTTTTCCCCTTCACCCAACATCTTGAAGCATGTGATCACCTTTTTCCCCAGGACCTCAAACCATGTGGTCCTGTCCACCATTAAACCATCTTTCCAAGCCATCTTTGTAAACTGTTTTTAATTTTTTAAAATTGTTGTTCAGCTTTCCAAGATATTGGATAGCTGATTTTATACATTGGTTTTAACAACGTTTCTCACTAAGGATGGCACTGGATTCTATGTTTCACTGCTCATCCCCTGTTAAAGCAAAAGTGGGTGTATCATCAGATTTCTATGTTAAAACAACAATGAAAACAGACCAGTTTTGTTTTGAAATTTCACTGACCAATGTAGAACAATGCACTGCAAAAATTATTGTTGCAATTCTCAGCTATTAGCTGGGAATTCTAATTATCTATGTAATTAATATTCCGTTCTGCGAAGATTAATGATGTGAATATTAGAACCTCAAGAGCACTATCAGACATTTTTACCCTGTGTGATAATGATTCTAAAGTTCATAGTAATCTTGTACTACAGACCTAGCCAGTTCTTAATCCTTGGTTTCACTGCAAAGGGGCATTCTTGCTAATATCTTATTATGGTTAAGAAATGGAATTGAATGCTTGCCTGGCATGTTAAATTTAGTGAGTTAACCTTTTCCAAAACATCTGTACATTAGGGACCCTAGGAAATTGCACAGATCAGAGTTTTTTTTCCTCCTGAATTTAGAAATGTCTAGTATTTAATGTTTTTCAAGTAGCCTTGTGGTGCAGCCAGAACAATCTTGAACTAAATACCCTACTCAAAACCCTAGAAATGGTGGTGGAGTTTAGAAGAAAACCTCCTATACTACCATCTCTTACAATACTAGACAACACAGTATCAACAGTAGAGGTTTCTGTGTTCTATCATATCTCAAGACTTAAAATGGACACCTAACTTCAAAAACATCATCAAAAAAGGACAGCAAAGAATGTTCTTTCTGCGCCAACTCAGAAAGCTCAAACTGCCCAAAAAGGTGCTGATTCAGTTCTACAGAGGAATTATTGAGTCTGATATCTGTACCTCCATAACGGTCTGGTTTGGCTCTGCAACCAAACAAGACAAACACAGACTTTAATGGCTAATTAGAACTGCAGAAAAAACAATTGCTGCCAATTTGCCTTCCATGGAGGACCTGTACCCTGCACAAGTCAAAAAGAGGGCTGTGAACATATCTACAGACCCCTTGCATCCTGGACATAAATTGTTTCAACTTCTACCCTAAAAAAGATGCTGTAGGGCAAGGGTCTCCAACCTTTGCAACTTTAAGTCTGAAGGATTTCAGCTCCCATAATTCTCCAGCCAGCAAAGCAAAGCTGGCTGGAGAATTCTGGGAGCTGAAGTCCTTCAGACTTAAAGTTGCAAAGGTTGGAGACCCCTGCTGTAGGGCACTGCACACTAGAACAACTAGACACAAGGACAGTTTTTTCTCCCAAATGCCATCACTCTGCTAAACAACTAGTCCCGACAACACTTTCAATAATTTACTAAGAATGTATTACTATTATTCTTCTATTCCTAATATCTATCTCTCCCCATTTATGACTATAAGTATGTTGCTTGTATCTTTCAATTTATATTGTTTTTATTGTTTCTTAGTATGATTTGATAGATTATTAGTAACCTTGACTATCACTGTTGTATCTTTTTATTTTTGATGAATGTATTTTTTCTCCTTATGTACACTGAGAGCACATGCACCAAAGAAAATTCCTTGTGGGTCCAATCACACTTGGCCAATAAAGAATCATATTCTATTCTAGATGTAATTTATAGTATTGCCACTACTTTTAGGAGATCAATCTCTAAAGTTTTGATATCCATGATTAGGCTCGTCTGTCTGTCTATTGAATTTATTTGCAGTCCATCCCATAACAAAATGACTCCAGGTGGCTTACAGCATTAAAACATTAAAATCCTAACAAATACATATCTCTAAAACAATTTAAAAAAAAATCCCAATCCCAATAAAATTATAATTAAAAGATGGGGAGGGAACAGGATGTGTGGGAGAGAAATGGGATTGCCTCTTAATTTATGAACCACACACAGTGTGATTGTTGGGGATATCTCCTTTAGGAGACAGAAAGTTTTGCAGTGGAATGTGCAGCTAGAGAAATGTGGCTAGTAGACACACGAATAGAGTCTCAGACATTGCTAGTAAAAACAAGTACCTTTACTTGTGTTGTAAAACTAAGCTACTGCTTCACAAGCAGTGATAGTAGATATTGAATCAAACACAGTCCTTAACTCACAAACAATTGCTTACAGTTGCAATCCACGATTCTTCCTTCTTCAATCAATCAGTCAGTCAATGTCAGTCAGCAAGCGAGCAGAGAGCAATTGAGCAGAGAGAGAGAATGAGCTCTCCTGGCTTCCTCCGCTGAGATAATTACTTTCATACATTTAAAACACCAAAGACCATTTGTTATCATGGTTTATATATATTGCCTACCCAACACTAGGAGTATACTCCTAACAGTGATGCTCCCCTATTGGGTCCCAAACCATCTGACAGAACCAGGTCTTTAGGCTTCTGCAGAAGGTCAGAAGCCAATCTCACCTCACGAATAAGCTGGTCCAAAGGGCAGAGCTACACCTTTCTCCTGGACCCCGCCAACCAGGCTCCCTTAATCAACAGGGCCCAGTGGGATGAGATGTGTTGTATCTTCATGTAAAGACAGGGTCCGGAGTCAGGTTTGCTCAGAAACATAGCTTTATTTAGCTAGGCACAGCTTACAAGGAAAGAAAGTTCAGTTAAAGAAAAGGTGCGGTAGACAGGGGCTCCCGCGCTTTGCCAGCTCTTTATATTTGGAGCTGTCAAAGGGGGAGCCAATCAGGCTGCAGCAAGGGCCAGGCGCGCCTCAGCCAATCAGGCGCGTCTGTCAGTTGGCTGCTTTGCTACAGCCTGTTGCCAAGGCTCCAAGAGGCAGCCTGGAAGACCTGCGGCCGGTCGTAAGTCGAGACCGGTCGCAGGTCGAGGACACAACACCCCTTTCCCCCCTCGGTCTGCGCATGCGCGAAAAGCAGTCCATCAGGAGAGCGGAGCATGCGCAGTCCGCTGGATTGTCCCAGAGTCTCGTCAGGAGCTGGAGGAAGAGGACGTGTCCCTGGAAGCTCCTCCTTGCCGGGGTGTAGCTCCAGGCGACGTCATCGGAGAGGCCTACCGGATAGGCGGAGTCCTCTGGAACGGTGAGTCGGGCGAGGGGGCGCGGTCTTCAATGGGAGGGCCTGGTCGGCTTGAGCCAGGCCTTGGTGGTTGTCAGGCGAAGAGGAGAAGGCGTGGTCTTCGATGGGAGGGCCTGGTCGGCTTCAGCCGGGCCAGGCCGAAGATGGTTGCCGGGAGACGGGGAAACCCAGGCCCGGCCGGGCGGGGTTGTTGGGCCCCAGCGAGGCAGCCGGATGGTTGCCGCTGTTGCTGCTGGACGGCTGCCGCTGCTCTGCTGCTGGTGCTGCTGGCGCGGCGGTGGTCTGGCGTCTCGTTTCGTTGGTGGCGGCGGCTGGGACTGCCGGTTGTCCGGAATCCGCCGCGGAGTCCTTGGGGTGGCCGGCGCTGGTGCCGGTGGCCCGTGGGGTGGCCGGCGCTGGTGCCGGTGGCCCCTATGGCCGCAGCGGCGACCGATGGGGCCCTGAACGGGTAATCGCCCCGGGGAAAGGCTTTCCCCACGGTAGGGGGTCAAGGTCTCGGCCGTCTCGCAGGCCCTGATCGAGCTTCCTGGCCTGGTCGTCGTGGGCCGGCAGGAAGGTGCTTGAGGTGGCCCGTGGTGAGGCCAGCGGCAGGTAGCCGAGCGTCCTGGCCCGTGGGGAGGCCCAGGTTGCGGTGTCCCGCGGCAGGTCGTCGACCGCTGCCGGGGTAGCTGCAGCGAGCGCGGTTTCGAGGTCTCGGCCGCCGCAGCTTGAGAGGTCGTCGAGCGTCCTGGCCCGGTCATCGTTGGCCGGCAGGGAGAGCTCGAGGTTGAGCGTCCTCGCCTGGTCGTCGTTGGCCGGCAGGAAAGTGCTCGAGGTTGAGCGTCCTGGCCCGGTCGTCGTTGGCCGGCAGGAAAACGCTCGAGGTGGCCCGTGGGGAGGCCCTGGTTTCCGTGGCCGCGTCGATGGGCCGAGCGGAGGAAACGATCCGGTTGATCGTACCACAACGAAACAGGGAGGGTAAAAAATCTTTTCGCTGTTTCTCGATGAGCGCTGCCTGATCCCACCTTCGTCGCCAGTGTTGTATCTTCATGTAAAGACAGGGTCCGGAGTCAGGTTTGCTCAGAAACATAGCTTTATTTAGCAGGCACAGCTTACAAGGAAAGAAAGTTCAGTTAAAGAAAAGGTGCGGTAGACAGGGGCTCCCGCGCTTTGACAGCTCTTTATATTTGGAGCTGTCAAAGGGGGAGCCAATCAGGCTGCAGCAAGGGCCAGGCGCGCCTCAGCCAATCAGGCGCGTCTGTCAGTTGGCTGCTTTGCTACAGCCTGTTGCCAAGGCTCCAAGAGGCAGCCTGGAAGACCTGCGGCCGGTCGTAAGTCGAGACCGGTCGCAGGTCGAGGACACAACAAGATGGTTCCTCAATTAACCTGGAATCATGCCATGTGGGCAGAGGTGGGATCACTTCGGTGGGATCGCTTTGCTCGTGCATGCGTCTGACATGCAGTTTTGAGAACACTTACCTTCTGCATTACTGCTGGCAGTGGTTGGTTGCCAATTTTTTAACTACCAGTTCGGGCATGCTCACACGTGCACTCGCGCATATGCGCAGCACTTCTACGCATGCACAGAAGTGTCCGGGTAAGTGGGAGGAACCTCCCGCTGCTGCTACTACTGGTTCACCTGATATGGGCTGAACCGGGAGCAACCCACCTCTGACTGCTGGGGAGGAAAACAGCTGAGGTGACAGGCGGGCCCACTTGATCATCAGAGTGAACCGGTTTGCTCTCAGCTGATGGTGAGAGCTACCAGTTTGCTCAAACCAGTCTGAATTAGTAGAATCCCATCCCTGCCTGCAGGGCTTTAAAGATAATAACCAATAGCTTGAATTGCATCTGAAGGCACACTGGCACCCAGTGCAGCATATGCAACAGTGGTGTTAGCATTGACCATCCTAAGGACTCCTCATGCCACCACACTCTGCGCCAGTTGAAGCTTCCAAATGCTCTTCAATGATAGCCCCATGTAGAGTTGCAGTAGTCCAGATGAGACAAGGCCTCTTTCATTCTGGGCTTCAATGTCTAAGTGCCTTTCTGAGTGAAATGAAGATATAGAGAGTAAAGGAAGAGCCCACAAGATAGAAGATCTGTACCTACTGCTTGAGTCTCAAGTGGATTCAAATTCACTTCATCCATTTGGGGGAAAATGGATGGAATCAGCCGAGCTGGGAAATAATGGCATTCAAGCAAGTAATTAAAGATTAATAACCATGCTCTGACCTCAATTCTCATTTGACCAACTTCAAATCTCAGAATTGTATTAGCTATACATTTTGGGGCTTGGAACACTACTCTAATGAACTTGGTTTGTACAATTTCCATCTGTATGTAATTTGGATATGGGCCTAGCTGGGAACAGCTGAGGCAGAGGTTTTGGCTGAGAATAATTTGAAAGCTGTAGAGATACTTTCTCTTCTTTTTGTATGGGAAAATCCTAAAATGGCTGGAAAACTTTTTTTAAGCTTGTGCTGCCATATTGATGATGCTTTTCCTGACCCTGAATCTTAGAAGACAACACCTAAATATTCGAAATCTACTCAATTTCCAGTCCCTCTATTAACCAGAAAAGCTCCCTTTTTATAAGTGAAGATCATTCTTTATTCTTAATTTCATCGCATTTTCTCCAGGAGCTCAATGTGGAATTCATCCTATTTTCATTTTACAGTCACTGTGCATTGCTGGCTGGAAAAATAAATTGGATTTATCTCATCCAAGCAATATGGCTGCCTTCTTGGTTCTGTGAATCAAGCCTAATGCTTTTCTGGTTATATTGTGAATTAATTCTTTTGCAAGAGATAAATAAGGAGAAATGGAGCCCGACTGCTGGACCAAAGAAACAGAAAGTGAGAAAGGGAATGTTATTGGCCTTCTCTGAGCTTGGTTGCTTTCTTGCAGACATTTACCATATTTTTCCGTCTATAACAGGGATGTCCAAACTTGGGAACTTTAAGACTTGTGGACTTCAACTCCCAGAATTCCCCAGCCAGCTATGCTGGCTGGGGAATTCTGGGAGTTGAAGTCCACAAGTCTTAAAGTTCCCAAGTTTGGACATCCCTGGTCTATAAGATGGCCCCATAGCAATAGCACTTGCTATGTCATAGACTTATATATCACTTTATAGTTCTTCACAGCCCTCTCTAATCAGTTTACAGCCTATTGCCCCCATCAATCTGGGTCCTCGTTTTACTGATCTTGGAAGTAGGGAAGACTGAGTCAAACTTGAGCCGTGTGAGATTTGAACTGTCAAATTGCAGGCAGCTGGCAGTCAGCAGAAGTAGCCTGCAGTACTACACTCTAACCACTGTGCCACCAAGGCTCTTATGTATAAGACACCCCCTGTTTTATGTAGTTTCTTGTAGTAAGCACACTTAAAGTCACTGCTGTGAAGGAGCCATCTTGTTAGAGTGAGTAATACAACAAGAACAGGAAATGCATCACTGGAACAATAGAGATGAAACCTAGAATGGCAATGTGATACAGGAAACAATAGAGAGAAATGATAGAGCTGTATATAAAATAGAGGCTCATCAGGCATGTGCGGCCTTCTCTTCAGCCTCCTGTGTATAAGAGCCATCTCAATTTTCAAGTGAATATTTTAAAGAAAAAATAGTGTCTTATACATTGAAAAAATATGGGATTATCCAAACTAGTTAACATCATCAGCACTAGCACTGATCATTAGCACTAGCTACTTAGTTCAGAGGTCCCTCATTTCAACCCTGAGCTACAATATTGTACCTTCAATGGAATATTCTTTAGCTTATTTTAATCTATATATCAATTTCCTTTATTGGTCATGCTTGGCCAGGAATACAAAGGAAGAAAAATTCACTTCTTGTTGCCACCCTGATAGAACTCTTATGTGCTGTCACAATAAAAGGATGGCAAAACTGGAAGCTGCCATGGAAAATGGCCCAATTTACATTGATTTCTCTAGAGTATAATTATCTCTTAAGTATCTCTCTGTAATTTAATCAAATATTAGTGGATCCTGAAACACCAGTGATGAAAAAATGCACAACGCCTTATGCCGTAACACTCAAATAGGGTCAAGTACAATCCTGAACTCAAAGATAATCAGAGAGAGAGATGGAAGGAAACCAAAGATAATAAAACAGCATTTTCCATTGAAAAAAGTGGCAGTATAGAACTTGCAAGGAAATAAATGAGCCACAAACACATTGCAAGGAACGAGAAAGCTCCCTAGCCCATCACAACTTCAACCACCCAGACTGATACCACATCAGATATTTTCTAATATTTTGTCTTCTTTTTTTACTTATTGTTGGTTCCAAGTGAAGCAAACAGTGATTGACATGAGTTGAAATGCTTGTTTTAATTCAGAGTGGAGGGGGGGGGGATCATTCCAGCCTAAAATAGTCTAAGATGCACTATACTATCATCTGAGAGGTTTAGGTCGCTGTGAAGGAAGTAGAACATAAGAACATCATTAGAGTTGGAAGTGACCTTGGAGATCTTCTAGACCTACTCCCTGCACAAGCAGGAGACCCTATACCAGTGATGGGTAACCTTTTTGTGGTCACATGATGATAGCACACCCACACCCATAATGCAATGTGACACCCTCCCCCCAGTGCGCCCTACCCATCTGCATGTATGTGCAACCCGTGTGTATGTGCATATGACCCCTCCCCCCATGCATGTGCCCCTTTCCCCTGGCCCATTTTTGGCTTCCAGGTTGATACACGAGGCTTTCCAGGCCCAAACTGGAGTTCATTGGGGCCTCGTGCAGCACCCCTGCATGCCGTTTTGACTTCCAGGTTGGTGCAAGAAGCCTTCCAGCTCCCCCTGCCCCAATTTGGGGCTGGAAGGCCTGCTGCACCAACCTGGAAGTCAAAACGGCGTGCGGGGGAACTACACGAGGCCCCAAAATGCAATGTGAGTGCCCCCACACATGCACCCCACCCACCGCACACGCATGCATACATTCCCCACTAGAACCTTGCCCCCCGCGTATGTGCAGCAGAGACTCAAAGATCAGCTGCCGGCGGGAGGAACACGTGCATGCACGGTGGAGATCAGCTAAGGCAATGGGTGGCATGCCCACAGAGAGGGCTCTGCGTGTCACCTGTGCCATAGGCTTGCCATCATGGCCCTGTACCATTTCAGACAAATGACTGACTGGTCTCTTAAAAATTTCCAGTTTGCCATCTTTTGAAGGCAAACTGTTCACTGGTTGATCGTTCTCACTGTCAGAAAATTTCTCCTTAGTTCTAGGTTTGGCTCTTTCCTTAGTTAGTTTCCATCCGTTGCTTCTTGTCTAGCTTTCTGGCACTTTGGAAGCCTTTCAAATATTGGAACATTGTTATTATGTCACTAGATTAGACTAGACCTAGCCATCACTGCACTAGACTATACATACCCAACCGTTCTTTATATGTTTTAGCCTCCAGACCCCTAATCAACTTTGGTGCTCTTCTTTGCACTCTTTCCAGAGTCTCCACATCTTTTAAATTTTTTTTTAAATTATACAGTATATGTATAGCAACCTGTTACAAACAATGCTCTTTCTTTAGTACTTTTTACAACAATGCTGCATTCCTTGCATTCGTTTCATTGATTTTCACTCTTGGTTGCCCCTAATTGCTGTAAATCAGGTTGATCAAACAGCAGAACACGATTATCCCATTCACAGTATGATCTCTGTGTGTCTCGTATAAGGAAGATGAAGAAACATAAGCACCAAGGGCTAGACTAATGTTGGATAATTAAAAAGAAAAAAGAAAACAGCTGGCTATCACGTAGACACATCTAAGAAGTAATACATAGAATTAATATGCTCTTATTGTAGGATCTCAGACTGTGCAGCATCAGTTATATGACTGTAATATAAATTGTTGCCTTTGTTTCCCTTAATTATAATTTTGCCTCCTTTGTCTGCCCTTATGGTTCATAAATACTGACTTGTTTTCCAAAATTGAATGTTGACATAAGCTATTGCAGTTCTAACATGCATATTTATAATATATTACTTTACCTTCATAATATACTTTAAATCCATGAGCACTCACTGCAAAGTCACTGGTTAATCGTAATGAAAATACAGATTTTGTGGAGGTCACAGGTGGAGGAAGATGAAATCCTGTTAACCTGAAAGCAAGCAAATAAGCAAACAAACCTTGATTATTATTATTTTTCACTCAGATAAAGTAAGCTGGACTCTGGCTGAAATAATTTTGAGATTACTTTCTCTGTCATGTCATGAAGGAATGGCATGCCCTCTTCAAAACCCATTAAGATCAATGCATAAGATGAAACTCCACAATACCTTAGGGCACAATTAAGTGATTTCCACCAAAAGCTGGAATTTATCTTAAAGAGTCAGAGCGGCCAAACGACTTAAAAATTAATTTTAGCCAATAACTAACATACCTAATTTGCACTTAAGATTTGTTTGAAATTATTCCAGACTCAGCCCGAAGGATGGAATTTAGGGAATCTTATGAAACCAAATTATATATCCTTTACAAAACCTGGTTGAATAGGATCTAACAGCTATATTCTCCTTGTACTACATATTTGAAACCTCTAATTGTGCTACAGGTTTTGGTCTCAACTATTTTGAGTCCACCTGGAATAGAATTATCTTCTTTCATGCAGATAAAACCTTTAAGATGGCAGTTTCAGTTTTGTTTTAATTCATCTTTTTGTGACTGAATTTGGGTATTGTAAATTTATATATCATGGAAAAATAAATAAATTTAAGTTTTTTATAAAATAAAAAATAAAAACTCCGAGTAAAAAGCTCCATTGATTTGCCACTGAATTCCACTTCTTCGTTTCGCATAAATGAAAAGATACTAAAGCTCAACCTCAAATAATTTGTTCACTTAATGAGAAGAGAAGACTCCTTGGAAAAGACCCTGATGTTGGGAAAGATGGAAGGCAATAGGGCAGGGGTCTGCAAAGTCGGCTCTTTTAAGACTGGTGGACTTCAACTCCCAGAGTTCCCCAGCCAGTATAGCTGGCTGGGGAATTCTGGGAGTTGAAGTCCACCAGTCTTAAAAGAGCCGACTTTGCAGACCCCTGCAATAGGGGATGGAAGAGAATGAGATGGTCAAATAGGGTCATCCACAAAATGAATGTGAATTTGGGCAAACTCCAGGAGAGTGCTGGACAGGGGATCTTGGCATGATATGATCTATGAGGTTGCGAAGAATTGGACAATACTTAGTGACTGAACAACAACAAAAATCCCTTGAACGTAGAACCTATCCTAGAATTAGAATATTTTAGACACAGGATATCCCACTATTCTAGGGTTCCCCAAAAGCAATAGCAATAACACTTAGACATATACTGCTTTACAGTGCCCTCAACAATTCGGGTGTTTGACAGGAGGGAAGGCTGAGTCAAACTTGAGCCTAATCCTCATTTGAAAGAAAAAAAGATAGAATATTAATATGTTAATAGTGTCATAACAATTTATCTTAACCTAAAATGACTGGGGGGGGGGCTCTTACTTGAAAGGTAAAGTATTCAGAGAAGACTTTTGCTTTTGTTTTGATAAATATACAGCATCAAAAAGGAGGCATAATATCAGGCCAAGGCCAAAAACACATAGTGAAATCAAATTGAGTCCAATCCTTTACTTGTTTTATACCTAATGGACAGAATCTTGCTAATCTGAAGCTGTAATGTTCTAATCCTACTAGATAGATCCTGAGAGATTCTAGGGTGTAACTAAACTCTGAACCTCTCCCTCTCCCTCATCCATTTTGGGAATGTTCAGTCTATTAATCTGGACTTTTTTCTGGAATATACTACCACCTCCCTGGCAACCTGTAGTCTGCCAAGATCTCCCTCCACTGCTTTTCCAGGTACACATTCCATCACACATAGAGAGAATGTCCAGCACATCAAATCTGCACTTCCAATTTTTTTTCTTTTTAATGTAGTACTCATGTCTTTTCAGATTGTGCTGTGAAAAATATACATTATAAACAAGGGCCTTTCTTCTTATTCATGCCACTCTGCCTACTTGTGGATAAAATGTACAAGTAAATGAACAATAAATAGATTAAAACAAATAATTATACATGCTAGGTATGCATGTTGCAATTTATCATGAATTTGTCAGGGAGAAAACTTCTTTGTGAAAGACATTTATTGTGCATTTGAAACAGAGAGCAAGAAACAGTGGCTACAAGGAAAGCTAGCTTGTATTCTCAAAAATATATGGCTGTACTACTTCCTTTGTCATCAAATTATTCCAGATGATTTGCTTCGTGAGTTAAATGCAATAAAAGTTAGATTTCCATCTGTTCTGCGTTTTCTCCAATACCCCTGACTTGTTTTAATTTTAGCGTTGACTGAGAACAGGTTCATACACAGTAATGATCATTCTTTGCAACAGCTTCTATTCACACTGGATATAATGGAAATTAAGTAGGCATAATTCAGAATTAAAAGAGAAAGAAATGCTGATATTTGGCAATCCGAGACAAAGTTTCCTCTGTGCTAAACAGCAATTTAATGAGTTAAGCATTTTGTATTTTTGAGCTAAATTTTTAAATTAAAAATAGTTATTTTTCTTTCAGGCCTAGAACTTGAGTCGATATTTTTTCCCTTCAGAGGCATTCACTAAATCTTACCTTATATATGAGATCATTATGGTACAATAGTTCTCTTCCTAGGACTTGAGACCAAGATTCAATCCACAGAAACTCACTTAATAACTTTGAGCTAGTTATTCAGCCAAATTTATCTTATAGGGTTGCTGTGGGAAGGATAACCCCATGTAAATAGAATAGGACTTTAACAGAATAATGGAACAGAATAGCAGAGTTTGAAGGAATCTTGGAGGTCTTCTAGTCCAACTCCCTGCTCAAGGAAGAGACCCTATATCTGTGATGGCGAACCTATGGCACACGTGCCACAGGTGACATGTGGAGCCATTTTTTAGGGCACGCCTAACTTCGGCCTTCATTTTTAGCCAGTTTTTGCCCTTGAGAGGCTTTCCCAAGGACTCTGGAGGGCAAAAAACAACTTAAGGCAAAAACCGGAAGTTTGGGAACTGACTTCTGCTTTGTGCGTTGGTCTGTTTTTCGCCCTCCGGAGGCTTCAGGGAAGCCTCCAGAAGCCTCTGGAGGATATCTGGGGTGGGGGTGGGAGGCTGGGGATGCCGTTTTCGCTCTTCCCAGGCTCCTAGAAAGCCTCTGGAGCCTGGGGAGGGTGAAAAATGGGTCCATCACATGCCAAAAGTGGGGGGTCGGGTACATGGGGGGTCGTGCACATAGCATTATGGGTATGGGCATACCCACGCACAACCCCCCTGTGCTCCTCCCACTTTTGGCATGTGATTGGGAAAAGGTTAGCCATTACTGCCCTACACCATTTGAAATAAATGGCTGCAATCTCTTCAACGATGGAGCCCTCACAACTTCTGGAGGCAAACCATTCCACTGATCAATTGTTTTTGCTTCCAGCAAATTTCTCCTTAGTTCAGGAAATGGCTCCTTAGTTCTAGACTGAATCTCTCTATGTTAAATTTTTAGCCATTACGTCCTTTTCTACCCTCAGGTGCTTTGGAAAACAGGTTGACACCCCCCTCCTTCTTTGTGGAAGCCCCTCAAATATTTGGAACATTGCTGCCATGTCAGTTCTAGTTCTTCTTTTCATTTGATTAGGAATGCTCAATTCTTGAAACCTATCTTCATAGGTTTCTGCCCCCCTTACTCATCTTTCCATTATGGTTCAGTTACGTTTCACTTAGTGACCAGAGTAAAAAACAAAAAGAAATGGAGCAAAGTATGTAGATACATCTAGCCAAATTAATAACTTTTATTTTATAAAATAAAATAAAAATATGGGGGAGGGTGAATTTTTAGCAGAGCAATGATAATTTGTTCTCAGTATTTGGATCATGGGGGGTTCCTACAGATTCAGACTGGTTCAGCCAAACCAGTAGTGGTATGGTGGCCTATGTCGCTGGAACTGGCAGCGACTCAGTGCTGCCATGGCCCAAACCGGTTCCCAGTCTCTTCTGCCATCACCGGCACGTTTCTGCACATGCACAGAATAGTTTTCAATCAACTGTGCATGTGCAGCAACGCAAAACACCTTGTGCAATGTGTGCACGTGTGCACTTTGCACACATGCGCTATTGAATGTAAATTGTTCTACGTGCATGCGCAGAACAATTTACAATGAACTGTGCATGCGCAGTCACTAAAATCCAAAATGGCAGCAGCTAAGTAGCAGCAAGTGAACCGGTTTGGGGGCATGGCAGGCCTATGTTGCTGCCGGTTCTGTGACCCAGGCCTCAATTCCACTATCAGTTTGCCCGAACCGGGCAGAACTGGCAGCAACCCACTTCTGATGTGAAGTATTAAATTAGCTGCTTTATAGCTCAAATCTATACACAAGATTCTTCTTAGACTGAAAGTTTGCACTGTCAGATAAAGATCAAAGGCATTCAAAAGTGTCAGACTTTGCTATGTTGTTGTTGTTGTTGTTGTTGTTGTTGTTATTATTATTATTATTATTTAGATTTTTATACCGCCCTTCTCCCTTTCAGGACTCAGGGCGGTGTACAGGCAACAATAAAAATCAATAGTATAAAACATAAAATACGTTAAAAATATATTAAATTAGCCTGTCCTAAAACCCTACTAAAACCCCTACTAAAAATAATTAAAACTACGCCAGGCCGGCCACACGAAATAAATAGGTCTTCAAGGCCCGACGGAAAAGGTGCAGGTCCGTGGTCATCCGTAGGTCAGGGGGTAGGTCATTCCAGAGTTGCCACAGAGAAGGCTCTCCCCCTAGGGGTCACCAGCCGACATTGCCTGGTCGACGGCACCCTGAGGAGGCCATCTCTGTGGGAGCAAACTGGTCGGTGGGAGGTGTTTGGTAGCAGGAGGTGGTCTTGCAGGTAACCAGGTCCCTTGCCATGGAGCGCTTTAAAGGTGGTTACTAGTACCTTGAAGCTCACCCGGAAAGCCATAGGCAGCCAGTGCAGCTTGCGCAGGAGAGGTGTCACGTGGGAGTATCTAGACGCTCCCAGAATCCCCCGCGCAGCCGCATTCTGAACTAACTGGAGCCTCCGGGTGCACCTCAAGGGGCGCCAGCCCCATGTAGAAAGCATTGCAGTAGTCCAGACGGGAGGTGATGAAGGCTTGAGTGACCGTGCATAAAGCGTCACGATCCAGAAAGGGGGGCAACTGGCGTATCAGGCGAACCTGATAAAAAGCTCCCCTGGCCACGGCTGTCATATGGTCTTCTAGAGACAGCCAAGCGTCCAGGAGGACACCCAAGTTGTGAGCCCTCTCTGTAGGCCAATGACTTGCCCCCAATAGCCAGAGATGGAACCAACTGGCTATACCGTGACGCCAGAAGCCACAGCCACTCGGTCTTGGACGAGTTGTGTCGGAGCCTGTTTCTCCCCATCCAAACTCGCACGGCCTCCAGACACCAGGACATCAGTTCCATGGCATCGTTGGGGTGGTCCGGGGTAGAGATGTACAGCTGAGTATCGTCAGCATACTGATGGAACTCTACCCCAAAACCATGGATGATCTCACCCAACGGCTTCATATAAATGTTGAACAGGAGAGGCGAGAGGACCGACCCTGTGGTACTCCACAAGTGAGGCACCTCGACGTCGACCTCTGCCTTCCTGCCAACACGAATTGCGACCAGTCGTAGAGGTAGGAGGAGAACCACCATAAAACGATGCCCCCCACCCCCAGCCCCTCCAGCCAGCGCAGCATGATACCATGGTCGATGGTATCAAAAGCCGCTGAGAGATCTAACAGGATCACGATAGAGGAACAACCCCTATCCTGAGCCCTCCAGAGATCATCCACCAACATAACCAGTGCCGTCTCTGTGCTGTACCCAGGCCGGAAGCCGGACTGGCGCGAGTCCAGATAGACAGTTTCCTCCAGGTGCTGAGGGAGCTGCCGTGCCACCACACTCTCAACAACCTTCGCAAGAAATCGGAGGTTGGAGACAGGACGGTAGTTGGCCAACACAGTCAGGTCCAGGGAGGGCTTCTTGAGGAGGGGCCTCACCACTGCCTCTTTCAAGGCGGCCGGCAGAAACCCCTCACTTAAAGAAGTGTTGACAATTCCATGGAGCCAGCCTCGTGTAACCTCCCGGGAGGCCAGTACCAACCAGGAGGGACACGGGTCCAATAAACATGTGGTGACGTTCAGCCACCCCAGCATACTGTCCATGTCCTCAGGAGCCACGGGATCGAACTCTTCCCAGATAGCAGACTCAAGACCTTATGACAACATGGAGATTCCAAGCTAACTCCCCATTTGACTCCTTCCCTTGGCTCAACCAGTCTCCTTCTAACATCTTTATATTTAATTATATCCTGCTTTTAGGGTGTTAATGGTACAGTGTTTGGAATGCAGAATTGCAGACTAACTCTGCCCAAAGTCTGCTGTTCCATCCTGATGAGCTTAGTGGCTAACTCTGCCCACAGTCTGGTAGTTGATCCTGATGAGCTCAAGGTTTACTCAGCCTTCTATCTTTCTGAGTTTGGTAAAATGAGGACCCAGATTATTAGGGACAATATAATGACATTCTAAACCATTCAGAGAGTGCTGTAAAGCACTATGGACAGGCATAAAATTCTAAGTACTATTCTTATTAATTCTCCTAAAATATATTTCAACATCCTAAACAATGGTAAATAAAAATAAAAGTTGTTGTGTTCTGAGCATGCGCAGTTCAAAGTTAATTTGGCGGGACTGGCGCTCACAGCCGATTGGCGGAGCCATCTGACAGCTCGCTATAAAAGTGAGCTGTCAGACGGCAGCCGCAGCTGTTGTTCCTGTCAGAAGCCTGAAGTTCCCAGTTGGCTGTTGCGTTACGAATAAAGTTGTTAGCCTTTATTCCTCGCCTGGACCTCAGTCATTCGAGCGCCCACGTACAGTTCTGAGTATAGAACACTGGCGACGAGGGTGGGATCGCCGAACTGAGGCCAGGGCGCCGGTCATTGCTGAAGTCACTGGCTGAAGTCACTCTAAAAGAGCTGATTCGAAAGGAGCTGATATAGCACGACGAGAGGTCGTGAGAGCGACTGACAGGAATGGCTTCTGTACAGTTTCCCCCTTTTACTCCCGGCTCAGAGTCCTGGGACTCGTATGTCATCAGGTTCGATTGCTTCTTGGTGGCTCACAACCTGACTGAGGTAACCGATGAGCGAAAATGTGCGCAATTCCTCTCAGTTTGCGGTGCAGAAGTATTCGAGACGGCCACAGCCTTTGCGGCCCCGTTGGCCATAAAGGCGATGCCTTGGGAGCAACTAATGGCGAAACTCAAGAACCATTACGCTCCGTCTCCTCCCAAAATTGCTCAGCGGCACGCTTTCTACCGAAGGCGCCAGGCAGAAGGGGAATCCGTGACCAAGTATGTGGCAGCCCTGAGGAAGGCAGCGTTACATTGCGAATTCAGAGACCTAAACGACGCCTTGCTTTACCAGCTGGTGTGTGGGGTAAGAGACCTCAAGTTACAGAGGCGGTTCCTGGCTAAGGCAGACATCACCCTCGAGTCGGCTCTGGCCGAAGCCAGGGCCGCGGAGCTGGCAAATCAATTCCTAGTTGCTTCCCAAGCGGCCCAGGGTGTTCACCATGAGGAAGCCAGCACGGGGTCTGATTCAGATACGGGCCGTGATGTTAACCGCCTTAAAGAGGCGAGGAAGAAAAAGAGCTGGCCCCGGGGTGGCAGCGCTGACAGATCTGCCTGTTTGGGTTGCGGTGGCAGCCACACCAGAGCTGAATGCAGATTTAGGCAGGCGCTCTGCCAGCGCTGCGGCCGCCGAGGGCACATCGCTAGAGTCTGCCGGGCGCCCCAACTTGCCAGCATACCAGCGGCTAAACCAATGGCCCGAAAGAAGGCGGCCCGAAAGGAAAATCATCTGGACAAGGAATTTCCTGAGGGGCCTCACGACTCCGACTTTTCTGACGTGCAGTCAGTTCGGTCCTGCCACTCGCTGAGAAAGAAGATCACCGTGACGATCCTAATTGAAGGCAAACCATGTGAAATGGAAGTGGACACAGGTTCCGCCACTTCTATTGTATCCTGGAGCACAATCAAACGGTTACAGCCCCAGATTTCAAAACGGCGTCTCTCAAAGTGCAATATCACTTTGAGAGATTACCAGGGGAATATTATTCCCGTGATTGGCAACAGAACGGTAGCAGTTCAGTTCAAGGGTTTTAAAGGGCGGCTTCCGCTGGTCATAGTGGACGGCACATTGCCTAGTCTCTTGGGGCTGGATTGGTTTGATGCTCTAGGGTTCCAACTAAGCGGCGTGAACTGCCTCCAAGCCCCGGAGCTCGACACGCTGATTCAAGAATTCCCAGCTGTGTTTGACGGACAGCTGGGCACCTACACAGGCACACCTGTCTCCTTCAACATAGACCCGATGGTGCAACCTGTCCGGATGAAGCCCCGCAGGGTCCCCCTCGCACTCAAACCGAAGGTGGATGCCGAACTCGACCGCCTCATCGCCCAAGGAGTGCTGGAACCTGAGGATCACGCACGTTGGGAAACCCCCATTGTGGTGCCAGTCAAACCAGATGGCAGCGTAAGGATATGCGCGGACTATAAATGCTCACTCAACCGTGCGCTGCCCTCAAACGCCTACCCGGTGCCAGTCGTTCATCATCTACTGCACACGTTGGGAGATGGATCAATCTTTGCGAAACTTGACCTGGCCCAGGCGTACCAGCAGCTGTTGGTCGACGATGAAGCCGCAGAAGCCCAGACAATTATCACGCACAGAGGGGCCTTCAAGTGCCGGCGCCTGCAGCTTGGGGTAAGCATTGCCCCAGGCTTGTTCCAAAGCCTGATGGAACGGCTACTACATGGAATAGAGGGCGTCGTGCCATATTTCGATGACGTCCTCGTATTGGCCAAGAACCACGCTGACCTAATGGCCCGTTTACGGGCTGTGCTAAGCCGTTTCAATTCCGTGGGACTCAAAGTCAAGCGGCAGAAATGCCAAGTTGCCGTTCCTCAGGTGGAGTTCTTGGGCTATTTGGTGGATGCCGAGGGCATACACCCCACCAAGGACAAAACCAAAGCCATTCTGGACGCCCCAGCGCCAAAATCAAAGACTGAGCTGCAAGCATTCCTCGGGCTGCTCAATTTTTATGCTTTGTTCCTGCCGCACAAGGCATCCGTGGCTGAACCTTTACACAGGCTGTTAGACAAATCAGCTGCCTGGATATGGGGCAAGCGGGAAATCGCTGCTTTCCAAGCTGTCAAAAAACTTTTAGTCTCCAATCCGGTCCTCGCCCAGTACAACGACCGATTGCCTCTCGTGCTCGCCTGTGATGCATCGCCCTACGGGGTAGGAGCAGTCCTCAGCCACCATCTACCCAACGGCTCCGAAGTACCCATTGCCTACTTCTCCAAAACTCTCTCAGCAGCCGAAAGAAATTATGCCCAAATAGATAAAGAAGCTTTGGCCATCGTCGCAGGGGTGAAGCGGTTTCACCACTATCTCTACGGGCGGTATTTTGACATCGTCACCGATCACAAACCCTTGTTGGGGTTGCTGGCGGGAAACAAACAAACCCCGCAAGTCCTTTCCCCCAGGATGACCAGGTGGACTGTGTTCCTGGCGGCTTATCACTACACCTTGATCCATAGACCAGGGAAGCAGATTGCCCATGCGGACGCCCTCAGCCGCTGTCCCCTGCCGGAGGAACTTGAAGATCCTGCCCCTGCCTCCTCAGTCTTCCTGATCTCTGACTTAGACTTGCCTGTGACCGCGTCTGACATTGCCCGGCACTCAGCACAGGACAAGGTAATTAGCAAGGTTTTAGACTGGGTCCGAAGAGGGTGGCCTCAAGGAGCCACTGCTCCCGAGTTCCTACCTTTCTTACATCGGCGGGCAGAACTTTCCACCCAAAGCGGGTGTTTGCTGTGGGGGCACAGAGTAGTCATTCCCAACCCCCTGCGCCCAGCAGTTCTACAGAAACTGCACTCGGGTCACCCTGGCATTGTCCGAATGAAAGCCTTGGGTCGCAGTTATCTCTGGTGGCCCAAGGTCGAGCAGGAAATAGCGAGCTGGGTGGCACTTTGCCCCCAGTGCCAGGAATCCAGGGCCAGACGTTCTTAGTCGTTGTGGACGCATATTCTAAATGGCTAGAAGTTATTAGGATGTCATCCATCACCTCTGAAGCTGTTATCTCTGCGCTCAGACGGTTGTTCGCCACCCATGGCCTCCCCGACTTACTCGTCTCTGACAACGGGCCCCAATTAACTTCCGCCTCATTTGAAGGGTTTTTAGCATCCTTGGGAATTCGCCATGCCTTGATTGCCCCTTATCACGCGGCCAGTAATGGCTTGGCCGAACGAATGGTGCGAACGACCAAGGAAGCGTTGGCCAAAATTGGCAGGAGAGGATTGACACGTTCCTACTGGCCAACCATGCCACACCATGCCCATCATCCAACAGAAGCCCCGCGGAGTTACTCATGGGGCGTAGGCTTAGGACATGCCTAGATAGGCTGCACCCCGCGTATGCCCCTGAGGTCCCCTTGGACTCCTCTGGAGCGGCCAGAGAATTTAGCCCGGGGCAGCTAGTCTACGTTAGGAACTATGATGGCCATCCCCTCTGGTTGCCGGGCTCTGTCATTGACCAAACGGGGCCCTGCTCTTTCAGGGTGAAGCTGGAGGACGGGAGGACCTGGAGGCGACACCGCGACCAGCTTCGGGCCAGGAAGGAGCAGGCCGGCTCAGGCTCCGCGGAATGCCCACGGGGAGCAGAGGACGACCTCGCCGCCGACAGACGCTCCGAAAGACCGAACGAGAACTTACCTGGGGAGTTGGGCCAACTCCAGCAGCAGCAGCAGCAGCAGCAGCAGCAGCAGCAGAGTCCGGGTCATCCCAGCAAGCCGTGGGAGCGAAGTACCACCGCAGATCCGGTACCGGCGGCGCGAGCCCCGGGCAGAGGCCCACCAACTCCCGGGAACGAAGCCTTGCCGGAATTGCGGCTGTCCTTGAGGACTAGACGAAGGCCGGCGTATTTGGAAGACTACGCTTGCGCAAACTCAGTGGGGAGGGGTGTTGTGTTCTGAGCATGCGCAGTTCAAAGTTAATTTGGCGGGACTGGCGCTCACAGCCGATTGGCGGAGCCATCTGACAGCTCGCTATAAAAGCGAGCTGTCAGACGGCAGCCGCAGCTGTTGTTCCTGTCAGAAGCCTGAAGTTCCCAGTTGGCCGTTGCGTTACGAATAAAGTTGTTAGCCTTTATTCCTCGCCTGGACCTCAGTCATTCGAGCGCCCACGTACAGTTCTGAGTATAGAACAAAAGTAAACAAAGCTGAAAAACTAACAACCTTCCCATGAGGTTCTTGGTGGCAATGGATAGCAGAGGAAAGCTGAGCTCAGAGTTTCTTCATAGTTATTTAGGTTACATCCTGATTTGCAAAATTCCATGTTGACATACGTTTACACAACCCTACTGACATTACATTTGTATGAAGGCTTCCCATAAAGTTTTTAACAAGGTGGCTTTTTTGAATGGAAGAATTGTACAATGTTTTGAAGAAGTTGAAGATAGGAACAACATTTTCTTCTTCTGCAAATACTGCCTTTTCATTAAATAGTTCAATTCAAATCCCTTTTCTTCGCAGCTTTTATGTCCAGGACAACTTTGTGAGAATGCTTAAGATTACATAATTAAAACGTTTGGAAATGTACAGAGATTTGAAGTGAAATAGCCCTGATCAACTTCCAGCACTAACCACCCTATATCACTCTCTCTCAAATATTCCTTGATTGCAAACTCACTGTTATTTTATTTGCCCTAGAATCCTGCTGAGCTGACTGATGAATATTTTCTTTCTGTTAATAATAACACTCAAAAGTTCCAGGCAGTTTCAAAATAAAAAATAGGAAACTTTTTGTTCCAAAATCTTTTTGAACAAAAGAAAAGCCGAAGTGGCAAATGGTTTTGCAGAGCAGAGTTAATTATAAATGACTAAGCATTTACTGACATTTCATGTATCTATCCTGATGAGAAATTCTTCCTCATCAGTCTAATGCTGACCAGTTCAGAAAATAACATCTTACATCAAGTAGAAATTCTGTCTCTCAGTCAGAGCATTAAAGCAGGGATGATTCTGTTATGTGACTTCTTCAGGTTTTCTGTTTTAGTCCTAAAAAAAAAAATACCCTCTAGAAAAATTATTGTCTGTATCAATCAAATGTTTTGACATCTGTCTGGTGATCTACAAAATACCATGTTTTTTCATCAGAACCTATTTTAAACCTTCTAGAATACTTGCCTTAGGGGGAGCTAGATCAAATAATGTAATCAGTGCACCTGTTTACATAACATTTTCTGAGACAACATGACTGGTCAGAGAATATTTATTTTCCAAGAAAGAAGATAGGATCTGTTAGCCTCTAATTTAGTTTCCCTTTATCTTCTCCTGTTCCCACTCTCCCACAGATGGGCATAATTTTACAAAGCTGTGTACTGTCACCTACCATTTTTATTTTTAAAAAATACCTAAAAACATTCTGGTAAAAACTTCTCCCTTCTCCTTTTAATGAAACAAAATGCATAAAAATAATAAAGTTTTGCAAAAACGAAGAAGGGTACCGTAAACAACTTAGAATCCATAGATACAATATAGCTAAACATGTGTCATATTATGCAGGGGTGGGCTGCTAGGATTTGGGAGAACATCTAGCTAGGATTCTGTGCAGTTTAGAGAAACCCCAAATCTCATTCCTGGCTGGCCCCACACCGCCCACCCCTCCCCTCCCTCCTACTAGTCCCCACACAGCCTGTTTTGGATGCAGGTAAGTGCAGGGTGCACATGAAGGCTCAGGGAAGGCAAAAAATGGGCCTACCAGAAGTTCAGCCTTCCAGAAGGCCTCCAGAGCCTGGGTAGGCCATTATCCCTCTCCCGAAGGTTCGAAGAAAGCCTCTGAAGTCCGGGGAGGGCAAAAACAGCCCCTCACACTGTGGTGCAAGAGGTTGACTAGACCACACCCACTATGGCCATGCCCACCCAGCAACCAGGCAGAGAACCCCTTGCTTAAAATTTTGAAGCCCACCCCTGATATTATGGGAAGCAAACATGTAACATGTTTGACTACAAGTAACTGATTTCCTAAGCAAAGGGGAGGTTACTTTTATTCTGTCTAATTAATTTTACCTTTGTATTTTCTTTCCTATGTAACTATATAAAGGAATACCTTAAAACATTCTTGTAAAAATGAGCTTCGAGGTTCTCCTTTTTTATAGGGACATCCCATTTTATCAGAGTAACCTAAAGCACAGGTGTAAATGATCTTCTGACTCGATTACTTATTGGGAAGGTGAACTAAGGCAGAACCTAGGGCCAGATTTGCCTATCGCTATTCTTCAGTGGCATACTTCAAATGTTCAGCCTTCTTGCCAACACACATTTGTGCCACTCAGGTGACTCTGATGACACCGATAAACCTCCAGGTGACCTTAAAGACTCGCTAAAAGAATACAAATGACCAGCTGTCTGAAAGGAGCATAAATCCTTCCATTCCACACTATCCAGTCAGTGCTGAAGAAGCTTCTTGGATGAGAAGCAAAATGTCTTCAAAGAAAAACCAGAAAGTCCAGTTGCCTCTTGAAAAAGCACCTTTGCGACAACCATGACCAGGATGACTGAGAAACTCTATAAACAATGGGGAAAAAAGTGACTTACATCAGTCTTTGCACTCATGACAATACAATACAATACAATAGCAGAGTTGGAAGGGACCTTGTAGGTCTTCTAGTCCAACCCCCTGCGTGGGCAGGAACTTTATACCATTTCAGACAAATGGCTATCTAACATCTTTTTAAAGACTTCCAGGGTTGGGGCATTCACAACTTCTGGAGGCAAGCTGTTCCAGAGGTTAATTGTTCTAACTGTCAGGAAATTTTTCCTTAGTTCTAAGTTGCTTCTCTCCTTGATTAGTTTCCACCCATTGCTTCTTGTCCTGCCCCCAGGTGCCTTGGAGAATAGTTTGACTCCCTCTTCTTTGTGGCACCCTCTGAGATATCGGAACACTGCTATCATGTCTCCCCTGGTCCTTCTCTTCATCAAACTAGACATACCCAGCTCCTGCAGCCGTTCCTCATATGTTTTAGTCTCCAGTCCCCTAATCATCTTGGTTGCTCTTCTCTGCACTCTTTCCAGAGTCTCCACATCTTTTCTACATCGTGGCGACCAAAACTGTATGCAGTATTCCAAGTGTGGCCTTACCAAGGCACTATACAGTGGCATTAACACTTCACGTGATCTAGATTCTATCCCTCTGTTTATGCAGCCTAGAACTGTGTTGGCTTTTTTGGCAGCTGCTGCACACTGCTGGCTCATATTTAAATGGTTGTCCACTAGGATTCCTAGATCCCTCTCACAGTTGCTACTATTGAGCAAGGTACCACCTATACTGTACTTGTGCATTTGGTTTTTCTTGCCTATATGTAGGACCGTACTTTTTTCACAATTGAATTTCATTTTATTAGATAGTGCCCAATGTTTAAGTTCATGACCACCTCAACCATCACAGAACTCCATGATCGCATGATGAAAATTCAGGCACTTGGCAACCAGCATGTGTTTATGATGGTTGCAGCATCTCAGGATTATATGATCCCCATTTGGGGATCCTATAACCATCCTAGCTGGGTGCCAACAAGAAAAGTCAATGGAGGAAGTTGAAGCCTCCTCACAACCAGGTGATTCACTTAACTGCAGTGATCTGCTTAACAATTGTAGCACAAAAGGTCATAAAATTGGGCACAACTCACTTAATAATTGCCTTGATTTGCAATGGAAATTCTGGTAGGAGTTGTAGTCATAAGTCAAGGACTATTTCTAAGGTGGTATTTTCAATCAGACACAATGGGAGTCTACTATAATTGTTTCCCTTTCAATGTGTTTGTGGAAGATGATTTAAAGTTTTTTACTAATGATAAACAGGACCACCTAATGTGTAATTACACAGCAGGTACTTTACACTAGATCTTTTGTCTTAAAATACAGTTAAAATAATAGCTAAATGTACAAATCTCTTGGGGAAGTGAAAGTTAGACTTTGAAGAAGACAGATCAGAATAGTATTGATGTTTTTGAACTCTTCTCTGCTGGAGAAGACTCTGGAGAATATAGCGGCTAGCCAAGAAAACAAGCTAATGGATCATTGCATAAATCAACCTAGACTTCTTACTCAAGAAGACCAGGTTCAAATTACACCACTTCAGGCACATCATGCAAAGGCTCAGCTCTCCAGAGAAGGCTGTAATGCTGCGAAAATTGGAAGGAATGAGAAGAAGATAAACAGCAACTAAATGAATTGACTCATTTAAAAGCCGGTGTATCTAAAATACCAGGTTAAGGATTGATGTTCATGGAGAAATATATCAATGTGGTTACTAGGAGACTTGATGGAACAAAATCCATTTATCCATGAATCTCCCAAGAGATTACCTGCTGTCCTATTTTCTACTTTCTAGTCTACTTATTTTTTAGACTTCCTCCAATAAAGAAAGACATATTGCTCCTCCCACCTGAATTGTTTCCTAGTGGTAGATAAGGTATAAAGCAGGGGTCACCAACCTTTTGGACTTCAGGGACCACTAAATTCATAATTTTAAGTCCTGCAGACCACTAATATTATCTGCCTAATGATTGACTGATTGGGTGTAGCTAGGTGGTCATATGACTGGATGGGCATGGCCAACTCAATGTCACTCATGTCGAGGGTGCCTTGTTGGCCTCTACTCACCCCTCCCCTGCCAGCCACTCTTCGTCTCCCCACCTGGGCTCCTTAGGGCCCCAACAGAAAGCAGTTGTTGGAGCTAAGCAACCACCATGAGAAAGAATTGGAAAAACAGCTGTCTCAGTTCAAATTGGATCTGATTGAGAAGGAAGCTCAGCAGAAGCACCTCAATGAGGGCTACGACCATAGTCTTTACAAGCATGATATATGCTATACAATGCAGTGGGCATCTGTACATTGGTGAAACAAACAACCACTTCACAAGTTCATGGCACAACATAGAAGATCAAACTCATCAGGACAAGATTTGGCAGTCCACCTGCATTTGAAAGACAAAGCTCACTCTTTTGAAGACAGGAACATCTTGGCCAGAGAGAATCATTGATTTGAAAGAGGGGCAAAGGAATCCATCTGTTGGAATTGAACACCCCACTGTCAACAGAGGGGGAGGACTAAGACACCATCTATCTCCAGTCTGCAAAATGGTCCTTGCAGAAGCTCCAAGAAGAGTCCACAACCAATTGCACAGGTCACAGATAAACCCCCAAGTGGCCTCAACTGCCCTCAGAGAGTGCTGATGACCAGATGACTGCAAAGAAATATAATTCTTCCACTTTCCTTCCCATCATCCCCTCAGAACCTGTCCTTCCATCCCCCCAACCCTCCAGTCTCAACTGTCAATACCTATCCTTCATCTACTCACCATTAGAACTGATGAAGCTTCTTGGCTTCAAAAAGAAACTTTTTTTTCTTCCTTAAGGAAAGAAATATTCCAGTTGCCTTTTGAAGGAAAAAAAGCACCTTTGAGACAACTATGACCTGGATCACTGAGAATCTCTACAGACATTTCTCTCATCAAAACATTTTTCTGTTTTGTTCAATTCTCCAGAAAGCTTAGCCTGTCAGACTTAACAGTTTTTACCCTAAGCAAAATCTCTGTAGGCATAATGTTTCATTCAGTTACTGTGCAAAATTTTTCATTGAGTTATTGCAGTTAGAGGTTATCAAAGTTCATCTTGGAGAAATGATTGATGTTCAGCACCATAGAATGATATCAGTATTTTACACAGAGATGTTAATTGCATCTGTAATAGAGTTCCTGCTTAGTACTGAGTCAACTGGAGTTCAGTAAACTTCTCCAGTGCAGGTGATGCTTTGGGTGTAAAATGTGTTTCACCCAAAACCAATTGCAGGTAGCATCCCGTGGCTTCTTTAATTCTATTAAGACTTGATAAAATGTTGCTGCAACTATTGGCATTATATATCAGAATCTCTTTTTTTCCCTTCTTCTCCTTCCTTCCTTCCTTCCTTCCTTCCTTCCGTCTGTCCTTCCTTCCTTCCTTCCTTCCTTCCTTCCTTCCTTCCTTCCTTCCTTCCTTCCTTCCTTCCTTCGTTTTTCTTAAATGGTAGAAAAAATTTCCCCATTTCGTCAAGCTTTATTTTCCAGGTTCCACTGAACTTACAAGGATGAACATTTAATCGCATGTCAAATGAGCATTCTGTTTCCAAACTGGTCTCCAAAGTTATTGGCCCTTAATTAAAATGCACTTTCAACTGGAAGATTAAATTAGAGCAATAGCTTTGAAAGTCCTAAGCTAAAATGATGGGAAACAGTTTTGATTTGTCATGGTAAAAAATGCTTGGAGTGAAACAGTTGACAGCCAACCTGAAATGATGTAAATAAACTGACAGCCCTAATGCAGCTGTAATTGTAGATTTGGCTGCAAAGATTTGGAAAAGTGAGTGTTATGCAGACTGCAGCCAGCTTATGTTCAAACATCTTGCTAATAATTCAAACATATAAAGCTGATAATTAAAGTTAGCTTTATGGGAGGAACGGTTTTAATTATAACTAAAGCACAGAACTTGAGAGATCATGCTTTGGAAATTGTATATTAGTCAAACACAGAAGAAGCCAATGGCAATCTGCATTTAGCTTGTTGATAAATAAACAATAGGAACATAGATCAAACATTTGGCAAATTTAGATGTCAGTTGATGTCATCACTTTTTGAAGAGTTTCCTATAGGATTAATAATGATCTTTCATTAATCAATCTGGAGGTTGAGAAGGGCAGATATATAAATGTTTTAAGTAAACATTTTGACTGGGAGGCAAGGACGAGGGGCAGGGGCAGCCAGTGGTGGGTTCAGCTGACTGGGAGCCACAGCAGGGGGATGAAAGAGTCACATGTGGCTCCGCAGCCGCAAGTTGCAAATACCCGACCTATACCAAGATGACTTACCTTAGCCTGTCAGTTCTACTAAGCACAGGTAATCACAAGAGGGACTAACCTAGTTTGGTTCTGCAAGGACTTTCCAAATGTGTATGTGAGATACAATCTGTGCATGACCATCATCTAATGTAATTCTTCAGAAATTTATATAAATAAAAATGTAAAATAGTTTGTACGAAGCAGCTAATCTCAAAAACTACTGCACCGATTTACCTCAAATTTTGACACAATGTTCCCAAGGACTTCTGATAATAGAATACGTACTCACTTTGTGCCTAGCACACGTGTGTCATGTGCAAGCTACACAAACGTAAAATGTACCCACTGATCAGGTTTTCACCTCCCTGTAACTCCTCCCACAACAGTCATTTCCTCAGCAATGTATGGAGGCCTCTTAGGGCCAAAAAGGCACTGGGATAGCAAACTCCCAGGTGGCCCATAGAGAGAGAGGGAGAAAAACAGTTTAAAAAAAGAGGGACTAGGGGAGACAGGATAGCAGCCTTCCAATATCTCAGGGGTTGCCACAAAGAAGAGGAAGTCAAGCTATTCTCCAAAGCAGCTGAGGGCAGAACAAGAAGCAATGGGTGGAAACTAATCAAGGAGAGAAGCAACTTAGAATTGAGGAGAAATTTCCTGACAGTTAGAACAATTAACCAGTGGAACAGCTTGCCTCCAGAAGTTGTGAATGCCCCAACACTGCAAGTCTTCAAGAAGATGTTGGATAGCCATTTGTCTGAAATGGTATAGGGTTTCCTGCCTAGGCAGGGAGTTGGACTAGATGATCTCCAGGGTCCCTTCCATCTCTGCTATTGTATTATTGTATTACAGTAGGTAGGTAGATAGAGGGATAGATAGAGAGGGAGAAATAAGGTAGGTAGGTACGTAGGTAGGTACGTAGATAGAGAGAAATATGGTAGGTAGGTAGGTAGGTAGGTATGTGGATAGAGGGATAGATAGGGAGAAATACGGTAGGTAGTAGGGGGATAAATAGATAGGGAGAAACACAGTAGGTAGGTAGGTAGGTAGGTAGGTAGGTAGGTAGGTAGGTAGGTAGGGTGATAGATAGAGAGGGAGAAATACGGTAGGTAGGTGGGTAGGTAGGAAGGTAGAGGGAGAAAGGAAGAAATACGGTAGGTAGGTAGGCAGGTAGGTGGATAGATAGATAGGGAGAAACACAGTAAGTAGGTAGGTAGGTAGGGGGATAGATAGTGAGGGAGAATTACAGTAGGTAGGTAGGTAGATAGAGGGAGAAAGGAAGAAATACAGTAGGTAGGTAGAGGGATAGATAGAGAGGGAAAAATAAAATAGGTAGGTAGGTAGGTAGGGTAGGGGGATAGATAGAGAGGTAGAAATGTAGTAGGTAGGTAGGTTGGGGGTTATACGGTGGTTGTGTGTATGTGTGCAAATATAGATCTACACACAGATTGGTTGGCCATTTAACCAAACTGGGCCACAGCAACGCGTGGCCAGGTGTAGCTAGTATTATTATAAATTTAGTGAATAATTCATAAGGTGCCTATAAAAGCTGGGGGCTTAGCAGGTGTATTTGTGTTCTTCTACTGAAATACTATAACAAGGTAGTGATCCCTTCCTGCAGACTAAACAAACTGAAGTTTAAAGCGCTCTCTCTCTCTGTCTTATTTGCCATTATGGAATGAATGAATGAACAAATGAATTAATCCATGACATATTGCACCTGGTATCACTGTTGCAAACTACCTAAGCTTCAGTGGGCTCAAAAGGTACTAACACATACATCAGTAAAGAAATTGCCTTGTTCCCTGCCAGCACCTGATTAAACAACATAAATGGAAATTCTGCACCTCAAAATCATTGGTTCAACAACATCAGAATTAAACTCATTACACAATAGGAAACAGATGCAGGATTCTTTCAAGTGCTGATTTTATAATAGACCATGAAATACCGGTACCAAGTAAATGAGTGAAATATAGAACATTAAAATGATGTGTCAGCTAGATTTCAAAAAGAAAGCCTACAGTCAGGATATGAAATCAAGGTAAAGAACAAATGAAGTGAAAGAGGACCTAAGGTATTGTTGGATGAGATAAGAAACTAAAAACTGTAAAAACTACAGCAGAAAAAAAAAATCAAGAAGAAAACATGTGAGTGGTTTTTCCAAATAAATTATCTTCACGGAGGATGAAAACCTTAGGTAATGCAATGACTGAATGGCAACTTCTATTTTTGAGAAAAAAAGACTAACATTATTTCTCAATTGAGAATGTTATGTATTTAGATATAGTTGTCAGTTGGAAGTTCTCAGTCTGGTACTCTGTTGGAGCAGGAAAATACTCTCTCCTGATTGGTTGTGGGCTGGTCAGCTTCCCTATAAAAGAAGCTACGTGAGCAACAGTTGCCTCACAGGCATTACTGAATAAAGAGCTGTTAGAAATCACTGAGGCCTCACCTCCATTCTTCACTCAAAACCAGTGGTGGGTTTCTGCAGGCTCGCACCTACTCGCGAGAGCCGGTTGGTGAAATTTAGAGAACCGATGAGAGGGGGTTCCACTGGCGTACCTGGAAGTAAATCTGGCCTGCCGCTGCCAGTGACCCAACGGGAAGGAAAGGAAAGGAAAGGAAAGGAAAGAAAGGAAGGAAGGAAGGAAGGAAGGAAGGAAGGAAGGAAGGAAGGAAGGAAAGAAAGAAAGAAAGAAAGAAAGAAAGAAAGAAAGAAAGAAAGAAAGAAAGAAAGAAAGAAAGAAAGAAAGAAAGAAAGAATTTATCATCACAATTGAGTCCAAAATTTTGGTTGCTAAGCAAGAGCGTTGTTAAATGAGTTTCACCACATTTTAAAAGGTGGCCACTCCCACCCTGTCACATGACTGCTAAGCCACGCCCACAAAATAGACCACACCTACAGAGTAGGTTCTAAAAAATTTGAAACCCACCACTGCTCAAAACCTAACAGAGAACATCAGACAATAAAATAATAATAATAATAATAATAATAATAATAATAATAATAAGAAGAAGAAGAAGAAGAAGAAGAAGAAGAAGAAGAAGAAGAAGAAGAAGAAGAAGAAGAAGAAGAAGAAGAAGAAGAAGAAGAAGAAGAAGAAGAAGAAGAAGAAGAAGAAGAGAATAAGCTATGTTTCTCATAGGACAGAGAATTCAGTTCAGAGAAAAGAGGGGAATGTTCTCAACTAAAGTAAGCCTGCTCAAAAGGAATCAAGGAAAAGATACTATAGAGGCAAAATAAGACTAAAGACTATATTTAAACATGACTATAACTAGTTATAATGATGTAAACATATTTACTATGATATTATGCAATGATGTGAAAACCTTCCCTTATGTTCTTGCGTTCTGATGGCTAATAGGGTTTCATAAGTCCTGATACATGTTTTATTATTTGACCATAAATATTCTTCATTGCACCCCTAATTAAATTAAAAGAAAAATATTGAATAGAATATTGAATTATTTGCAAAGGAAGAATGCATTTGGGAACTGACTTTACTAGAAAGACAACAACCAAATTATCAAAGGCAAAAGCACAAATGTATTTGGTATACCAACTGAATGTTTATTAAATTCCAGAATAAAATGAGCAGATATAGGCCAACAACCATGGGAGAGGACAAGAAGAATGTTGTCCTCAGTTTTGTTTAATCTTTACAGCAAGCACCTTATAGGAATGGCTGAATTGAAAAATGACAGCTGGGATTATAATTGCAGAATGAAGTGCTAACAATGCAGATGGCAGCATTTTATTAGCATTAATTAAAAAGAAGATTTGGAAAAGTTCATTAGAAAAATGAAAGGGAAAAGCAAAAATCTGGTTTTCTACTAAATATTAAGAAGGAAAAAGCTAATATTGTCAACATTCTTAGGGAATTGACAGCTGATGATAAAGAAATGAAGGGGGTAGATGGTTCTGTTGAGCTCAATTACAGATTAAGTCAATGTGCTGCAGAAGAAGGAGGTAATTCTAACAGGAAGGACATAGCCAACTTAGATAAACTGACAGGGAATGCTATTTCTGACAGCAAATCTCAGAATAGTTAAAACAATAGCTTCTGCAGTGTCAATGTATAAGCATGAAAACTAGATATTGAGGAAGAATGAGAGAAAGAAGACAGACACTTCTGAAATATGGATTTGGAGATAGTTACTAAGAGTATAGTGGACTGGAAAGATCAATTGGTCTTGGACCCAATAATGCTTGTCATGTGAGCAGTGGTTTATAGGAAAATAACTAACAGGCACTGTTGAGGGAAGTAGAAGAAAACAATGGATAGTATAGATGGATGGAATACATCAGGATCCAAAAAGATCTTGACAGACTTGAACAATGGGCCCTATCCATTAAATTTAATGTGGACAAAAGCAAGGTTTATGGTTAGACAGGAAAAACCAAAAGCACAGGTACAGAGTAGGTGAAATCTGACTCAAAAACAGATCTTGGAGTCCTAGTGGACAATCATTTAAACATGAGGCAGCAGTGTGCGCGTCAGCACCCAAAAAAAGTTAAATCAATCCTCGGTTGTATAAACAGAGGCATAGAATCAAAATCATGTGACGTATTACTACCAATTACTACCAATAAGTCCACAACTGGAATATTGTATCCTATTTTGGTCACCACATTACAAAAAATATGTCAAGACTTTGGAAAAAGTGCAAAGAAGATCAACTAAGATGATTAAAGGTCTGGGGGGGAAAAACCTATGAAGAATTGTTGCAGGAATTGGGTATGGCCAATCTAGAGAAAATAAGGACTAGGGGTGACAGGATAATATTCCAGTATCTGAGGCACTGCCACAAAGAAGAGAGGGTCAACTGATTTTCCAAAGCACCAGAAGGCAAGACAAGAAACAATGGATGGAAACTAATCAAGGACAGAAGCAAATTGAAATTAAGGAGAAACTTCGTAACAGTGAAGACAGTTAATCAGTGGAACAGCTTGCTTTCAGACGTTGTAGGGGCTTTATCACTGAAATGGTATAGAGTCTCCTGCTTGAGCAGGGTTGTTGGACTTAGAAGACCTCCAAGGTCCCTTCCAGCTCTATTCTGATTGGGATGAGGGATAACACTTCTCTGAAGATCTGTCAATTTCTTCAGGAAGAAATTAGAGAAGAGAAGGAATTAGACCATGTGGTTTTCCAGCAGTTGGTCTGAACCAGATAACTTTTATCAAAAGAGCTCTATGGTGTTTCAAGCAAGTTCTTTCTAGACTTGTTGAGGGCTGGTAGAGATTGAACAGAGTTTTTTCAAGGAAAAGCAATATGTCTTGCCATTGCACAATATACTTCCTTATTCAAGAATGTAAGCATTTTGATTTCTACTTAATATTAAAAAGGAGTACTGAAATATGATTTTGTGTACTGACTTTAATATAAGCAGAAATATATAACCCAGAACACATTCTTCCAAAGGGAATTATATAAAGATATACAGTGCATCTATACATGATATACAAATATAAGGGCTATTAATCAATAGAACAGCTTGCCACCTGGAGATGTGGATACTCCATTGCTTGAAGTCTTCAAGAAAAGTTTTGACAATCATTTGTCCGGGATAGGATAAGGACTCCTGCCTTGGGCAAGGAGTTGGACTAGAAGATCTCTAAGATACCTTCCAGCCTTATGATTCTGTGATTCTAAGACAGGCAAGCTTGCTTTCCCCCCCCCAATGATTTATAATAACCCTTATGAGAGAGAGTATTAAGTCCAGAAGGTATCCGCATGGTGCTCAAGAAACAACTTATGTCTAAATACTAGCAAGACAAAGGAGATGGTGCTAGATTTCCGGAGGCACAGAGAGGAACCTGCCCCACTGTATATTGAGGGGGGTTGTGTGGAGAAGGTTTCCTCTTTTAAATTCTTAGAAGTGCTTATTAACCAAGATCTCACCTGCAAAAACAACACGTCTCTGGTGATTGGAAAAGCTCAACAGAGACTTCAGTTCCTTAGAGTCCTGCGGAAAAATCAGGTGGAACAACGGCTGATGACCTCTTTCTATCGGTCCATCATAGAAAGTGTCCTCACATATTGTATCACAGTGTGGTATGATGGTTTAACAGTTGCGGAGAGGAAGGCACTACAGAGAGTGATCAATTCGGCACAAGAAACCATTGGTTGCCATCTGACATCACTGGATAACATCGCCAGATGTCGCTGCTTTAGCAGAGCAAGGAAGATTCTCAAAGATGATTCACACCCTGGTTGGTATCTCTTTGCCCTTCTACCATCAGGCAGAAGATATCAAAGTATAGCCAGCCGAACAAACAGGTTTAAAGGTAGCTTCTATCCATGGGCTGTGAGACTTTTAAATTCAACCGCAATCATTCCATGCACATGCTAGTTTTTTCTTTTTTCTTTTCTTTCTTTTTTGTTTCTGTTATAATTTTGCACCAGTGAAGTTAAAACCAATTTCATTGTAATTTTTACAATGACAATAAAGATTATTATTATTATTATTATTATTATTATTAGTAGTAGTAGTAGTAGTAGTAGTAGTAGTAGTAGTAGTAGTATTTTGAATTAGAACATGGCTAAAATATAGTTGCACCTCTTCCTCCTCAATTCCAGAATTAGAAGCCTAATTCTTAAACTAATCTAGTAAAGTGTTATAGAATTATAAACATTTAAAAAGCATAGATTAAAATTGTTGGTGTTGTTTATTGTATAAAACAGCACATGTCCACTCAGAAATATCTATCACTGAGAATGATGAGTGTGCAGCACTTCTAGAACTGAAGTAAATTAGATGAAGCTTTGGTTTTTATTTGAAACTATTCAGTTTCTATCAAAAGCTATTTGTTAATATGAAGTTTATCATTCTTCATTGAAGAAGCTGCTTTTTTGTATGACTAGAATGCCTTATGTTCACCGGCTGTTTTGTTACTGTCCGATGTCTTCCCTTATTCTGCATTCAAATCGATCTTGCCCTTTTGAACTCTGTCAAATCTTTGTTTCACAAAAGATTAAGTCCATGGCATATACAAGACAATGGCATTTACTCTTTTTTCTATGACTGAGGTATCTGGCAGGAGAAATGATTACTTAATAAAGTAAGCATTTTAAAAGGTCAAGGATTGTGTCCATTTTGACATCTGGTGTCAAAGTATGAATGCATATTTCTGAGTTATTCATATCCAGTGACAGTGAAAACTTAGATTTTATATCCTTTAACACATTTTTGTTTTCCCCCCTCTTCCTGGCAGCCCCTCTACCCAAACAAAAAACCATGTTCCCATTTTAATGCAGAAGCATGATTACCTCTATTTTTTAAGATCTTACTTAATTTGGATCCAATGTTCTGGTCTGACAGCATGTTCTTTTTCCTTATTGCTCAATATTTGCTGTATATTGTTATCTATATTGAAATATCTATACAGCAAGATGCAGCCTGCTGAAACAGGAGATATCTCCAGAATTTGATTATGAAATACTGCAAGCAAATATTCATATATTTGCTTTGAAAGAATCATATTGATTCTTCTTCTCTCAATTCCTGTACCTTCTGCCACTTACTAACTCTTTTTGTGTCAAGGACTTCTTGGGGCAAGGGGAATCCTTGAAAACCTGACATATTTCTAATTGTCAGCAAATGCAGCTGTTAATGTATTTGTTCTGTGAGAAGTATGGTGGGGATTTGTTCTGAAATCTTTGATGCCTAACAGAAAGTGATATGGAGGCTAAAACATCTAAAGAATGGTTGCAGGAATTGGCTATGTCTAGTGTAATGAAAAGAAGGACTAGGAGTGACATGATAGCAGTGCTCCAATATCTAAGGGGCTGTCACAAATAAGAGGGGACAATCTATTCTCCAAAGCCCCTGAAGATAGGACAAGAAGCAAAGGATGGAAACTCATCAAGGAGAGAACCAACCAAGAACCAAGGAAGAATTGCCTGACAGCTAGAACAATTAATCCTTGGAACAGCTTGCCTCCAGAAGTTGTTGAGTGTTCCAACACTGCAGGTTTTTGGGAGAGATTGGACAACCATTTTGTCTGGAAGGGTATAAGGACTCCTACCTTGGGCAGGGTGGTAGACTAGAAGACATATATGGTTCCTTCCAACTCTGTTATTCTGATATAATGCCCCAAATATTGTTGTTTAGCCACTGATATAATTATATACGTAGGCTATATCCTGATTTAGTTTAGGACAAAGTTGAAGGCAAGAGAAAATGCTCCAAATGCTCTATTTTATGTTTTTTTCCCCACTTGGAGCTGGATCCAGTAAGTATTATTCTCAAGGTTCTCTTTAGAATATCAAATGTTACCATGAGCATCAGACAAGACAAAGCCACATATTAGTGTGCTAAAAATTGAGGAATTGGATTTACTTATTAGAGATACAGTAGTTATAGTAATAGAATAATAAGATTTGGAAAGTACCCTGAATATGATCTAGTCCACGAGTGTCAAACTCGATTTCATTGAGGAATGCTTCAGGGTTGTTTTTGACCTCGAGGGGCCAGTGTGGGCATGTCCAGTGTGGGCATCACTCATGTCAGAGGCGCCTTGGTGACCCTAGCGCTTGCCAGCGAAAACAGGCTCCTGAGCTCCGTTTTTGGTTTCTACGTTTTTGCTGGCTAAAGCACCACAGGCTGGTCCTTTGCTGTTTCCAGGGCAGCCGCAGATCTAAGTACCCCACATGTCAGATCTGGCACCTGGGCCTTGATTTTAATACCCCTGATCTAGTGTATCTTCTGCTGAAGGAAGCAATTATATAGAATCCTAAAACAACAAGGAATGGAAGGAAGCTTGAATGAATGGCTTTCAAAACAGCATGGCATCATCTACGCAAGAGGTCAAAGAGAACCAGGAACTGAGGAGGAGGAGCAAGATCAGAAATTCAAAGTTAGCTTTTGTACAACTCCATGTCCTAAGAGCCTGAGTCTTTAGCCTCATGGCTAAATAGCATATTATAATTAAAGTCTGCATTCATATAATACAAAGATATAATACAAAGAAATTTGAATAAACTTGAAAGATGAAGCAGCATCTTTGTAAAATATTTTGACTACTTGTAACTTTATCTTTTAGTGCCTTAGCACCACCCCAATCTAGTCTGCTTGATGATTTTCTTATAAGCATGCCATGTGCATCTGGAAAATTGTTTCAAAACGTTACCAGATATAATGTGTGTGTAGGAAAGACCTTGGGAGATGGAGTGAAGAGATTCTGCATATGGAATAGTCGAATGTAAGGCAGAGTAACAGAATTGAAAGTGACTTTGGAGGTTGTCTACTCCAACCCCCTGCTCAAGTAGGAGACCCCATACTATTCTGGACAAATGGCTGTCCAAACTCTTCTTGAAAAATGCCAGTATTGAAGCACCCACAGCTTCTGGAGGGGTAAGTCATTCACTAATTAATCATTCTCACTGTTAGGAAATTTCCGTTTAGCCCTGAAAATTGCTCTTTAGTTCTACGCTGGATCTCTCCTTGATAAATTTCTATCCATTACTTCTTTCCTTGCTCTCAGTTACTTCAGAGAATAGATAGATCCCACTCTTCTATGTGACAGTCACTCAAATATTGGAAGATTGCTATCATGACATCCATAGATATTCTCTTCATTAGAATAGACAAATTTCTCTTATGTTTGGGCCTCCAGCCCCTTAATTGTTGCCTTTTTCTGCACTCTGCAGTTGGATGTGGGTGGGGCCAGAGTCCCACGACCACCCTAATTTTTCAAACTGTAAAGGAAACAGTGAGATAATTATCAGAGGTAAATATTATGTTAAAATACCTTTACAATACAGCAGAATTAGCTTATCTGGCCATGTCTTTTCTCTGATCTATCTCACAACATAAGCTGCCATCAATCTTGCAAGTCTGAAAATACAATTTCCCCATCTCTTCTTCACAACCCTAGAAACAAGGAAGGATTCCTTCTGAATTAGTTATCCTTCCTACTACCCATCCACTACCTAGCTGTGGACCCATTCCCTAGGCCAGGGCTGTCAAACTCCCAGCCTGCAGGCTAGATGTGTCATGCACTTGGCCACGCACATGCCCAGTTTAGCAAAGGGGAGGAAAGTCCTGATAAGTCATGTGATGCTTCCATAACGATGTGAATTTGACACCCCTGCCCTAGGCAGCATATTTTTAACTCATCTTCAAGGATCTTTTCCACATACTATTAAGTTAACATCCATTTTAATACTGCCGTCTCTGTTTCTTTTGCATTCACTAAAGGTGTGGAAGTGTAATTGAAAAGAGAGTTAAAACCTTTTTAAAAACCTTTAATATTTGCTCTAGTAGTAAAGGTACCAGGCTAGAAGCTGAGAGACTTAGGTTTTAGTCTGGCCTTAGGCAGAAATGTAGGCTGGGTGATTTTGGGTCAGTTTCTCTCTCTAGCCCAACATACCTCCCAGGCTTGTAGTTTCAGGGAAAAAACAGGTGGAGGAAGAAATATTACGTGTGTTCACCACTTGAGTTATTTATAAAAATAATAAAGACAGGATTTATAAAATCAATAAATATATATTAAAGGTAAAGGTTTCCGTCACACGTATGTGCTAGTCGTTCCTGACTCTAGAGGGCACTGCTCATCTCCGTTTCAAAGCCGAAGAGCCTATGGTCATGTGGCCAGCATCACTAAATGCCGAAGGGGCACGGGACACTGTTACCTTCCTACCAAAGGTGGTTCCTATTTTTCTACTTGCCTTTTTACATGCTTTCAAACTGCTAGGTTGGCAGAAGCCGGGACAAGTAACAGGAGCTCACTCTATTGCATTGCGCTAGGGATTCAAACCGCCAAATTGCCAACCTTTCTAATCAACAAGCTCAGTGTTTTAGCCACTGAGCCACCACGTCTCTTTTATATATATATTAATTTTAATATATATTAATAAGGGATAAATGTGGAAAATGTTATAGTCGAAAAGAAGTCTCTGAGTTCTTATGACATTTTGTCATCCCTTCTTCCCCTTTGGAAGCACTGTTTATGATCAATCAAGTCAAATTGATTGTCTTATAATATGTTGAAATGAACTAGATTGAAAGAGTGCATCGATATATCTGCTTCTTTTTCATTGATCATGATACAAAGGCCTATTTTCTGCCTGCATATTCCTTACACTTAAAAATCAGAATATGATATATGAACTAATTTATTGTGTAAAGATTATCAAAAAAAAATCTGCCAAAGTTATTGAATCAATTAGCATATCATTTAAACACTGATCGTAGGTCAGATCTGAATGGGGTGTAATTGAACTAAACAAGTAATTACTTGTCAGAGCCTGGTGCAATCATTTATATTCTTTTTAAATCATAAGTTAAGAAATAAAGAAAAGCAAAGAGCATTTTGCTTTGTAATGATTCATCTTTTATTACATAATGTTCTATCTGTCAGCCATGAATATAATTGATCAATATTGTTTTGATTTTTCTCGAATTCTTTTTAGAAATGTGAACACTGATAGATGCTGTGTTTAATACAATTTGAAAGATGATCTGAAGACTCGTTCATCATTTTAGCCATCCAAAGGAAATTATGGAAATTTGTACAATGAAACAGGAAAAACATATTGTATAAATATAAGTGTGTGTATATACAGTGAATTTGACACTGCATTGATCATGGATTAGGATCATTAATAGCAACCATGTCCCTCTCTTATATGTAATATCTTCTATAACTTAAGTTAAAGTGACAAAAGTGAACCAATTATAGTCCAAATAGGAATAGTTTTTCCTTCATAATGGCCCAGCCCCCCAGCCCTCCAGCAATGTTCTTCCCTATTCTAGGATACTATGAAAATAAGGGCCATCATCACTTCAGGGAGATAAAATGTTCTGGAGAAGAGGAATCCTTATATAGAATGCCACAATAAGCATGCCTCATTTTGTCACAGCTCTGATTGGTGGGGATATTACTGTTTCATGTAGAGTAAGTAACCACACTACAAGCCATCACTGTGCAAAAACCATTTTACTTGAGAGTGAGTAATACAACAGGAACAGGAAATGCATCACAGGAACAAAAGAGATGAATTCTAGAGTGGCAACGTGATACAGGAAGCAACTACAATAAAGAGGAATGATAGAGCTGCATATATGGTAGACATAACACCTATAACAATTACCACCAAAGTCTTTCATGTTCTGAACATATGTGAATGGCTATAATCCAGTATGCACAACAGTGGTGGGTTGCGGGAGGTACGGGCATACCGGTGCCTGCCTGGAGCACTGGGTACCATTTTGGTATGGTGCTCCAGAGGGCCCACCCTCCTGCCTGTCGTCCTTACCTGTATTTGAACTCTATGGCACTTCTGCGCACGTGCACGTCGCATACTGTGCCTGTGCAATGTTCTGCCGAGCAGCTGGAGCATTGCGGAAGTTCGCAGAGGCATCACTGGAGGGTAGGATGCATGCGTGTGTGTGTGTACACACTGCACGCCTTCATGTGGTGAACACTGGGCCCCATTGCACTGTACCAGTTGCAACAGCATCCAGAATCCACGAGTAATGCACAAGTATGTCAGGTACTCTAATTTTATTCTGTCATGTCATTTTTTAAAGAAACTATTTAGAAATTATTGAACTATTTCGTGGGTAATCCTTCATTCAAACATTTTCATAGGATAAAAATCCCTTAGATTGGAATCATAGAATAAAAAAAGAAATAAACATTTATTTTGCTCTTAATGGGTCTGTTGTTTGAACCTATGAACAGGATGTCAACCCTGAAGTGAACCTGGCTGAGGCCATCTTTGAAGCTTCAGGGCTGCCACAAGGCAGAAGAAGGGTCAGGAAGGGAGGAAGGAAGATAGAGAGGATTTTGTAGCCAAAACAAAAAGTTTCCTGTGGGAATCAAGGACATTTTAACAGGTGGCTGGAGAGAGGAGGAGTGAAGGAACCAAGCAACCAGCATCTCTATTGGACAATGTGGAAAACTTTCATTTTTTAATTAGGTGAAAACCATGGGAACTTTCAGAGTTGGCTTTTACTAGTTGTGCCAAGATGATGTATCCAATAAATTGTTCTCTGAGGAATTTACCTGCCTCGGACTTCTGTTTTCGGTGGGTGCATTATATGGAACACTGAGCACAGTAGATACAGTATGTCCTCACATGATCAGAGTGACACCTTATTTAATGACTCAATATTAACAGAAAATTGATATTTAAAATAGCAAAAATAATACAATTCAGAAGGTATAAGCATAAGGTCCTCTCAATCTAGTAGTGTGAAAGCATGATAAAGAGAACAGACAAATCTATCCTACTTTGGGGGCTTATTAATGGCGACCTGAAAGAAGCCAGCAACTGGAACATCCCCTGTGTAACAGTGATGATACTGGTTAATCCTTTCACCACGGAAGAGCTTTGGTGCTTCCGACATGGAAATATAGTATTAAATAATGATAATCTTCATTTTATAATAAATTGTTGCTGTATCATAAATTTAGTTTTCTAGTTCTCTTTGAAATCTTTGTCTATTAATAAAAAGAAGCTCCCATTCTAAAGTTCTTCATTCACGAAGCTTTTCATATGGCTTAATGGAAAATAATAGGAGGGAAAAGATGCCAAAGCGGAGGCCGCACGGGTAGCTAAGGTAGCATATTCTTGCTGACATCACATTGCAATCACTAGAGGCCATTAGCACAATATGAAGCACTGCCAAGCACTGTGAATTTATGAAGTGGATCCACAGGCAAACTGCCAATGGAACAGTTCCTGCTGATCCAACTTTAAAGTGAACAGAAGAAAGAGTATGAGATGCTTGTTCAATTGCAGATGTCCCCAAAAGGAGGATGGATTATTATTATTATTATTATTTTCCCTGAATGAAGATGCAAATTTTAATGATATTTTGACAGAGCAATGTGCAATATTTTCGGGATCCAAAAGGTAAAAGAGCAACAGAGCCTCACAAATCTGTAGAATGGGATTGATCCTGCTGAGAAATCCATGAACTGTGTTCCATTCATTTTGTTTGTTTGTTGAAAGCAGCTGATGAGTGCTCCAGCTGAGGTAGAACTTTTTACAGTTAGAGTTCCTTCTGTTTCTTTGTTCCACTTCTGTTCCACTCTTCCCCCAAGAACAGCCAGTTCTATAGAGGAGTCAGTTAAAGATGAAACAAAATAAGGGATGGCTGGTTTGGGAGTTATGATCCTAGATAAGAGGATTTGAAGCTTTGAAGTTCTCATAATAGTGTCAAAGTTGAAAAACAAAAACATACCACGAAACAGTGAATCCTAAATAACCTAAGGCAAAGATATCTTGAAGTATTCCTTCTACACTCAAAAAGAATATCTGATTTGGCCTTCATTTCTTCCTCTAATATCTGAATTTCTTGAAAGAGCCAGAACATTATAAGGACATATCAATTATAGAGCAGAACTTCTGCTGTCTTCTAAAGCCCTAATTTCTTATGAACTTTTGCTACTGATTTCTTGTTTTTGTTTCCTTTGTTTTATATTTTTGCAGTGATGTATGTGTATCCGGGGGGCGGGGGCGGGATGTCATCTTGATCTAGGTGAGTCAAGCCCTACAGAAGCATTAACACTCACCATACAGGTTCAAGCCCCACGGATTTCTGAAGTCCACTAAACAAGATTTCCAGAGTCATTTGGGCATACTCTGAGGATGCCCATAAAATTTTTGCATGCACAGTTTTGTATATATAGGATTCCATGCAATTCATTTGGATACTGACTTCTCTAGGAGCCAAGAAAGGTAAACATGAACGCCTGAAAGGTTCCTTTCTAAAGGTATGCTAGCTATGGATTAATTGACTGATACAATTCAATGCAAATCAATTTTCCCAGTTGCAATGTATGGCTGTGAAGGTTGGACCATAAGAAAGGCTGCGCGCCAAAGAATTGAGGCCTTTGAACTCTGGTGCTGGAGAAGACTCCTGCAAGTCCCTTGGACTGCAAGGCGATCAAACCGGTCAATCCTAGTGGAGATCAACCCTGCCTGCTCTTTAGAAGACCAGATCCTGAAGATGAAACTCAAGTACTTTGGACACCTAATGAGAAGGAAGTACTCACTGGAGAAGAGCCTGATGCTAGCAAAGATTGAGGGCAGAAAAAGAAGGGGATGACAACGAATGAGGTGGCTGGATGGAGTAGAGTCACCGAAGCAGTGGGAGTGAGCTTAAATGGACTAGAGAGGATAGTAGAGGACAAGAAGGCCTGGGGGAACATTGTTAATAGGGTCAGACATGACTTCACATCTAACAACAATTCACCAATCCAACTATTAAGCTTCATTGACTTCTGTCTTCTCAAGAAAACGTAAAAGCTTCTGAGAACCCAGTTGTGAAGCAAACCATTTTTGTGTTGGGGGTTCAAACCTAAAATATAATTTATTCAATGCTTTCTTAAAGAACAGTTGCATCTGTGGCAAAGAACCAATGAACCTAAGACAGTTCATCAGTTTCAGAAAATAATGTAGGAAATGCAACCCAGAAGTTTACATAAAGTTGCTACAATGCAAGAAAGATCAAAGAGATTAAACTATAGTTGCTGTACATTTACCTGACTCAAAACATATGGAAAGTTTTTTTTCTGAGATGGATTGGTAAATAATAATAATAATAATAATAATAATAATAATAATAATAATAATAATAATAATAATAATAATAGTAGTAGTAGTAGTAGTAGTAGTAGTAGTAGTAGTAGTAGTAGTAGTAGTAGTAGTAGTAGTAGTAGTAAAAAGATGTTGGAAAACTCATCCCAGACTTGCTGGGTTTATCTTATAGTCTCAGTAGTATTTTGATATTGAGTGCTTGTATGTTGTACAATTGGAAAATATTTACAACTAGAAGTGGTATAATTTGCTTGTTTATTGGATGTCCAAGAGGAAGTAGATTACCCGAGTAGAGTAAGTTTATAGAGTTTACTCTACTGGGGAAAGTTTGATTACAAGCATGATGAGAATAAATTACTATAGGAGTTGAAAGTGATTTGGCCTAGGAAATCTCTAGATATATTAGCTCTTCAGCTCAGGACCAGGTTAAGTGTTACAGCAGAGACTAAATCTCTTAACTTTCTCAATACAATGAACATCATGAAATGTAATACAGTGAAGCTACCAAGTAAAGAAAGTTCAAGTACTACAACATATGTTTGTGTTGCTGTTAAATGAACACAGCTATATCAATATTTAGCCTTAGGTTTACATGAACATTTTTAAAGTTACAGATATTTCTCAACTTATGCCTCAAAATAGAGCCCAAAATTTATGTTTGCTGAGACAGTTGTAAAATGAGTTTTGCCCTATTTTACAATTTTTCTTGTCAAGTTGTTAAGTGAATCACTGCAATTGTTAAGTAGCTAACATGGTTGTTAATTGAATCTGGCTTTCCCATTGGTTTTGCTTGTCAGAAAGTGGCAAAAAGGAGAATCATATGACCCCAGGACATTGCAACCGTTATAAATATGACTCAGTTGCCAAGCATCTGAATTTTAATCATGTGAGTGAGGGGATGATGCAAGGGTCATAAATGTGAAAAATGGTCAGAAATCAGTGCCACTGTAACTTTGAACAGTCACTAAATGAACTGTAAATTACAATGTTAGGATTATCTGTACTTTGAACTTGCCTCGGTAGAATTCATGCACAAATTTGTGCATATTAAAGAAATACACACCTAATATGTATAGATTTGTCTAGGCATTGGAAAAAACTTGTGCAAATTTATTAAAAACTAGAAATGGTGTAAAATTACGTTTTGGTTCCATCTTTAATTCTTTTGTAGAAAAATTCTGATGCTAAAAAATTAATGTATTAACAATGAAATCCTCTACCATCCACACATACCTGGAAATAATTCCAACTTAGTTCAATATTTTGTGGCCAAGTTAAATAGGTATAGGATTATAGATTCAAGATGACTTACTGCTGACCAAATCCAAGCTCTATGAAACTCATTTCTGGGTCAATATATGCATAGATCTATGTTGCCAATTATTTTACTCTTCTCTAATTACATGTCATAAAATATCTTCCTCCTTTAGCATATGTTCCAATGAAAAGTTAATAACTGTACAAGTGAACGAAAGGAAGGGTACAGGACTTTCAAGCTGTAATGAAGTAAGAAAGCCACTGTATAGTAGCTAAGGTGCTAGACCGCAATTCAGAAGACAGGTTCTAGTTCTCCCTTAGAAACCAGCTAAGAGTAGTAGACAAAATTGTCTGCTACAACATCCTACCTGTCAATGACTACTTCAGCTTCAACCACAATAATACACGGACAAACAACAGATACAAACTCAAGGTAAAGTGCTCCAAACTCGATTGCAGAAAATATGACTTCAGCAATAGAGTGGTCAATGCCTGGAATGCACCACCTGGCTCTTGTTACATCCTCAAACCCCCATAACTTTAACCTTAAATTGTCTTAACATGGACCTTATCCTATTCCTAAGAGATCCGTAAGGAGGCCATGCATAAGTGCACCAGCGTACCTAGTCTCCCTGTCCTACTGTCTCCATTGATCCGTACCCATTTCCTGTGTTCATGTACATGGTTATATTTATACCTGTTATCACTTACATGTTTGACAAACAAACAAAAAAATAAACAAACAAACAAACAAACAAATAAATAAATAAATAAGTGGTCTTCAGCCAGTCATTCCTCACAGTCTGTTCTGTGCCTAGCGAAGTAAAAAAACAAAATTCCTTGTTGCTTCCTGTACTGATGTTTTTGCTATAAGAAATAGGCAAGCACATAGCAAAGGCAAGCAGATCCTGATAAGGACTTCAATTCACTAATCTAAAAGTGGAATACCAGGAGAGAGAAGCAACCTAGAACGAAGAAGAAATTTCCTGACAGAACGATTAACCACTGGGTCCTCTGTGGAGAAGGGCGGGATATAAATTTAAATAAATAAATAAATAAATAAACTTGTCTCCCAAAGTTGTGAATTCTGCAACACTGGGAGTTTTGAAGAAGATGTTGGATAACCATTTTTCTCAAATGGAATAGGGTTTCCTGCCTACGCAGGGAGTTTGACTAGAAGACCTCAAAGGTCCTTTCCAACTCTTCTATTCTATTCCATTCTATTCTATTCTATTCATTTTTGTAACTTTAGAAAGACCTGTGTATGGTTTGCCAAATTGCACAGTGGCAGATGCGACAACACTCCAGAGGGTTGCTCAGAGGATCATTGGTTGCCTCTCCCCTCTTTGAAAGAGCTTCATAGGTCCTGCGGCCTTAAGAAAGTTCAAAATATTCTTAAAGATCCATCCCATCCTGGGCACCTTTTTTTTTTTTTGAACTATTACAATCTGGCAGATGGTTTTAGGACAATAAAAACATGACAAATAGACTGAAAAGCAACTTCTATCCCAGAGCAGTAACTATATTGAATTCTACTGTATAGTGCGGTATTAATGCAATATCAAGGGTTTTCAGTTCAATTGCATAGAATGTGAAGGATGTGTGTTTTTGTTTTATTTTTTATGTATAATGTCCACTGAAGATGACATTTAATTTCATTGTACAAGGTGCAAAGACAATAAAGTAAACTAAAAAAAAAAAGGTAGAAAACACCATAAAGTAGCATTTACTATTGCAATTGTATTTCAGAAAGTCATTGGAAGTCCTAAAATACATGGCTTTCACAAGTGAGCACTGTCATGCACTTTTCACTATATTTTCACTGTATATTCACTATATATTCATTGTCACAGGCCTGGAGGCATTGGAAGTCAATTCAGAGAGCTGTTATCAGGGATGGAGTTTTACTGGTTCAGACTGGTTCGGGTGAACCTGTAGCTCCGAATATCAGCTGGCAGCTAACCAGTTTGCTCCGACTTTCAGCTGGACCTGCCCGCCTGTCCCTGTGCTCTACTCACATATATTCTCTTTTCTGAAGCCCAGCTGAGAGGTACAGCAGAGTGGATTGCTGCACCTCAGCACTTCACCCCCTCAGCAATACAATAATACAATACAATAGCAGAGTTGGAAGGGACCTTGTAGGTCTTCTAGTCCAACCCCCTGCGTGGGCAGGAACTTTATACCATTTCAGACAAATGGCTATCTAACATCTTAAAGACTTCCAGGTTTGGTGCATTCACAACTTCTGGAGGCAAGCTGTTCCAGAGGTTAATTGTTCTAACTGTCAGGAAATTTCTCCTTAGTTCTAAGTTGCTTCTCTCCTTGATTAGTTTCCACCCATTGCTTCTTGTCCTGCCCCCAGGTGCCTTGGAGAATAGTTTGACTCCCTCTTCTTTGTGGCACCCTCTGAGATATCGGAACACTGCTATCATGTCTTCCCTGGTCCTTCTCTTCATCAAACAAGACATACCCAGTTCCTGCAACCGTTCTTCATATGTTTTAGCCTCCAGTCCCCTAATCATCTTGGTTGCTCTTCTCTGCACTCTTTCCAGAGTCTCCCACCAGTGATGTGTAAGGTGATTTGTCTGCACGCTGCACACTCACATGCAGCGTGCATCAGGCATGTGCATGATCAAAGCATGCGCTCAGCAAAGCGGTTGTTAAACTGGTAGGATCCCACCCCTGGCTGCTATCACGAGTTGGCTCTTTTGCCAATATAATGTATGTGGTGTTTTATGTTTTCTAAATTTTTAAATAATACAGTTTTTGACGTGTTTATTGTTGCACACTTCTCAGAGCCACATTTGTGAGATGGACAGCCATGCCATTTTGATAAATAAATAAATATTATCGTGTTATATTTAGGATTTGGCATTTTTGCTAAATACTGCTCTGAAAATAAATATATCACGAAATAGTCTGTTACATGATAGGTTCCAAGAATCTGCCCTTTCATCTCGGACATAAATTTGCTTTGCCTAATAAAATGGCCTGTTTGGAATGCGATCAACACACTTTTAGCGAGGAAACTTTCAGAGAGTCTGATCGTTTTTGCAGATGTCACCTTGAATTAGTGGATGGTGGTAGGAAATGTTTACATTTTATCCTTAAACTATAAAATCTACATCTAATGCAAGGATCCAAGTATAGTAACTGAAATCAAAAACAGTTGAAATGCAGGGAATGAGGAAGCGCATTTGAAAGAACTTAACTTAAGGAGAAAATCAAAGCTTGATTTTCATAATTGCAAAAGATAAGAAATTATTAGAACAGCATCAAGGTAGAGACTCTCATTAACACAGTATGTTGCATTATGTTTTTAATTGTACACCGTGTTGTGCCTTGAAGAGGCTTTGTAGAGTAAGTCAGAGGGGGAGTGTAAATACATTTTAAAAAGAATGGTTTAGTTTGAATGTTCATTGTATTATGCCACATGGAAATTGATTTTAATAAAAAAAAGTTAGTGAATTTTCTTATCTTATATACGATATATTGCTAATGTCTATGTTGAACCATTTTCAGATACGTCACAACAGACCACAGGATCAATTGAATTTCAGTTTTCCAATTCAGGTGACTCATTTGTGTATTGAAAATGAGGATGGGTTTTTGCCCATTTTTGAAGACATTTATAAATTGTGTTGTTCTTACAAAAAAAAATAAAGCCCCACAACATTCTCATTCATATGTATTTGAATTATAAAACTCATATTACAATATAGTTTAAGATAATATTAAGAAGAGGGATGTCAGTTGTAATGTTCTGGAAAAGATTGTTTTCCATGGTGGTGTTTTCCCCTCCAATTGAGGTTTTTAAACCATGCAGAGAAAGGCAGAGATAGTCCTTGACTTATGACTACAATTGGGCCCAAAATTTGTTTGCTAAGCAAGAGTATTGTTAAGTGAGATTCACCATATTTTAACCAATCCATGGCATGTCCTAGTGAGTGACATCAAGTTGGCCATGCCCACCAAGTCACATGACTGCCAAGCCACGCCCACAGAACAGGTAATAAAACATTTTGAAACCCACCCCTGACTGTGGCTATATGTTCATATATTTGAGAAGCGGCGAGAGAACTAAAGCATCAGCAAGGGTTTAAAATGAATCACCTCTAAGGTCTTCACAGATTGATTGATAACGTTTATGTCATGCTGTTCAACTAAATAGGTTTCCAAAAAGCTTATAAAAAACGTTAAACCACTTTGTGCTTTAGACACACACACTTAGATCAGGGGGGAAAAAAGAAGTAAAAAGGCTCAGATTCTGATAAGGGAATATTTGCCACACGCGCGAGGATGGGGCTTCGCTCACTTGTGTGACCCAGTTCCTGGCAGGCCGCAGACAACATGTAATTCACAGCAATCCCATTAATATTCTTTTTTTAAGTGTTCTCCAATAATTAATTGGAATGGCAATGGTTAAAAATGGTTAATGAATATAAAATTGTGTCATTATTTCTTTTTCTTCCTTGCCACACTGAATTCCCCATGGCTAAAATTACACTTCTTCCGAGTTCTCTGCATGTAAGCAGTGGTCAAAGTCATATTACTATATGAAGAAAATCAATGCATCTGCGTTTAGTAGTTCAAAGGTGTGTCAAAAATGCTGAGCACTTAATTTGCTCCTAATCATTTCAGACTGTTTGCTCAGCTGGTCAATTTAGACAGAGAAGGAGCAGTGGAGAGGGAAGTAAATTACTTGGACCCTTATGTGCAATGATTATGTGCTTTTTTGGAAAGACCCCCCGAGGAGCTGAAAAACTCAGGAAGCCTCTGTTTATAAAGGAAGATCAGAAAAAATCAATGTCTGACAGGAAATGTGTAGATAACTACTTTTCTGACTCTACAGAGTCAGGTAACTGTTTTCTTTACATTTATAAATAAAAGTTTTAAAAAGACAAATGTAAAGTTAAATCACTTAGAGGACTTAAATGTCCCCATTTGAATTTTGGGTGAATTCCCTTACAGTCTGTTTGACGTTTTGAATTTGAGTTGAATTCAGGTGATATAAATATATGAAAACATTTGGGTGGCTATTGCAGATTGTAGGTATGTAGATAGATAGGCAGGCAATCAAGCAGATAGGTGATTGATTGATTGATTGATTGATTGATGACAGATAGAGGGATAGATAGATGGATAGATGGATAGATAGATAGATTGATAGATAGATAGATAGATAGATAGATAGATAGATAGATAGATAGATAGATAGATAGATGAAAAAGATGAGAGAGATAGAAAAATAAGATAGATGGGTGGATGAATGGATAGTTAGATAGGTAGATAGATGATAGATAGAGGGATAGATAGATAGATAGATAGATAGATAGATAGATAGATAGATAGATAGATAGATAGATGAAAGAGATGAGAGAGATTTAAAAAATAAGAGATGATAGATGGATAGATAGATAGATAGATAGATAGATAGATAGATAGATAGATAGATAGATACAGACAGACAGACAGACAGACAGACAGACAGACAGACAGACAGACAGACAGACAGACAGACAGACAGACAGATAGATAGATAGATAGATAGATAGATACAGATAGATAGATAGATAGATAGATAGATGGATGGATGGATGGATGGATGGATGGATGGATAGATAGATAGATAGATAGATAGATACAGATAGATAGATAGATAGATAGATAGATAGATAGATAGATAGATAGATAGATAGATAGATAGATAGATAGATAGATAGGCAGGCAGGCAGGCAGGCAGGCAGGCAGGCAGGCAGGCAGGCAGGCAGGCAGGCAGGCAGGCAGGCAGGCAGGCAGGCAGGCAGGCAGGCAGGCAGGCAGGCAGGCAGGCATAGGATCATTAAATCTATTGGCAGCTTATTTCAGATGTTAAGCGGACATCAAAGCTGATAATGGAATAACAGATCAGTGACTAAGGAACCAAAAAAAGGAGTGTATCCAAGAACAGGCCAAAGTTGAAGATTTGAAGATATAGTGATGTGACCATGTCAAAATAGTAGCCTTGATGAAGGATTTTTCAGATAGAGGGAATCAGCTCATGCCCAAACCAAGTTGGACATGGATTACTTTATTAGAATGGAATAGGGCTGGAAGGGATATCGGAGGTCTTTTTAGTCCAACCCCCTGCTCAAGCAGGAGACCCTATTCCATTTCAGACAAGTAGTTGTCTAACCTCTTCTTTAAACCTCCAGAGATGAAGCACCCACATCTTCGGAAGGTAAGCTGTTTCACTGGTTAAAAATTTCTCCTTAATTCCAATTGCTTCTCTCCTTGATTAGTTTCCATCCATTGAATTGTTTGAATGGAATAATCCATTGAATTATTGATTTATCTGAAAATGAATGCCATGATTGGCAGACATGTATTACAAAATACTACAAAAACAAGCGAGGCAGTAGATATTGGGACTCGACCACTGCATTCTCTAGTTTAAAAGACCAAATTTTGTCACCATATAGAATAATATCTCTATATTAGAGGGACAACCAGAAGGCTTTCAAAGTCACCCCAAATCCAGACAAAATTAGAGAAGCGAGCTGCCGTGGTATGAACATGTGGTCAGAGGGTAAACCATTGTGAGGTGGGCACTCAGCATAGATGGCCAGCAGCGCCAAGGACAATCAAAAAAGTGATGAATGAAGACCTGCAAGCCATGGGCATGTGCCCTGCCGATGCTGCAGACTGGACAAAGTGGTGGGCAAAATGCAAAACTGCGGACCCCGCGATACAGAGATGATCACTCAAACAACAAGAAGATTAGAGGGATCACAGATAAAGATCAGAGTTTTAAAGAGAGGATTCAGGCAAGGATACTTTCACTTTTACAAGTGACTTTTACAAACTAACCAATGCCAAACAATGGGGTGGAGAGGACAGGAGGAAAAGAAAACCAGTCTCAAACACCATCTTAATTTGAGACATGGAAGAGAGGATGATAAAAAAATATATATAGCTATTTACTGAGTATTAAATTAGAAGAAGAACAAGTGAAGGAAACAATGATAACCTGGGCAAAAACCTTTGGTTATATGACAGGACTAGCAAAATGGCAGCAATTGTGGGATAGAAATTATAAACTAATAATGTCAACTGCATACAAAGAGAATTTGTATAAGATGTCACTGGCAAAATTGGCGAAGATGTTTAAAGATAAATCAGCCAAATGTTAGAAATGTCATCAGACACCTGGCTCATATTATCATATGTGGTGGACATGTGTAGAAGCTAAAAAATATTGGATAAAAATATGCACTTGGTTGGAAAAGATGATACAACAACATATTGATTCAAAACCTGAAATATTCCTATTGGAGATCTTACCAAAAATTTATAGTAAAGAAAATGTATATTTGATTATTCATGTAATAACTGCAGCTAGAATTGTATTTGCACAAAACTGGAAAAGTGAGGAGATTCCTACAGAAGAGATTATGATAAGGAAAATATTAGAATGTGCAGAAATAAATATATTAACATTGGTAATTAAAGAGAAAGAACAAACTGGTTATTATATGATATGGGGAACATGTTATCGATGGTTAGAGGAAAAATATAAATATTAGAAATAAAAGTAGATGAGTAAAATATAGAAAATAGTTAATAGAGTTAATAAGAGTTAAGCAAACTAAGAAGAGGATATAATAGTATAAAGTAGCAAATATTTAATGTATTGAAATTAAGCTAAGAATAGATTAAATAATTAATATGATTGTAAATTTTAACTGTTATTGTACAAACATGTGTACCCAGATTACACACTGTTTAATGAAAGATGGATTATTTGTACTAAAATAATTTTTAATTTAAAAAAAAAGGTTTTAGACATTTTTAGAGTTGTTTTAACTTTAATATAATCACATTATACCTGCTGTTTTTATTATTTAATTGTCTTGTCCTATGTAGCTATACAGTAGTGTGTACATGTGTTTGTCTCTAACAAGATAACTCTGTGGAGTTAGCAATGGAGAATTCGTTGAGAGGGTCATCTAGCATTGCCAAAAGCAAATCACTACTAAACAAAAGAAGGGAAACTCCGTGACATACTTTTTTTTTTCAGTAAATGAGATTTTTTTGTTGCAATGTATAGCGATAAACAAAGTTTTGAATATCCCTTTCTGATGTATTTTTTTCTTCTGATTACATTTATTATTTTTTATTTTTATTTTTATTTTTCACATTTATAACCCGCACCCATCTCACCATAAAGGGACTCGGGGCGGCGAACAGAGATTTAAAATCAATTATACATAAATACAAAATATTATTAAATAATAACGAAATTAAATCCATATCCTGCTTAACTTAAAATAAGTTTAAATTTAAAACCCAAATTACAGTTTTGATTTGTTATAAAATAATGGGTGTGGAGTAGATCATGCTAGGCCGGCCAGATGAAAATAATAAGTTTTTAAGTGCCGGCGAAACAAGCGGAGATCTGCGATGGAACGGAGGTCGGAAGGTAGGCCATTCCAGAGGGTAGGGCCCACCACAAAAAAGGCCCTTCCCCTGGGAGCCGCCAACCGGCATTGTCCGGTCGACGGCACCCGGAGAAGACCCTCTCCCTGGGAGCGAGTCGGTCGAAGGAATGTATGGGGCAGAAGACGGTCTCGAAGGTATAATTATACTAATGGAGTATTTCTTTCCCCCATTACTATCTACTAATTTATGTGAACTTTATGTAGTCTCCAGGTACATTCTTGTTCCTTTTCAACACTTCAGAAAAATATTTGATTCTTTAGCTCCCAGTTAAATTTTTAATATTGGCTATATCACCCCAGTCATGACAATAGTTTTCACAATTTAAGTAGGCCATTCTAATATCTTTGGTTTCTTTCAACCAGTGATTACATTTGGAATTTTGAGCCTATGTCATAGTCATTCTTGCTGGATACTTAATCACCAAATTATTTCCCTATGGTACAATAATTCTTCCGTCACTCTGCAGTAGCCATAATTTCTTTCATCTTAATAGCAATAGTACTTAGACTTTTACACCACTTTGCAGTGTTCTATAACCTTCTCTAAGCAGTTTACAGAGTCAGTTTATTGCCCACAACCTTGCAAGGATGGAAGGCTGAATCAACCTTGAGCCTGGTAATATTTGAACTGCCAAATTGCAGGCAGTCTGCAGCCAGCAGAAGCAGCCTGCAGTACCGCACTCTAATCACTGCGCCACCACAGCTCTAATAAAACGTAAAGGAAGCTAGCAGAACAGAATGCTTTCCATAGGGTTTCTTTCATGAAATGTAGGGAATCTACAGCATAAGTAATAAACATAGATGTTCATTACAGGCCACAAAGATGTCAAAAGGAGAACATGCTCATCGTGATACAGTTGCGCGAATGGCACAATTATGTAATGTGCATCAGATGCATTATGCCATTTAATACAAGTACATAAGTCATATCATTTATACAATATCCATGGCAACGGAAAACAGCAGCACTAGCAGTGGCATTTCTAACCATCAAGCATGCTTACAAAAACTGCCAAGAAATAGGTAAAGGAAATTCTCAAGCAACCCAAGGACCAGGTAGATAGAAGTCTATTTCACCAAGGAAGAAAAAAATTGCAAATATGGACGGGGAAAATGTGGCACGATACTAAGAAAAATACACTTTGCCCAGAAAGGTGTACTGTTGAGCAACACAACCTAATAATCAATCTGATTTGAGTCTCCAAAGGTAAAAAAATAATTGAAGTGATTCTGTTTTTTTCTGGAATATCATTAAAGAAACAAAAAGTGCTGTGTGTAGACAGATAGATGATAGACAGACAGACAGATGGTATATAAAAGATAGCTGATATATAGATAATACATGATGTAACAGGATATTTACTCCTATAGTAGATCTAATTACACTAGCACATAACATCTGCAGCTAAACAATCATTCAGTATCTTCTATTTGGATAGCCATTAAATCATAGGATAGCCAAATAGAAACGCACACATGCAGAGATACACACACATAATGTATATATGGAATTGGAATTATAGGTAAAGGGTCCCCCGCACATGTGTGCTAGTTGTTTCCAGCTCTAGTGGTGGTGCTCATCTCTGTTTCTAAGCCGTAGAGCCAGTGCTGTCCGAAAACATCTCCGTGGTCATGTGGCCAGAATGACTAAATTCTGAAGGCGCACAAAATGCTATAACCTTCCCACCAATAGTGGTTTCTATTTTTCTACTTGCATTTTTACATGCTTTCGAACTGATAGGTTGGCAGAAGCTGAGACAAGTAATGGGAACTCACTCCGTTATGCAGTGCTAGAGATTTGAACTGTTGAACTTCTAACTTTCTGATTGACAAGCTCAGCATCTTAGTCACTGAGACACCGGGTCCCTTATTGGATTTATGGAATTCCATATATGAATATGGAATTTATATATGGAAATATGGGGCAAATGCATACTAATTTTCTTAGTAATTTCCAAACATCAGAACCTGAGCTTTTCAATTTGTGATCACATTTAATAAGAAGAGGTGTCCATTGACTGACCTTCAAACTCTTCGTATATAGGTCATACATTTTAATATGACTGTGTCAATGTATATAGTAGAGCACTTATAAGTATGCCATTTTTACAAAAGTATATGTATTTGTCAAATTGAGTTGTCAGCCTAGAAATGAGTGGGCCATGATACCCTCTTTCCCCAAAAATAAGACCCAACCAGAAAATAAACCCTAGCATTATTTTTCAGGATGCTCATAATATAAGCTCTTCCTCCCAAAATAAGCTCCAGTTGAGATCATCAGCCAGACGGATGCAATTAGTACTGTATTTCTCCAAAATAAGACCTAACCAGAAAATAAGCCCTTATGCATCTTTTGGCACAAAAAAATAGTATAAGACCCAGTCTTATTTTTGGGAAAACCTGGTATATTTGAGTAAATCTAATTTTGTAATTTGAATTTAGGAAAATAAGAAGGAATGTTAACCATTGGGAGCAATGTGATAGCATTAATTCTGAATGTTGCCAGAAAAGATTAATCCAAGGTTTTAATTTGTTCCAAGAATGATTTCATAAGATTAAAAAAGTATTTACCTTGTCCTGAAGTTTGCTGGTTGAGGATGCCCATCATATAATGATAAATAGTCATATTCTTCTTCTAGAGCAAAAGACTGAAATACTATCTGTATTCTATTTCTTTCTTCTGCAATTATGACCCACGTACAGTTTGCACCATTTGGATATCCATATGGAAAGCCTGGACTTTCTATAGTTCCATTGAGTCCTTTTAAAGTTCCACCACATGTATAAATAAATCCTGCAAAAAAAGAGAAGGGATTGTAAACTAGGAGTTATTACAAATACCTTATGGTTTAAAATAAATCTTTAACAGATTCTATATATTTATTCCGAAGGATATATATTTTGGGCAGATGGAGGACCTGTCAAACCTACTTCCCTTAAAATGTTACTTTTCATTGAAACTTCCAAACAGAAACAGGCAAGTAAGTTCTAATGCAGGTTCAAAAAACTCTTTTAGTGTCCCTCCTGACTTTAAGGTAGCATGCTACAGAGGTGGTATACAGCCCATTCGGACCTGGCTTGCTTTCCCTCTGCCACCAGCCATAGGAGGAAGGTAAGGTGGCAGGCCGAAGAAAGAGGCCGTCGTGGGGAAGGAAGCAGGGAGATTGAGTACGGACCGGGGCCTCTGAAGGAGGGGAAATGGGGTGATGGATGGCAAAAGGAGAGCGGGCGGCATGCAGGAGGAGACCTTTGACAGTTTCTGAGTTTAGCCACCTCAGATCCTGTGCAGAAAATAATATATAGATAGACTGCAGTAGCTGTAAGTTCAATTTTTTTTAGTACTGGGTCTGTGGGCGTGACTTGGTGTGGATCATGTGACTGAGGACATGCACATGAGTGACGTCAAGTTGGCCATGCCCACTGAGTCACATGACCACCCCACCAAGCCATACCCACCAAGCCATGCCCACAGAACCAGAGGAAAACAATTTGAATACCACCACTGGCACGCCACCAACTCATTTTTACTTACAATACCATATATTAAAACAAAAAGAATGTGTGTGTTTGTGTGTGTGTGTGTGTGTGTGTGTAAGGGACATATATACATACATACATGGAAATGAATTCTATTAATCTACTACCACAACCATTTGAACAATTTGCTCACCACGACTGGTATTTCATGAATAATCAAATGGCCTACCAACCAATTTTATAAATATCTGAATTCCCCATCCCAAAACTGCCAACCCTCTGTACCGAGTAGAAAAATATTCTCAAAGTGGATTCACAGGGAACCAAACCACGGTGTCATAAATTCTCCCTTTACTTTTGAAGCTCCAACTTCTCAAATTCTTGAAGTTCTCCATTCACATTTGGAATGGAAAGTGTAGTCAAGGACCTTTATGTTTTATCAGTCTTCACTTCTGCTGAAGGGCATCCCACCCTCTTCTCTAGCCACAGAGCAGAATATTATGACCCAGTTGTTAAGCAGAATTTCCAACTGAAATTTTTCTTGTAAGTTTTTCAACATGCTATTATTAAATAGCAAAGCCCCAAATACAATTTGAGACTGGATTGTCAGAGAATTTCGCCTTGTTCTTTGTATACACTGCAGCTGTTGAGGCAAATACTTATTAGTGGGCTGAATACTTCACCTTGGGATGAAAATAGGATCTTAACATAGTGTGTGTGTGTGTGTGTGTGTGTGTGTGTGTGTGATTGGTCTTTCCCCTTGCAATTAATCCTTACTGCTTTGGTCGATGTCTTAAGATGTAATTTGCAAAACTCTTGTTTTGTGAATCTACCTTGACATATTGCACCTTTTGGGCACATTACATGAATAAATTGCCAAAGCAGGAATTTCCATTTCCTCTCCTGTTATCTCAAAAGGAATGTGAACAACAATTCACCATACAGAATAACAACAGCAAGTGGGAAAAATAATTGAATATTTAATAATAATAATAATAATAATAATAATAATAATAATTTTTTAATTTGTTGACCGTTCCCTCTCCCCGTAGGGACTCGGAGCGGTGCACAGGGAAAAACTAAAACAATAAATATACAGACATATTAAAAACAAATTAAACAATACCTGTGCTAAAAATACCCCATTTACATACTAAAATTCCCAATTAACAACTAAAACCCCATAGAGAGAGACTACCCTAGGCCGGCCAAGCAGAAAAGATATGTTTTTAATTTTAGACGGAAGGAGCGGAGGTCCGTGGTCGTTCTAATGTCGGAGGGAAGGTCGTTCCAGAGGGCTGGGCCCGCCACAGAGAGAGCCCTTCCCTTGGGCGTCACCCGCTGACAAAGTCTAGTGGACGGCACCCGGAGAAGTCCCTCTCCGTGGGAGCGAATCGGCCGTGAGGATGTGTGAGGCAGGATCCGATGTCTTGGTTTTTAAAAAAAATAATAATAATAATACCCATCCTCCTTTCCCTTCTGTCAGAGAACAAAAGTATTATCTTGGCTTGTCTGCTATCCACATAGTGTGCCAAGATGATACACATAAAGACAAAGAAAACTTTTTCTCTGATTTCTTCTTACTTACAGACTTCTACCACCATAACTAAAATCATCAATAGGAATATACAATACAATACAATAGCAGAGTTGGAAGGGACCTTGTAGGTCTTCTAGTCCAACCCCCTGCGTGGACAGGAACCTTATACCATTTCAGACAAATGGCTATCTAACATCTTTTTAAAGACTTCCAGGGTTGGGGCATTCACAACTTCTGGAGGCAATATGTTGGAAAAAGCAGGAAGGATTGGTGCAGGGATTATGAATGTGGACATGAACACCACGAGAAGAATTAAAACTGGAAATTAACTAGGTTTTCTGACCCAGCTTCCTTGAAAAACAGGAAGCAGAGTCTTGGTCCCGGCAAAACCCCTTCATTTACACCAGGGGTCACCAACCTTTTTTTCACCAGGGACCGGTTTCATTTTAAAGAAAATTCTGCGGACCGGCTGAGGGGCTCAGCAGTCATGTGACTGGGTGGGCGTGGCCAACTTTGAAAATGTGAAACTCACTTAATGATCTTGGTTAGCAACCAAACTTTTGGCCTCAACTGTGGTCATAAGTTCTTTCTTTCTTTCTCTCTCTCTCTTTCTTTCTCTTTCTTTGTCTCTGTCTCTCTTTTTCTCTCTCGCTATTTCTTTCTTTCTCTCTTTCCCTTTCTCTCTATTTCTTTCTCTTTCTTTTTCTCTTTCCCTCTTTCTGTATCTTTTCCTGTCTCTTTCTTTCCTTTCTGTCTCTTTCTCTCTGTCTTTCTCTCTCCCACTTTTTTCTTTCTTTCTCTCTTTCTCTGTGTCTCTCCTTCATCCGCCCATTTCTGTCACTCTGTGTGTGTGTGTGTCTGTCTGTCTTGCATTCATTCATTCAATCACTCCTTCTGTGTCTCTGTCTATCTTTCTCTCCCTCTCTCCCTCTGTCTCTCTATGTGTGTCTGTCGTCGTCATCGTCGTCCCGTCCCCCCGCCCCCAGCCTCCTCATCCCGCCTGCCAGGCTTGGTCGCTCGTTCGCTCGGTCAGGCTCCGTGGCTGGATAGGAGCCGGGCTGGAGAGGAGGAGGAGGGAGGGGGGGCAGCCCATTGGGAAGAGCGCGCGGGAGAACGCAGGAGGATGGTGGGGGCTCTTCCTCCACCCTCGTCGACGGAGGGACTCCTTGCACCGCCGGAGCAACCCACCAGTTCCCACCCCAGCCCGCAGAGCCTCCGCAGTCCCTGGATGAAAACGAGTGGCCGGCATGCCAGCAGGGGAGGGAATCGGTGGCCGGTCCGGCGGCGTCCAGGAGTCCCTCCGTCGACGAGGGTGGAGGAAGAGTCACACTCCAACGGTGCGAACAGCCGCGCCTGCGTTCTCCTGCGCGCTCTGCTCAGGGGGCAGCCCCCTCCTCCCTCCCTCCTCCTCTCTAACCTTGCGGCCCGGCTCCCATCCAGCCACGGACCGGCACCAGTCCGCGGCCCGGGGGTTGGGGACCCCTGATTTACACGACTGAATTCCTTTCATTCACAGTCAGAAAGGCCTAGCAAACAGTCTTTCTGAGGAATATTTATGAACACGATCCTTATCTTTTTTGAAGCACTGCAAGATAACTAGTTTCCAAACCAGTGGTGGGTTTCTGCCGGCGTTGCTGCTGGTTCATTGCACACATGATTTGCGTGCACAGTTGCCTGTAAATAGTTCTGGGCATGTGCAGAACATTAGAAATGTCAAAAAAATGCTGTGGCGACTGGGGAACCAGTTCAGGGGCGTGGCGAGCCTGCCATCCCAACCGGTTCAGCGACCCAGTCACAATTTCCAATACCGGTTTGCCTGAACTGGTGTGAACCAGTAGCAACCCATCTCTTCCAAACTCAGGGCAAGGCAAAACTTGACACAGAGGCTCTTATAGTCAGAAACAGAACTTTCCACTCTTGAAATGATCAAATGAACGAATTGTTTCCTGCAAAAGCCTCCTCCCCATTTGCTCCTCTTTTGTTTCCTATGGGAGGGGCCAATCACTTCTAAGGTGTGGCTTTACTCCTAAGTCAACCCTGCTTTCTTAATTGTTCTTGTTCATGCACACACTGGGAAGAGGCTCCAGCTGTTCCTCTGCCTCACTGCTATCTAGCTCCCTCTCTGCCTCCAATGAGCTTTCCTCAGCCCTCAGGACTAGTCCATGTTCTTTCCCAACCTCCTATCTCTCCGACTCTGCTGCCAACTCTGCTGGCCACCGGCGGGCCATAAGACTAGGCTTAGATTTACTACTTAGCCAGTGATCCCTGATGAACTACTACTTCCTTCCTGCCTACATGGTCAATGACAAAAGGGTCAATGCCAAAGGGAACTTCAAATATGTTCCTCACAAAAGGAGCATTCAGGCTGTTCCATGATTCATCTGTTCAGGAAGACAAATTCCCATCAAGGTTTTATCAAGAAGTATACAATAGGTGTGTACTCTCCTTTGTATGTCTCAAGTCCATACGTCATCTATTTTTGCATAGCTTCAATATGTGACTATTTTAACTGAATACAACAATAAGCAAATTTCATCCAATGGTTTATTTTGTCAGCACTCTTCTCTTTTGCTCTGCAGTGCATGATTCAATATATTATTGGATTAATGCAAATAGCCTTCCTGTAAACCTTTCTCAAATAAGTTTGGTCCGCTTCTGTCAGCTATTAACAAAATATTTTGGGGGAAGAAGTGTTATTTTCCTTTCTCGGTATCATTCCTTGCCTCGTCAACTCTTTTCTATTTTTAAATCCCATCTGACGAAAAATTGAATAACTTCAATTGTTATTTCTTTTTAACTCACTGTTAATTCTGTAGAAGCCATAGGGTGTATGCTTGGTTTGGATATTACTTCTCAGAAGGAAGTTTGAATTGCTAATGAAGAATAAACTTAAATTATGTATAAATGCTTTTTTCTCATATCATAAAATGATGCATTTTTTGGAATATGTGAAACCCTTGTTGATGAAGCATATACTGTTCTTGGTATTCTATTTCTCAAGGTCTTTCAGCTACAAATCCAAATGATGCATTTAAGCATTAGTCAAGCTATTGTTAGGGATGCGGTGGCTCAATGGCTAAGACACTGAGCTTGTTGATCAGAAAGATCAGCAGTTTAGCGGTTAGAATCTCTAGTGCCACGTAACGGAGTGAGCTCCTGTTACTTGTCCCAGCTTCTGCCAACCTAGCAGTTCGAAAGAATTGTAAAAATGCAAGTAAAAAATAGGAACCACCTTTGGTGGGAAGGTAACAGCATTCCATGCGCATTCAGCATTGAGTCATGCCGGCCACATGATCACGGAGACATGTTCAGACAGTGCTGGCTCTTTGGCTTAGAAACAGAGATGAGCATCACGCTTAGAGCTGGAAACGACTAGCACACATGTGTAGGGGAACCTTTAAGTTTACCTATAATTTCAATTCTATATATACATTATGTGTGTGCATCCAATTTCATTGTAATGTTAGTACAATGACAATAAAGATTATTATTATTATCTGTATGTATGTGTTTCTATTTGGCTATTCTAAGATTTAATGATTTAAAAGAACAGATAAGCAAATCACAACTCAAATGTAGAAATGAAGATGAAGAAAAACCCAGGTGTGTTTCTTTTGGAGAGAATTCAACTGTGTTTCTTAAATTTCAGTAAAAAAAATCATATTTGATTTAATGCACTTAAAAGTCCTTAAAACCTTCCCATTGCCTGAATAAGATATTTGGAGAAAAGCTTGCATTCACTTAGTATCAGTCAAAGTAGCTAAATCTATCTCTGACATGAACTCTGTTAAATATCTAGTATCTGATGACTAGGGTCCTCCTAAAAATCTACTAACAGCAATGTATTCTTTCTGTGCTGGGAAGGTACTGGAAAAGTAGAAATGTCTTAGGTCAATTGACATCACACGTGGGTATTCCTCTTAATTTTTTAACTGTATGTCTCAAAGCCCATTTCCAGGATCATGGAGGGGTTTAATAATTTTCTGAACAAGGAGAAATCATCAAGCAGAAATACCGGGTATAATCCTTTTATCCACCTTGCTGGTTTTGAAAGAGCAGGTTGCCTCAACTTTTAATGCAATCCTCTGGCAAACAGGTTTAAAATACGACATAATTTAAAAATTCTACAAAAAAGCAATCAGAACAGAACAGCCAAGATGAACAATTATTTGCAAATGCATTTGATTTGCATAATCCATTCTGAAAGTAAAATTAGCACTTTCTGTTTTTGGACTAATGCAGCATGTTGTAGCAGGGAGATTGTGCTATTTCTTTGCTTTATACACCTCAGACCTATATGTCAAACTCTTCAGTTCATTGGCCCTTTCATGAAGTTTCAGATTATTCATTGATTTCACATTTATTTTATGAAAGTAATTTAATAAAAACTACTTTAGCTAATAGCACTATGAATGATAATAATAGTAATTGACATCATCAAACAAGAATATCTGCCTAACCCAGGTTCTTGAAATGGACTTGATAGGTGGATAAAAATGCCAACTCAAGTCTAATCGCCTTGCTGACTATATGATAAACCTTAATAGTAAGATAAGATTGATAACCTTTATTGTCATTTACCTGTTATACACAACAACACACTTCATATGAAATTCCAATGCCCCACTCGCAAAGGAAGGAACTGCACCCATTGAAGATTGTCACCATCCCAAGGATAACATAACAACCACAGCAGCACCAAAAGTGCTAGGTTATACTAAAATGATACCAAAACCTTGAATAAAGGTAAAGGTTCCCCTCGCACATATGTGCTAGTCGTTCCCGACTCTAGGGAGCAGTGCTCATCTCTGTTTCAAAGCCGAAGAGTCAGTGCTGTCCGAAGACACCTCTGTGGTCATGTGGCCAGCATGACTAAATGCCGAAGACACACAGAATTCTGTTACCTTCCCACCAAAGGTGGTTCCTATTTTTCTACTTGCATTTTTACCTGCTTTCAAACTGTTGGCAGAAGCTGGGACAAGTAACAGGAGCTCACACCATTACGCAGCACTAGGGATTTGAACCACCAAACTGCCGATCTTTCTGATTGACAAACTCATTGTCTTAGCCACAGAGACACCCTTTCTTTAAATACATAGCAGAAAAAAAATCTTTGAGAGTTAACAACTATAAGGAACAAAGGTGTTACAGAATCTAGTTGTTATGCTTTGGATACCACAAAGCCTCTTTTCAGAAGGCAACAATGAAAAAAGGGCATGGAAAGGATGTTTAAAGTCCTTTACTATACTACAGACCATGGTCAAGCAACACTTACTGTATTTTTCTGTTTATAAATGCAACAGGGTATAAGACACACCAAGATTTTGAAGAGGCAAATTTAAAAAAAAAAGTTTTTGCACTCTGCAGACCTCTCAAAAACGGGCCATTTTTTTGCGAAAACTGGCCCATTTTTTGTCAAAAAAAAGAGGAATGCATAGCCTTTAGTAGGCTTGTAGAATACTCCTGGGGGCTGGAAAAAGGGCAAAGATGGACTGTTTTTCACTCATTTCTGCCCTCCCAGCCCCCAGGAGCACTATGGAAGCCTCCTAAAGGCTATGCATGGCCATTTTTTCAAAGGGGGTGGGGTTTTGGGAGGCCAGAAATGCTATATCCAGTGTATAAGATGCACCCAGATTTCATCCTCTTTTTTGAGGGAAAAAAGGTGTGTCTTATAGTCTGAAAAATATGGTATATGCCATGTCCTGGATAGAAGGAACTTAGTAATAACAAGAAACAGAAAATAGGAAATAAACAATGAATGAAAACCTGAGAAAGACAACAAATGTTTGGACAAATTTGTGGTCAAGTTTGAGTCCCATTAGGAATGCAACATGGATAAACAAGTTGAAACCATGGTGAAACTATCCAGTATGGAAGATATAAGGATAACTAAGGTAATGGTATGAAAGTAGTCAAAGAAAGTCAAAAACAGGAATGTTCCAGGATCAAATAAACTCACTGGACTCTGGCTAAAAATCACTGAAAAGACTACAATTGAGATTGGTAGACCAGATGAACAGTGTTTTGAAAGAAAATGAAGAATGATTAGCAACTGGAAAGGCATTTATAGATAGATAGATAGATTTATTTTTCTATACCGCGTCCTCTCCCCAGGGGGACTCGGAGTGGTGCACAGGGAAAATTAAAACAACATAAAATATATACATAAATAAATACAATAAAAACAAATTAAATCAACTGTCCCTGCACTAAAATCCCCATTTTAAAATTAACATTCCCTAACCCCTGAGGTAGAGACTAACCTAGGCCGGCCAAGCAGAAAAAGTGAGTTTTTAATTTCTGACGGAAGGAGCGGAGGTCCGTAGTTGTTCTAATGTCAAGGGGAAGATTGTTCCAGAGGGCTGGGCCCGCCACAGAGAAGGCCCTTCCCCTGGGCGTCGCCCGCTGACAAAGTCTAGTGGACGGCACCCGGAGAAGTCCCTCTCTGTGGGAGCGAATCGGCCGGGAAGATGTATGGGGCAGAATCCGATCCCGCAGATAGCTAGGTCCCGAGCCATGGAGCGCTTTAAAGATGAGAACTAACACCTTGAAGCGCACCCGAAAGACGACAGGTAGCCAGTGCAGCTCGTGCAAGAGCGGTGTTACATGGGTATACCTTGCGGTACCCATTATTGCTCGCGCGGCTGCATTCTGGACCAGCTGAAGTCTTCGGGTGCACCGCAAGGGGAGCCCCATGTAGAGAGAGTTACAATAGTCCAGTCGGGATGTCACGAGAGCATGAGTGACTGTGCGAAGGGCGTCCCGATCCAATAGGGGGCGCAACTGGCGAACCAGGCGAACCTGGTAAAACGCCCTCCTGGCCACGGCTGTCACTTGATCTTCCATGGACAGCCGGGAATCCAGGAGGACACCCAAGTTGCGCACCCCATCCACAGGGGCAAGATGTTCGCCCCCTATGGCCAGCGATGGAATTAGCTGGTTGAATCGGGCAGCCGGAAACCACAGCCACTCGGTCTTGGTCGGGTTGAGTCTGAGTCCGTTACTTCCCATCCAGATCCGTACGGCTTCCAGGCACTGGCACATCACCGCTACGGCATCGTTGGGGTGGCTTGGGGTAGATATATACAGCTGAGTATCATCAGCGTAGAGATGGTATTCTACCCCAAAGCCACGGATGATCTCACCCAGCGGCTTCATATATGTGTTGAACAGGAGAGGCGAGAGGACCGACCCCTGAGGAACCCCACATGTGAGGGGTCTCGAGGTCGACCTCTGCTCTCCTGCCAACACAAATTGTGATCGGCCAGAGAGGTAGGAGGAGAACCACCATAAAACGGTGCCTCCCACCCCCAACCCCTCCAGCCGATGCAATAGGATACCATGGTCGATGGTATCGAAAGCCGCCGAGAGGTCTAATAGGACCAGGATGGAGGAGCAACCCCCATCTCTGGCCCTCCAGAGATCATCGACCAACGCGACCAATGCCGTCTCGGTGCTATGCCCGGGCCGAAAGCCGGACTGGCGCGGGTCTAGATAATCAACTTCCTCCAGGTGACGGGGAAACTGTTGTGCCACCACACTCTCAACAACCTTCGCCAAAAAGGGAAGGTTGGAGACTGGACGATAGTTGGTTAATAAAGCTGGATCCAAAGAGGGCTTCTTAAGAAGGGGCCTCACCATGGCCTCTTTTAGGGAAGCAGGTAAGGCACCCTCACTTAAGGATGTGTTGACAACCTCTTGGAGCCAGCCTCGTGTCACCTCCCAGGATGCCAGTACAAGCCAGGAGGGACACGGGTCCAATAAACATGTGGTGGCTCGCAGTCGCCTACGTAACCTGTCCATATCCTCGGAAGTAACGGAGTCAAACTCCTCCCAAACAAGATCTGTCTTGTGGCATCCCACTGGGCCATCAATGGAGGCTAACTCATTCTGTATCTGAGCGATTTTCTCCTGCAGAAAAATCACAAATTCCTCTGCTCTACCCTGTAGCGGGGCTTCCCGCACCCTCTGTTGAAGGAGGGAGCGGGTCACCCTAAACAGGGCGGCAGGGCGGTTTTCTGCGGATGCTATGAGAGTGGCACAATGATGACGTTTGGCCACTCTCAGCGCCACAATGTAAGTCCGTAACTGGGCTCTTACCTGTGTCCGGTCAGATTCAGAACGGGTAGCCCTCCATCTTCTCTCTAGGCATCTCTTGTGGCGTTTCATCACCCTCAGCTCCTTGGTAAACCAAGGAGCCAGGGTGGCTCGCCGCCACAAGAGAGGCCGCAAGGGCGCGACCCGATCCAAGGCTCCCGTGGTCGCAATATTCCATGCGGCCACGAGGTCCTCCATCGGGGCGCGGGTCAGGTGTACAGGAAGTGGTCCAAGCGCCGTCTGGAACCCATCAGGGTCCATCAGGCGCCTGGGGCGGAACCAAATAGGTGACTCAGGTTCCGCCTCCCCGCGGTGAGGGGCAGCGGTTGGAAAGTCGAGCCGGAGAAGTGAGTGGTCTGTCCATGACAAGGGCGTGATGACTATATCCCCTATACCCAGATCACTCTTCCATTGGCCTGAGACAAAGATAAGATCCGGTGTATGTCCACCCTCGTGAGTGGGGCCTTGAATTAGTTGGGTCAGGTCCATGGCCATCATGGAAGCCATGAACTCCCGAGCTATCCCGGATGATTCGCCCGCCGATGGCAGATTAAAGTCCCCCATGACTAAAAGTCTGGGGATCTCAACTGCCATCGTAGCGATCACCTCGAGGAGCTCGGGCAGGGCTGCTGTTACATAGCGGGGGGCCAGGTATACAACTAGCAAGCCCAACTGCCTCCCTAGGCCCCACTTCACGCAGAGGGACTCACAACCGGTAGTCTGAGGCACAATGGTCTCTCTCGGCTCTAGACCTTCCCTAATAATAACCGCTACCCTACCACCCCTGCCTAGGGCCCGAGGCTGATGAAAAGCGCGGTAACCTGGTGGGCACATTTCAACGAGGGGGAGTCCTCCCTCGTGGCCCAACCAGGTCTCCGCAATTCCTACCAGGTCCGGCTCCCCCTCTGACACAAGGTCCTTGTCCTTCTAAATTTCTAATTTAGAAGGACAAGGAGTAGGGAAATAAGTCTAGAAATTACTGGCACAAAACATTTTGACAAAAACATCAAAGCTGTTTTTGGGTATAACTGCAAATCAAATGTATAGCTATCTGGAAATCTATCATTTGCTTCCTGTAGAACAAAAAGGTTGCTATGCTGGTTAGAGTATTGTTTGTCTTTAAGTGCATACTTCTTTTCCATGAAATACAGTGTTATTTCCACTTATTCACCTACTCTCATTCCCCTTTCCCATCATCTTAGAATGACTGATCTTCGATTGGCACACATTGCTGGCTGGTTTCCTATAGTCATTAATGGAATCTTGCTTCATTTCTACATAATTAAAACAACAAAAAAAGTAATGAAAATCATTTAGGGGGGAAAAACAATCAGGTGGAGGAGACTCTTGAGTATGATGATAGAGGAAGAAAGCCAGTTTGATGATGAAAGAGTGTTCCAAAATTACCTTTGTGGCTTGGAAGTAAATATTTAGTCCTGAAGTCAGAAAGACCTTTGTGATAAAAAAAAATAGCAAAGGTACAGCAGATCAAAGAAGTCCATAAAGTATCCTGCTGAATTGCTTCAAAGAGATAAGAAAATGTGATACTACAACTACAATGAATAGTTAAATACAACAACAGAACAGAAGAATACAACAATAAGCAAGAGTATCCATAGTTACCCACAACATGGATTGGTATTTATTAATATTAACTTTATTTTACTGCTATGAAATTCAAATATCTGAATTTGAAGGTTTCACACCCATTAAGAACCTTAACCACTAATTTTCAAGTAACTACTTAAGACCTTGACTCACAATGTCTTTGGATAGCTAATATACCCCAGCAACTTATCCTAACTAGACTGTCAGAAGTAAAACCATAAACATGAATCATTTATCTTAAAAAAAAATAGTGACAGGAAAACTGGATGACTCATTCCCTTATAGTTATGTAACTGCTTCACTAAACTAAAGCTTGTAAATGTTAATGAGGTTTAGACAGAAATCTAGTCATTTGATACAAAGTCATTTAGTATATCTATCCTGTTTCCTTGCAATCTAGCATATGTTCTGGTTGCTTGTAATCACCCTGACGGGGCATGACATTTTGCAAAATTGGAGTAACATGAGTGAGTTAGTAGCATTTAGCAATAGCATTTAAACTTATATAGCACTTCACAGTGCTTTACAGCCCTCTCTAAGAAGTTTACAGAGTCAGTATAATTGCCCCCAACAATCTGGGTCCTCATTTTACCCACCTCAGAAGGATGGAAGGCTAAGTCAGCCTTGAGCCTGATGAGATTCGAACAACCAAATTGCAGGCAGCCAGCAGTCAGAAATAGCCTGCAGTACTGCACTGCACCACCATGGCTCTTAAGATAAACTATATATAACTCAATGAAAGTTTTAATTAGCAGCTAATCCATAGCATGTTGAATTGCAGAATTTTAATGAAAAAATGCAATAACACAGAAGCTCCTCTTCTGACATAGTTTTTAGACCGGAGATATCTAAATCAAGGTTGTCTAACCTTGGCAACTTTAAGACTTGTGGACTTCAACTTTTAATCTTCCTCAGCTGTCATGGATGGCTGGGGATTCAGGGAGTTGAAGTCCAAGGTTGGACATCTGTGCTTTGGAGCATTGGGGGAGAAGGTTAGAGTGGCAAGACATTCAGTGTTGCGTGTATCATGGCTACAACTTCAGATGTACCTAGCTAGCAACTGTGTCCTATTAATAGGAACAAAAATAGTTTGGATTATGATTCTAATTATAAGGTAGTTAGGCAATCCACTTGCTTCCATAGTTTCTTACTGGAATCCAAGCAGTCCATTTGCAGCTGTAGACTTTCAGGGGGAATGCTTGAATAGAGGATCTTAAACAAGAATAGTTTCTGGGTTTGTCTGTTTATGTTGGCCAATATCTTTCACACAAATGTGGCCAATACCGTTCACACAAATTGAGGGTCTTTCTATCTTAAGGATTCAAGTCAGGGCAGGTATGACATTGAATATCAATGCCCAGATGCTATCAAAAATATTTTAAATGGATGTTCTTGGCCTTTATGAATAAAAAGCAGCTGGTCCAGCTTTTTGTTACATACTCTTCTGTTCTGACCCCCTCTTTCTTCAACTAATTACAAGACTCTTGGCTGCTTGCCTGAATGACAGAGACGAAGCTTCTTCATACGAACTCAATTCAAGACACTCGAACCTAGAAATGACATGTTGTTCTCTGCAAACTTCCTTAGCAGAGGCTTCCTTTTAAACCCTCTTGGGAGGGGACAGTCATTAGGCAGCTGGGACTAACTCACCTCCTCCGAGTTCGCCTCTGCTGCAACTGAAGCTTTCTTTTTTCAGCCCGTCTTAACTTAGTATCAGAGTCAAACTGGCCTTGATCCTCCCCAATACTCCAAGACCCTGGTGCCTCCTGATGACTAGCCGGGCTCTCTGCTCTCTCAAAGTTGCCCTCCACCTCCAGAGCAGACTCATAGGACTCCTCACTAGAGGAGTCCATCAGCAGCTCATCTGGAGCCGGATGGGCCACAACACTCTTCTAATTAAGCAGAGGGGGTTAGACTAGAAGATCTCCAAGGTCCTTTCCAACTCTGTTACTCTATTCCATTCTAATTATTCCCACTGCAAAAATCTTTGAGTTGGAGTTGTACAACCTTGTTGATAAAATATAACAAAAGTCGAACAAGTTAAACATAGGAGAAATTGTAAGCAGAGGTAACCCTTGTAACATTTTTCAAAACAATAATTTACTTTAATTTGAGAACTTTGGAAATGTCAAACACTTTGGTTTGACAAAGCAGCTTTCAACATGGCACCGTGCCATTCAGCAGCACTTCCCAAAGGCAGTAAATGTTTTTAGAGTTGAATGAAAGGACAAAAGGTTCTAATACTATTTGTAGTCTGAATTCTACATGCCTTCAAATCTTAAGCAAAGGTGAGTTAACCTTTGCTACTTCTGAAGCTTTGAAGCAGCCCATTGTGCTTCTTCCTTGTTTGCTACTGACATTTTGTTGGAAAGGGAGGGGATTAGAGGATATGGTAGGGAAGAAAGAAAGAAAGAAAGAAAGAAGGGAGGGAGGGAGGGAGGGAGGGAGGGAGGAAGGAAGGATCTGTTTTGAGTTAAATTTTATTTTCTTGTTCTTTGAAACTTCTGTCTTAGTCTATTTATGTCTTTGTATACAATATGCACTAAATACATTTACCCATGCTGACATGTATGCATTAGATTTGGGCATGTTGAGATGAGAATACAAACATTTATATCACATTTAATTCAGTTAAATGTCCTGCAAGGAAAAATACAAGCTATACATCAACTCAAATTAATGAATCAAAAGGTAGAGAAGCATGGGAGATGCAAGGATTTCTCTAGGATGCTTTGCTACCTCTTAAGTGGATCATACATCTTGCTTTGACATCTTAGCCTTACTATTCAAAAGAGCCACGCAAAGTTGAACACAGTATTTGGTGCACCTTTCTTAGACTGGAGAGATACTGTGGCTTGTTCTCTATTGCTCATTCCATTTTACTGCTTGATTTGGCACATGATATAACTCTTTTGGTGGAAATTTATCTCAACCAAAGTATATGGAATTATGCAACTACAAGCAAAAGGTGAACTTAGATCAGCCCTTTACTTTTTCATTTAATGAAACCATTATTAAAATGATAAACAATTAGACTGATCTATCACTTAAGATTTCTTCCAAAGAACACGGGAGGATTAATCTAAGATCACCCACTAATTGCTCTTTAGGAATTTGATTTGGACTTTGTCCCTGTCCTGAGACGGTTGAATAACATTTCTCATCAGATTTATCAACATGAGGATGGTGGAAGATCTCCTCTAAAACACCTGGAGGACAGCTAAATGACAGAGATTGCTATATGTGATAGAGCAGGGGTGTCAAACTCAAGGCCTGCAGGCCGGATCCAGCCTGTGAGGTGTTTAGATCTGGCCTGTGACACTGCCCTGGAAATAGAAAAGGACTATTGGTGGACCTGGGGCCCATTTTCACTGTCGGAGTGCTGGAGGATGCCGTCACAGCTGAAAACAGGGCCCAGGGACTGTGTGCAGACCCCCAAGCTCTGTTTTCGCTGGCATAGGGCTATCAAAACAAACTAAAAAGAAAACAAAAGTAGAAATGTTTCCCCCTTTGCATTTGAGCATTGAAGAAGGGACAGGAAAGGAGAAAGGGAAAGAGGAAAGACAAAAAAGAAGGGAAGATGGGAAGAGAGAAAGGAAGGAAAAATAAGGAAAGAGGGGAAGGAAGAAGAAAGCAAAATAAAGAGGGAGGAAAAGGAAGGAAGGAAGGAAGGAAGGAAGGAAGGAAGGAAGGAAGGAAGGAAGGAAGGAAGGAAAGAGATAATGACAGTGAGGGAGAGTCTGAGGGAAGTTCTACCTTAACACTTGGCCACCACAGGTGCTCCCGACATGAGTGATGTCGAGCTGGCCACGTCCAGGCTCCACTTTCACCCCGCCCCGGAGGTTAAACACAACCCTGATGCGGCCCTCAATGAAACAGAGTTTGACACCCCTGTTATAGAGCATTAACTAGATAACAGGGCATATCATAGGTGTTTTTGATGTGGCAGCTACATACTTTCAGCAATGACTATTTAAATCTTTAAAAAGGATCATACAATTTGTGATTCATAATCCTAATTCTTGTAATATGTTTTGGAACAATACAGTATTGTCCGCACAGTCACTCAAGCACTTGTGACATCCCGTCTAGACTACTGCAATGCTCTCTACATGGGGCTCCCCTTGAGGTGCACCCGAAGGTTACAGCTAGTACAGAATGCATCCGCGCGGGGGATTATGGAAGCCTCATGGCATTCCCATGTAACACCTCTCCTGTGCGAGCTGCACTGGCTGCCTGTGGCCTTTCGGGTGCGCTTCAAGGTGTTGATAACCATCTTCAAAGCGTTCCATGGCACGGGGCCTAGATATTTGTGAGACCGTCTCCTACCTCACACATCCCTTCGACCGATCTGCTCCCATAGAGAGGGTCTTCTCCGGGTGCTGTTGGCCGGGCAATGCCAGTTGGCGACCCCCAGGGGAAGGGCCTTCTCCGTGGTGGGCCCAGCCCTCTGGAACAACCTTCCCCCCGAACTCCGGACCACCACGGACCTCCACCTCTTCCGCCAGCGTCTGAAGACGCACTTTTTCCACCAAGCCGGCCTAGCCTAGTCCCCGAGACCATCTTATAAGACTGTGTTTTAAATTGATATAAGGTTTTAATTAGTGGGATTTTTAGTGATTTTTAGCACAGGGTATTGCAAATTTAATCAGTTTTTACAACAGTTTTGTTGTATTATTTATGGCGTGTCTATTTATTTATATGTTTATACTTGTTTTAATTTCCTGTGCACCACCCTGAGTCCCTTCGGGGAGATAGGCATGGTACAAAAATCAAATAATAATAATAAAAGTATATGGGCATCAGCAACTCCATCTTTTTTTTTTACATTCTGAAGATTAGCCTTTCGTGATCAATCATCTGCCTATAAGCACTCTTTAAAGTGTATTTTAGATGATCTTTGCTAATAGAATCTGTGACACCCTTATTATTTGTTTAATTATTTATTACATGATTAAATGTTTGCATTTTGTTATTGATGCAGGGATCGAAAATGAAATTCAGATCCAGACTGAATAATTTACAGGATTTGCAATGTGTGCATAGAAATGACTAAAAAGTAAAAGAATACATGGTCCCCAAAGTATGAATTTTTGTTTCGTTTTTGTCTACTGATTAATTACTTAGTATAATTTAAACGATGTGACTAAGATATTAATGGGGTGCTATAAACTAAAACCAGTTCTCAGTGAACCTCACATGTTTCTGGAAAACAACATTTTTATCATGGGAATTTAGGGTATATTGACATTGTTGAATTATTGCTGCAAAGCATGAATAATTTTTGGAAGGAAATATATAACTCATTGAATTAAAATAAAGTGCTTTGCTGTAATTGGATGTTAAAGAAACAACACAATACTTAATGATGGAGAGGCAAACGTGTGTTATAATAAAAGCTTTGCTTACATTATGGTTGACTAAACAGAACAGCTTCTGGGACAACTAATAAGTATTTGGCTATGTTAATTTATGCCACAGTTCTATAAACATTTATAGAGAATTCAGGGACAAATGAGTCTACTTCTGAATAGAAAAAAAATATTATTCAGAAGGAAAATTTCAGGGTGAAATTGAGAAGGATTTAGAACAAATACTTATTTATTTATTATTTCAATTTATATACCGCCCTTTTCACAAAAGGGACTCAGGGCAGTGCACAGAAAGATAAAAAATCCCACACAATATTATATTATACTCAATATAATTAATGCATTTTTTGTGTATAAAGTATGTCCACCAGTCAATTTCCCCCATTTTCTTGTATTAGAGCTACTTGCTCAAGTCTACAAATATCTGGATAACTACCAGATGGAGCAACAGTATAAGAAAAAAAATTGTCTCTTTGTAGCCCAAATATGAGCGCCTAACTCATGCACTCTCTATTCACATAAAACTGTGTAAACACATATTTAATCACTAGTCACATGCAGTGCTTATGTAGAACATCCAGTATTCACTCAGAAACAACAACCTAATAGTGCTGTCTGGATGTTTCTAAACATTTCACCAACAAACTGGAAAAATTAAGATTTTTAAAACCAAAATTCAAACCATTGAAATAAATGGCAGTACCATTTAATGAATTCAGTTAGATTTCTTTGCATGCGATGTTTATTTTTCATGAGACATTTGTTTATGGGGAACACTTCTATTCCTATTTCTCCAACAATTCAGGATAGTTAAAGCATACAAAGTTATAGACAAGAATGCATATTTTCTGAAATAAATTGTGGAATATCTTATTTGCAATCCATTATATACTCAGAGGTGACCTTCAAAAATTTTAGCAAGGGGTACTCTGCCCGGTTTCTGGCTTGGCATGGCCATAATGGGTGTGGCCTAGTCCTGCACTATGGGAGGGATTGATTTTACTCTCCCGGTGCTCCGGAGGCTTTTTTCAAGCCTCCGGGAAAGTGAAAATGGCCTCTCCAGGCTCTGAAGACCCTCTGGAGGCTGGAAACATGCCCATTCCAGTCTTCCTGAACTTCTGGTAGGTCCTTTTTTCTCTCTCCCCGAGCCTCCGCACACATCCTGCACTTACCTGCATCCAAAATGGGCCACATGGGGGCTCCTGGGATGGGAGGGATGGGCAGGGCCAGCCAGGAGTGAGATTTGGGGGTTCTCCAAACTGCACAGAAACGTAGCTAGAGGTTCTGCTGAACCCCTGCAAACCCCCAGCAACCCACCCCTGTTTACTGTATTTAAAAGAAACAGAACTGGTTTGAATATAAGGATAATTGAAATGTATGAGAATTGCAGTAAATTGATCTTGAAACAAACAAAAACAATAATTAAATTGAGCAAAAGTATCATAAACAGGATTAAAGGAATTTCATATTAAAATAATTCAAATTAAATGGGTAATTCTGTGCATCCTTAACTTTCTTTTCCAAATACGTTGATCCATTTATGGAGCAAATAAGTTTTTCTGTAACTGTCAAAATGAGCAAAAGTCAGTATATAAGTGCTGTACATTCTGTTTTTCATTTATGTCATGCAGATTAATTTAGATTATACTGGCATTCACAAACATTGATTTTTTCAAACTTCCTTAAGTGAAAATGGAAGATATAGTACCGTTTTTCCCGAAAATAAGACAAGAGTCTTATTTTCTTTTGATCCCTGAAATAAGCACTTGGCCTTATTTTGGGGGAGGTCTTATTATTTTTGAGGTGCAAGAGGCAGCGAGCATGGTTACCTCAAGGCTGCTGTTGTGTTGCAATATTTTGGGGGAGGGATTATTTTTGGGGAGGGTTTATTTGAGCGCATGCACTCAAAAGCCCGATTGGGTTTATTATCTGGGAGGTCTTATTTTTGGGGAAAGAGGATACTTGAAAAAGTCAGTGAATTATTTCCTAGTACATGTTGACTGTTTGATGTACTGCTAATTTAGTAACAAGATTTTCCGTAGAAACTAAAATTGATGAGAACATTGACATTAAAAGATTCAGGAATGTTTTCATTGGTGAATAAGCAGAAATGTCAAAAAAATTAAACATGTATTCTTCCCAACTCTCTGGACAGTTCACAACAATCAAACAAAACATTCCAATATTGTAAATAAAAGATGGCAAACACAATGAAGTAAGAAGTCTCAGTTTCCCTTTCCAAAACTCTGGGTGCATAGCTCTTCTATTCTCACTATTCTATTTAGGATAAGATGATTTATAAGTAGTATAGAAGACTATGCCACATAGTGCTTAGAACAATATTTTACTATCCATGATTACACATATGAAAAGAAAATGCCTACATTGCTGGAATACCCTAGGGCAGGGTCGTCAAACTCACATCAACACGGCGGTGTCCTGTGACCTATCAGGACTTTTTGCCCCTTCACTAAACCAGGTGTGGGCATAGCCAGTGCATGATGCCTCCAATCCACAGGCCGAGAGTTTGACAGCCCTGCCCTAGGTCATAGATAAGACTTCCTTCGGATTATTACAACTGTTGGAATCTATGGTACAACTGGATGAAACACAGAAAAGGAAACCTAAAATAGTCCTAATTGTTCTCTGGTAGCTATCGACTTAATGGATGTATATTCAGACTCATTTGTTGCAATATGTTGTTTGTGTATATGTAATGGGAAAATTTGTTTTTTTTCTTTTAAAAATTTGTAAATAAACTTTTTTTTTTAAAAAAAGATAAGGCTTCCTGCAGGGTTTTACCCATCCAGGGAAATCAAGATCAAGGAAACAAAGTCTTAACTGTTGAGGCACAATATTGTGCACACTTACAATACAGGTAGACCTTGACTTATGACCATTATTGGGAGCAGAATTTCTTGTTCCTAAGCAAGACAGATGTTAAGTGAATTGCACTCATTTTTTTAACTCTTTTTGCCATGGTTGTTAAAGGAATCACCAGGTTGTTAACCCAAGAATCAACTGGACTTCCTTGAAAAATCACCTTTGGGACAACCATGACATGGATGACCAAGAATCTCCATAGACACCAGGTTGTTAAGCAAATCTGGCTTCCCTCATTGACTCTGCTTGTCAGAAGCTGGCTGGGAAGGTTGCAAATGGCAATAGCATGGCCCTTGGATGCTGCAACCAATGGAAATACGTGCTGTTTGCCAACCACTGAAATTCTGATCACATGGCTATGGAGATGCTGCAACAGTGAATATGAAGACTGGTTGTAAGTCACTTTTTTCAATGCCTTTGTATTGTCAAATAGTTGTTAAATGAATGGTTGTAAGTCAAAGACTATCTGTATGGACTCACTTTCACTTAAACAGTCAAAAGATTAAGACACACAGTATCTCAGTGATATTTTTCATTTCATATAAAGTTGATATTGCATTATTGTAGATACAATGGCATCAAGTTAGTGGTGGAAAAATTCAAAAAAAATTATTAACTGTTCTGTGGGCATGGCATGACATGGCATGGCTTGGTGCGTGTGGCTTGGTGGGTGTGGCAGGGGAAGGATACTGTAAAATCTCCATTCCCTCCCAATCAGCTGGGACTCGGGAGGCAGAGAAGAGATAGGGGCGGGGCAAGTCAAAGGTGGTTTTTACCGGTTCTCCAAACTACTCAACATTTCCGCTACCAGTTCTCCAGAACTGCTCAGAACCTGCTGAATACCATCTCTGCACCAAGTCTCTGAGAAAATCGCTTTTCTCAGTGCTACTTTGTAAGTTAATGGATGAAAGAAACAATGAATTGGAGATTTGGGGCTCATTAGGTGGCTATTGTTCTATTCTAATATATGCTTTTTCATTTGAATGAAAAAAATCTCAGTGATAAATCTCATTTTTATAAGTGATATTCAGAAACTGTAATTTGCAACCCTAATGCTACAATACACAATATAGAGAATGCAGATATCGATGTCGAGATTAATCCATTGTGTTGCTTAATGTAGCAATTCCAGAGGCATTGCTTTGTCTGATTGTTGAACGCAGCTCAGAGTTGCTTTTTTTCTGAGATGGGAGGCAATACAAATTTGATTGATTACTGAGTAAATATTTCATGAAGAAAAGCTGGCTTTGATTATCGTGTAGTCTGAGATTAGATCAAATAAACCAAAACAAAAGCCAAACCAGCAAGCAACAAACAAATGAACACAAAACATTTATTCTGTGTTCTAACAATTATTTTACCATCCATTCCTACCATACTATTCCTATGCTATTACAACATAGCTTCAAACACTTCCTTGTTTGTTTGTTTTTTTCATATTTCTCCCCAGCCTTCTGGTCATAAAATTATCCGCATGAAATGCATTGTTCAACTCTGACCTTTTATTTACTGTTAATCATTTCCATTTCATGTAGCCTAAAGATCTTCCAGGGGGTGCATTTCTGAGAGATGTTACATCTTGTCAGGTGGCTACCATCAGATTGCCTTTGGAAGTTTGGAGTTAAATCTGCAGAGAAGCCCATGATGCATCTTGGGTGCCTAAGAATCCTGAAGACATCCGCTGCCTGTCATGTCTTTTTCCTTCATAATATTCACTTGCCTGTATGTGTTTGAAAGTACTGACATGGAAAGGGCAGAGAAAACCACTCTTAAAAGTGACAGCCTGCTACTCAAATGCTGAAATGTAGGAGATCCTCTGTCACAGAAAGTCTGGTGGAAGACTCAGCCGGTCAACCAAAACTGTCCTTCATGCACTGTGACCTGCATCTGTTTACTCAGAAATAAAAGGATGCTGAAATCCAAAGGATTTACTTTTGTGTAACAGACAGAAAATTGCAATAGCAACAGCACTTAGACCTTTATACCACTTTACAGTGCTTTACAGTCCTCTCTAAGCGCTCTATGGAGTCAGCATCTTTTCCCCAACAATCTGGGTCCTCATTTTACCCACCTTGGAAGGATGGAAGGCTGAGACAACCTTAAGCCTGGTGAGATTTGAACTGCCAAATTGCAGGCAACCGGCAGGCAGCAGAAGTAGCCTGCAGTACAGCACTCTAACCACTGTGCCACCATGGCTCAATAATAGACTAAGTTATAGAAGAAAATTCTGCTGTTGTTTTTTTTTAAATTAATGACATTGGTTTCTTTGCCATATGATCTCAACAACCTTCATGCAATCTTCAATGTATTTTAAGGGGCGAACTATATGAGGCCAACAAACCTACATTGATTGTATCTGAAACTGTAACAGGTGGGGATTTGACACCTGGAACAACAACTTGAGAAACATCAGGACAAAATACAATTGTTACTTTTTAATATGCCACAGGATCTGATTAGCTATCTGGATTGTATCTATGGAGATGTTCAGATGATGGCCTAACTGAACTTAAGTTATACAGTGAATTTCAGAGACAAACTAATTGAAATGAAATGCTTGCCTTTTCTTTCCATCCCAAAGAGATGAAAAATGTATACTCTTAATTTATAAAATGCATTAACACAACTGGTTCTTGATCTGCATGATCCCAATTACTTCAATTGTTTCCCACAAAATATTGGGAAGAAATTATAGAAAGAGGCTCAGGACTCTGACAAGCAGTGACATTACTCCCCCAATCCAGAATGGAACCGGTCAAAATTTTATACCATGGGAATAACTGGTAAAAGAAAGACCAAGTTTGAAAATGGGATGGATCCATCTGGAGTCTACAGAGAAAAACATTGCACAGAGAGCCACAAAAATCACCACAAAACTAAATCACTTTCCAATCTCTATGCAAAGAGACAATTGAGTCCAAAACCCTACTGATTGTTCCTACAACATTCTGCCATCCCTCCACTTTACAGTATGCTCATGCACACAAATACGCACAGATGTAACAGAGGTAGAATTCAGGTCTGGGTCACAGAACTGGCAGTGACCCAGGCCTGCCATGCCCCCAAACCAGTTCCCTCACCACCGCTGGGCTGCCGCCATTTTGGTTTTTAGTGACTGCGCATGCGCAGAATCATTGTAAATTGTTCTGCACATGCATGAAGAACAATTTACATTGAACAATGTGTACACATGCAGCATTGCGCATGGGTTGCGAACCGGTAGTAAAACTGGCAGCCATCTACCCCTGATGTAACACCATAAAAAAGCAGAAACACAAAAATGCAACACATCATTTTCACACAGAGGAAAATAGAAGCCTCACCTAACTACTGCTAATAAATAGGGCTGGAGAGAATTCCAGAAACCATGTCATCTCAACTATTTCAGAAAGCCATCATAAAGCAAACAGTCAAGTGTTGCGGAATATATATTCTTTCCCCCAATTCCAGCATTTAAAAAGGAATTGTGAGAAAAAAGAACAATTTTATCTAAAAATATAATCTTTTTTCCCCTTAAATGAACAAAATAAATACACATTGGCACCGATTGTGAATTTCTGTGTTTATGTATGCGTACTTGTGTAGGTACGCAGGTATTCAGAGGTGGGTGTCACCTACTGTAACAACCGGTTTGCCCAGCATTGGAAATATGAGTGCTCACTTCACTCATGGATGTGCTATCCACATGTGTGTGATGTCAAAACCCACAGCAATTCACTTGCATGCACCTTCTGTACATGTGTGCAGCATCAATTTAGTTGATGCTGCACACATGGGAATTTAGTTTTAATGGGGTTTTTTAGCGCAGGGACGATCAATTTAATCTGCTTTTATCTATTGTATTTAGTGTTTGTATATATTTTATATGTTTTAATTTCCCTGTGCACCGCTCCGAGTCCCCTTGGGGAGAGGACGCGGTATACAAAATTAATTATTATTATTATTATTATTATTATTATTATTATTATTATTATTATTATTATTATTATTATTATTATTATTATTATTATTATTATTATTATTATTATTATTATTATTATTATTATTATTATTATTATCAAAAGGACAGTGATGTAGGACAGGTTTGCACCCAGGCAGGTGGGTGCAATTATTGGCTTGCCAAAGTGGTCTGAAGTGGCAACAGCCCACCACTGCAGGTATTACTGATAAGTAAAATTAATCTAAACTTCTGTCTCTCTCACACACACACACTCATTCACTCACTTGGATATTGCTTCCAAAAAATTCTAGATTGTAACTCACTTCAGCTCTGTTAATGCCTTTCAGAATCACTCTTTAAATGTCTATACTCTCATTTCATCTGCAGGTAACTGCTCCAATTTTTCAATAGATGTGTGAAAAAGGAATGAGATTAGACTGCCTAGAAATATTATCAATGGCTGCATACTTGTAAGTAGCAGGAAAAGAGTTACACAAAATCAACAAAGATGCTTCCCCTTATGCGAAAATAACCTGGTTGACCATGAACATTTCTATTAATCTTGAGTATGCGCTCTCAATGCTGGAGTGAAAATTGGCTGGCATAGGGACGGGATGCATAATTCTCTCGCTTGTTCAAGCATTTGTTGGTCATATATTTATGATGTCTTATTTAGCATCTACATGAAGCCACTGGATGAGATTATACAATGGCTTGAAAGTATATACAGTATGTTGATGATATCCAGCTTTATACCTCCAATCTGGACTGCCTGAGTGATGCTGTGGACATCATGTCCCATGGCCTGGAGGCTGTAATGAACTGGATAGGCTTCAATTCAACCCAAGCAAGACTGAGTGGCTTTGGGTACTTAGACCTTCTGGTGTCAAAGTTTTTCCACTTTTTGTCCTCAATGGGATGACAGTGCTGCAGATGGATCCACTGTGCAAGTCAGAAGTCCTCTTATTGGACTTAGTCATGGATCGGCTGGAAGAACAGACGGTAGCTGTGCAAAAGAGGGCTTTTGCATACCCTCATGTTGTGCACCCATTCCTGGATCAGGAGGGTTTGCATAATATTGCTCATGGCCTCATGAACACCTATCTGGATTGCTGCCATGTGCGCCACATGAACTGCCCTTCAAAAGCTTCAACTGTGGCAGAATTCAGCTGCATGGCTAGTAAAGAGAGTTGGGCACTGCATTGCATTGATTCCAAATGCAATTCAAATTGTCACCATTAAAGTTCTTCATAGTTTGGAATGGGGATACCACAAGGACCGTCTTCTCTCTGTTTCTATCAAATATAGTTTGGCAGGCTGGGCATGCTACAGGGTCCCATCAATCAATGAATGCCAGTTAGTGCGTTCTAGGTGTCATACCCTTTATGTTGTTGTGCTGTCCCGCTCAGACACATACACACACCAAGAGGATTAGGAGTCTTTATTAAGGCTTCTAAACCTGAATTAATATTCCCTAGCAATTCCCTTTGCCAGCACCAGCCCACCCCCAATGAGTTCAACAGGCTACTCAAAAGAAGTCAGCTCTAATCCACAGCACAAAGACAAGGCAAATCAACAGGGCAAATACTAATCCACAAGGAAATTCCACAAGGAAATTCCAGTGTTGAAGAGATATGATCCAAAGTGTAATGCAAGAATCACAAATGCTGAAATACACACAGCAAGGGAATGTTCATCATGTCACTCTCCTTGCTGAGTGCTTCCTAGTGCAGCCCATCAAGAGAGGTGAGTCTGCCTCTTTGCAAGTAGTCTGGCTGACCTTCGCTGTGCCTGCCTCCTCTCAACCCTACGGATCAGGTGGAGAAGGCAGTCATTCTTCATCCCCCCTGCCCAACTGCAGCTGTTTACTCTCTGCACCCAAAACCTTTGGGCTTCCCAGGAGTAGCTATGCCTCTTCTATCTCTAGCTCAGTGGGCTGCTTGTCCTGTTGCTCCCCTGTCCTTGAGTGCCCTCCACTCCTGGCTTCGGATGCATCTTCTCCTGATGTTCCTGGGACAGTTTATCCTACTCTGAACTAGTATCTGGAGAGATGTCTGGGGAAGCATCCAGGGGAGTCATCACAGTTGTCCTTGGAATCCTATCCCTTCTGAGATTAGGATGCCCCAGACCTGTTGGCCTTTCATAAGACCTTGAAGAACTAGCTATATACCTGAACCTGATATTCCAAACGTGTTCAGGACCCCATTTTCCGGTTATGTGAACATCTATGGATTATAATTTCCTGGGCTGCTATAGTGCATATATTCCATTCTGTATATTGTTCTTGTAATTTGATTTTAATTAATTTTATTATTGTTTGCCACCCAAGAATTGCTTGTTTGAGATGGGTAGCTATATACATTGATTGAATAAATAAATGATAAACGCTTGTATTATCAAGTGCATAATTGAGATTACTAGTAATTTATAAGGGATGTATGAAAAACTTTATTGAAATTCTAAGCAACAGCTTCTACTTATTGTCTGTTCTGTTGATTTCCCATGCATTCTATTTATATTGACATAATTCCTACAGTTCATATTGTTCATTGCTGTATTGGTGATTAGCTGTGGATTTCTCAAAATTATATTTCTAAGAATATAAGACTCTTGTGCCATGGAAGAAAAATGATGCAAACTGCCAAAGTGTGTACTTTCTGTGAGTTGCACAGAAGGGCAACAGACAAAGGATTCAGCTAGCATCTCTCATTCTTTGTCCAAAGATTTGCACAAAAATTCTTTTCTTCTTTTCTTTTTCATTTTTACCATTTTTTAATTGTATAAAATACAAAAAAGGAAAATAAAATAGAAAATTAAGGGAATGGGATGGGAAAAGGGAGTGTGAAATACAAGATGGAAGAGAAAAAGAAAAGGAGGCATTGACTTCCAACTCTTCCTAGAACAGTACAAGATAAACACACTCCAACCTCAACTTTTTGCTTTTATATATTAATATATAACTAGCCATTTCTACAACACCAAATCTTTCTAATCAACAAAACTAAAATCAAAGTTTCATTTCTTTCTCTTCACAAGTACAAATTCCAGAAGTGATATCCAAATAAGAACACATTTTCATCTTTAAATAAAGTATTCAATTTAACCATTCCTGCTTTATCTTCCTTGCTATGGAAATAATATGCATTTCTATTTCTATTTGCACCTTGTGAACTCTCACTATTTTTTTATTTACAAAATTGATTGGATTCTTTCAAATTATTTGGCCTTATATTTTTTTTCTTAAAAAAAAATCTTTTTTGTAAAAAAAATCTGCAGAAAGAAGATGTACAAAAGAAAATATAGATTAAATGTAGATTAAAACCCACTTCAGTAAGGTCAAAGAATTTGAAAGAATTCAATTAATTTTGTGAATAAAAATGTCTAGTTTAATGAAAAGAAGGACTAGGGGAGACATGATAGCAGTGTTCCAATATCTCAGGGGTTGCCACAAAGAAGAGGGAGTCAAACTATTCTCCAAAGCACCTGAGGGTAGAACAAGAAGCAATGGGTGGAAATTAATCAAGGAGAGAAGCAACCTAGAATTTAGGGGAACTTTCCTGACAGAACAATTAATCAGTGGAACAACTTGCCTACAGAAGTTGTGAATGTTCCAATACTGGAAATTTTTAAGAAGATGTTAGATTACCATTTGTCTGAAGTAGTTTCCTGCCTAGGCAGGGGGTTAGACTACAAGACCTCCAAGGTCCTTTCCAACTCTGTTATTCTATTCTATTCTATTTTAAAATCTAATCCATTTTTCAAAAGGCTACATTTGACATTGATGCATTTTTAAAAGTGTACTTTAAGAAAGTTGCTTTTGGATTTTATATATTTTAGTAAGTTATGTGCAAATTGTGTGCAAATATATGCATGCATGCATTCATGCATTCATGCATTCATACATACATACATACATACATACATACATACATACATACATACATACATACATACCAGACAGAGCATAATAAACTGTGCACTTTGGAGCAATATGTAAAATAAAACCATATAGCTTTATGATTCTACGGCTGATTATGTCTTCTAATTGGGAAAGAACCTCGAACGATCATATTAATGTCTTAAGCAAAAGCTGCACAGCAGCAGAGATTGTACTAATTCTGTTTCAGTTTCATTGCTTAATCTTAAACACCATTTTAAGCAGAGGTTGGCAGCCCTAGCCTACTACTTTATGTCTGGGTGTTATTCAGCAATTACAATACTCAGCACTGGCTTCGCCCAATAAGAAATGATCGTGAATCAGCAGTCTCTTTGCATGCCGATGCTAGCTGCCTCTTCCCTTTGCATAGCAGAACACATTCTATTACTGGGAATAATAGATAAGAAACACAGCTGTGTGCAAAGAGATTCATTATGGCTTAACTTGCCAAAGCTATGTAAAAGTAAACAGGGCCTAACCAGATGGCAATAAAGGCTCTAAACCAGCCATTAATTGCTTTTGATAAATGCATATATGTGCTAGCAAATGGAGCTTGTAATACGCCAACTGAAATCCATAATTCCACGTCACCCTGGAAGTCGCTCTGAGAATTTTTGGATTAACCAGTGTTTTGTTTTGTTTGCAAATAAATGAATAATGAGTCCCTTTCTTTTCAAGCTACTATTGGAATTTCTTCCAAGACAAATCCCCCCAAATAATATTCCCTTCCATTTCTTTTGCAGCTGGCTTCATTTGTACTATGCTAACAATGCTGTTTTCAAATATAATTTTAATATTGTGAGTTTCTCATTCTTGGTTGGAATAGTATATTTTTCCCAGGTCTTTGATAGTAAGTGTACCTACCACCTGTGGAACATTTACAGGAAGGAGGGAAGGAAGGACGCCATTATAACTCATGATTTCACTCTTTTGAAAAACGGGTTTTATCAGGCAGGACTATATCCTGCTTTCACAACGGAATATATCTGCCACTGGGTGGCAGTATAAAGCCAATTCCAAGACTTCTATACACCAAGACACATTTTTTCCCTTTGTATGCTTAACTCAGTATTGACTTCTCAAACCCATTTAAATGAGACGTGGCACTTCATTTGAATGTTTAATTTAAAGAACGACAACAGAATTACTCTTCTTGATATGATTGTATTGTTTGGGCATGGTTAGTTTGCAAAAAAAAATGAGCGAATGTTTTTATTTGCTTTTAATAAAGAGTCAATGCTTAATAAAGTAATAATTGCCCATGCTGTATCAGACTGATGCAAGCAATTTTGCTATCCAAATTGAAGTATAATTGTTTTAAAGAAGGATATTGCTTTATATCAGGGGTGTCAAACTCATACATACATGCATACATACATACATACATACATACATACATACATACATACACACATACACATACATGAATTACAATTATGCATATGTTGGGGATGAAGTATAAGGAAGGACATAAAGGCAATCCTCAATTTAACACCAAAATTGATACTGGAACTTCCATCACTAAGAAAGAAGGCCATTAAGTGAGTCACACTCAATTAACAATCTTTTTTGCCAAGGTTAAGTGAAACCGCCCTGAGTCCCATTGGGGAGATAGGTGCGGTATAGAAATAGGATAAAATAAAATAAAAATAAATCTGGCTTCCCCTATTGACTAGGCTTGTGGGAAGTCTGCTGGGTCACAAATGGTCACAAAAGGGTATGCCATGACCCCAGGACACCGCAACCAGGCAGCAGGACAAGAATGGAATGGAATGGAATGGAATGGAACGGAACGGAACGGAACTGGAATTGGAATTGGAATAGGAACAGGAATAGAATATGAACAGAACAGAAGAGAATGGTTGGAAGAGATCTTGGAGATCTTCTAGTCCAATCCCCTGCTTAGGTAGGAAACCCTATACCATTTTCAGAAAATGGTTATCCAATTTCTTAGTTTCCATCCATTGCTTCTTGTTCTGCCCTCAGATGTTTTGGAGAATAGCTTGACTACTTCTTTGTGGCAGCCCCTGAGATATTGGAACACTTCTATCAGATCTCCCCTGGTCCTCTTTCTCATTAAACTAGACATACCCAATTACAGCAACCGTTCTTCATATATTTTAGTCTCCAGTCCCTTAATCAACTTTGTTGCTCCCCTCTGCACTCTTTCTAGAGCAAAGCTGTCAAACTCCCGGCCCGCAGGCTGGATGCATCACGAGCTGGCCACGCCCACAGCCTTTGTAGCAAAGGGGGGGGGGGGCTGATATGTCACGTGATGATGCCAGGATGCTGTGAGTTTTACACCCCTGTTTTAGAGTCTCAATATCTTTTTTATATCATGGCGACCAAAACTGGATGCAGTATTCCAAGTGTGGCCTTACCAAGGCATTATGAAGTGGTATTAATTTTGATCTTGTACCTACAGAGGTGCTGCAATGGTGGTCAGTGAGAGGAGCAGTTGCAAATTCAAATGGTCCTAACTTCAAATAGTCTTTAAACAAATTATCATATGTCAAGGATTACCTGTATGCTAGAGAAATAGTTTCTAAGAGTTTCAACATTTCTTATTTTATTTTCTTCTCAATATGAAACTGGCATACACTGGAAATTTCATCCTTGGATCGAAGACTTCATACATTTCAAGATAATCCAAAAGGGCTTCGCTTGCTAGAACTTGGACGGCAGGAAATCACAGTAAAGATTGATTTTTATTCTCATTTGGAGAAGCTCCATTGCTGTACCATCAGCTGCTGAGAGACTTAAAAGTAGCAAGAGATGATCATTAAGCTCTTGTATTACCCCTCAGACTTGGCTTCCTACTATAAGTACTCATCAAAAATAATGACTTGCCCATGAAATTTGTAATTCTCAAGTTATCAAAAAGAATATGGGTAAGTCCTCGACTTACAACAATTCATTTGGCAACTGTTTGAAGTTACAACAGCACTGAAAAAGTGAGGTATGACTGTTTTTCACACTTATGACCAGTGGTGGGATTCAAATAATGTAACAATTGGTTCTCTACCCTAACGACCAGTTAGGTAAGTGTGGGTCAGTGGTCATGTGATTGGGTGGGCATGTCCAGCTCAATATCACTCATAACCATGGGTGCTTCGCCTTAGCTGTTACAATGTAATAAGGGTTAACCAGAGAGGCAGTTTCTGTAAGCAGGACAATCAAGATGAGGCTAGAAACAGCACCAGAATGTTTCCTTCCTCCCTCCCTTACAGGATTAGCCCTGTAAAGTGGGAAAAAAACAAAAGGAGATTTCTTCCAACAGCCGGTTCTCCGAACTGCTTAGAAAGTTAATGGCTGGTTCTCCTAAATAGGTGCGAATTGGCTGAATCCCACCACTGCTTATGACCTTTGCAGCATCCCCAGGGTGATGTGATCGAAATTCGGACTGGCTCTTGCAACTGATTCATATTTATGATGGTTGCAGTGTCCTGGGTCATGTGATCACCTTTTGTGAGCTTCCAACAAGCAATGTCAATGGGGAAGCCACATTCACTTAACAACTGTGTTACTAATTTAATGCCTGCAGTGATTCACTTAACAACCGTGGCAAGAAAAGTTGTAAAATGGGGCAAAACTCACTTCACAAATGTCCCACTTAACAACACAAATTTTGGGCTCAACTACAGCCATAAATCGAGGAGTAGCTGTTCTGACTAAATTGTGGAACTATGCCTCAGAATAATGTTTGAATTAGAAAGTAGGCCCAAAATCGAATTTTAATTGGAAACTATTCTTGGATTACAGTCCTATTCATGGAATTGTGCCAGATCAAAGTTTGATTTTCAGAGCTCATATTTTAGCTTGATGTATAATTAATAGTATTGGCCGAATGTATTATTCACTGCTTATACTTTCTTCTGAATTATTTGAACAATGTTAACTAAGTATTTTCTAGCTTAAAGCTTTCCAGGGATATATGGATTTTGACTAGAAGTGAGATAATGAAATATCTCATAATACAATAAGCTTCTAATGATGAGATGGAAATATATTAGTTTTACGATATATTTGTTGCTTATTAGCCCGCATCTAGCTAGGTCTGATATAATAAGTAATAAAATAATAATTACAAAACTGAATACTGGAACAGCAGAATCATGTTAATAGCTATTTTTTTAAAAAATCTTAAAGGTACTGTATATAGTACCAACCTTTGTACAGGAACCTTATTAAGAAGAGCTAAGGAAACTGATTCCAGCTGAAAGAAAAGGCTAATTATATTGTGTTTTAGAATTTAGAATATAAGAAGTGTCAAACTTGCGGTGTCACGTAACATATCATGACTTTCCCCCCCCTTCACTAAACCGGGTGTGAGCGTGGCCAGCGCCTGATGCATCCAGCCACAGGCTGCAAGTTTGACCGCCCTGGTTTAGTGGTTAAGGCACCAGGCTAGAAAGCAAGAGACAGCGAATTCAAGTCCCACCTGACCCATGAAATTCAGCTGGGTGACTTTGGGACAGTCACTGTCTCTTGGTGAAATTCACGTCACAGGTTGCAAGAATATAAATTATGGTCTTTTCATAATGCCTTCATCATATAGCATGCATAGCTAGCATGTACTCAAGGCCGGCCTCATTTCGCTGCGAGAGTCCCCCCTCTCGCAGGTCTGGCCTGCTGCATTATCAAGGGCACACTTCGATGAGGGACTAGTGAGTCATGAGAAGTGGAAGAAGCGCAGGTATAGGGGTTTTTTATTAAAATATTTAATTCGGCTTTTAGGGGGTTCCAGAGTGGAGGGTGGGATCAACCAGGCAAAGGCTAGGAATTTAGCCAAGCCAGCTGGTGGAGTGGATACAGAAGCAGAGGGGCCCAATAGGGTGGGGGGAATAGGGGTTGTTGTCACAGAGGGTTCTGTGATCGGTACGGTCTTAGGGAGGGACAGGGGCGATGGGAGACAGGAATCTTACCACCGGGAAGGGGACCGCGGCCGCTGGTTATGAGCGGTCGCCTGCCCCAATCCCCTGTGCTCCCCCCTGATCTAGGTGGTCAGGGTTCGCAGCGCCAGGGCCCTAGGTTGATGCTATGTAACACCAGGTCCGTGGCTAATAAAGCCCCCTCATTTACGACCTTGTGTCGGAGGGGGAGCCGGACCTGGTGGGGATCACGGAAACCTGGTTGGGCCACGAGGGGGGTTTACCTCTCGTGGAAATGTGCCCACCAGGATACCGTGCATTTCATCAACCTCGGGCCCTAGGCAGGGGTGGGGGGTGGCAGTTATTATTAAGGAAGGTCTAGAGCTGAGAGAGACCACTGTACCACAGACTGTGAGTCCCTCTACGTGAGATGGGGCCCTGGGAGGCAGTTGGGCTTGCTGCTTGTGTACCTGGCTCCCCGCTATGTATCAGCAGCCCTGCCCAAGCTCCTCGAGGTGATCGCCGGGGTGGCAGTTGAGACCCCAGACTTTTAGTCTTGGGGGACTTTAACCTGCTATCGGTCGGCGAATCAACCAAGGTAGTCCAGGAGTTCATGGCCTCCATGACGGCCATGGACCTGACCCAGGTAATTCAGGCCCCCACACCCGAGGGTGGAGACACGCTGGATTTGATTTTTGTCTCTGGTCAATGGACAAGTGATCTTGCTGTAGGGGAGCTAGCCATCATACCCCTGTCATGGTCAGATTACTCACTTCTCTGCTCGACTTTCCAACCGCTACACCCCACCGTGGGGAGGCGGAACCAGAAATGCCTAGGTGGTTCCGCCCCAGGCGCCTGATGGACCCTGAGAGGTTCCAGACGGAGCTTGGGCCATTACCTGCGACCCTGACCCACGCCACGACGGAGGACCTAGTGGCTGCATGGAGTTCGGCGGCCATGGGGGCCTTAGATCGGGTCGCGCCCTTGCGGCCTCTCTTGCGGCAGAGAGCCACCCAGGCTCCTTGGTTTACTGAGGAACTGAGGGGGTTGAAACGCCACAAGAGAGGAGGTGGAGATCGACACGGTCTGAATCTGACTGAACACAAGTAAGATCTCATTTGAGGACTTATCTTGTGGCGATAAGAGTGGCCAAACGACATCATTGTGCCACCCTTATTGCGTCCGCAGATAACCACCCTGCCGCCCTGTTTGGGGTGACCCGCTCCCTCCTTCAACAGAGGCCACGGGAAGCCCCTCTACAGGGCAGAGCAGAGGAGTTTGGAGAGTATCTGCAGGATAAAATCGCTCAGATTCGGAGCGAGTTGTCCTCCACCGAAAGTGGTCTAGAGGGATTGTCAGAGGCAGGTCTTGAGACATCTTTATGGGAACGTCATATATCCTTAAATAAATATTATTCCCTCACTGTTTGGATGGTAAAAAATAAAAAGGGTTACAATAAAGTATTGGTTTTTGAGGTTACGTAAACTGTTTATAAAGTGTCTATTGTTACATGCATTCATATTCAAGGATTTTAGACCTGAAATAGTTTTCCTGCTCTACAAGTCTAGTATTGTGTCTCCTTACAATAATAAATAAACATAATGAATAAACTCAATAATTCTGTTGGTATTAGATTCGGGTAAGAATAAATATTCTAATTATTTGTAATGATTATATTTAAACTGTATACCAAATAGGAGAAATGAAAGAGCTTTCTAAATTGAAAGTATAAAACAAATGCCACAATGACATAACTTTCCAATGATATAAAACAAATTGGATTAAAAATACTGAGATTCACTAACCTCGACATTTCTACAGATACTTTATGGATTACAGATATAATCCTGCAGTTCCTTGGGCACCTGGTAGACATTATAGCGTTATCAGATATGTCGTGATATCATTATGCTAAAGTGTCAAGTTATGTCATTTCCAGTATGACATAAATTTCATCATCATCACTCATCATTTGTGAGATGACATGATAACATATGTAACATCACTTCCCAAGGTCCCTTCCAGCTCATTGTGTTCAGGTTCAAAAACAAGAAAGTCTAGTTGCCTCTTGAAAAAGCACCTTTGGGTCCACAGGAAATGGTATTATGAATTCAAGATAAACTCCAGGCAGCACTGCTAATGAATTTGGAGTTTGATGAATCATCAAAAGAATATATTGTCAAGTCTGTCATCTATAAAGAGTTAATAATAATTGAATCCCATTAAGCCCTATATAAATAAGGTTTATCAGCTTATACAATTTAGCTGACTAATGTTCCAGTCCAATGCACAATTTGTTTTGAATGTTACTTTTTAGTAAACATGCTTCAGACTCATCTGCCAATCACCGAGCCCCTAAGAAAATTAACTTGATTGTTTTCTAAATCTAAAAGTATGGCACTTACTTTACTTTAAAAAGAAAAGAAAACTTTCATTGTGAATGTCATGACTGATTATTTTGCATCACTGCTTTTTAAAAAAAAAACCAGTTGTGTATATAAATTGGCATTTATTTTGATGCTCGCATAGGAGAGAAGAAGATCCTGAGAAAATTTGTCAAAGAGATAATGGGAGGAAGTGGATTTTCCGAATATTAAACAATATGTCAAAGAGCTGATCTTTAAAAAGGTCAAACTTACACCTTTTCAGAACTTAACACTTTCACTATTCTCATTTAGAGTTAGAGTGAGGGGGGGAAAGGTGGAATTCAGCTTTTTCTAAAGCCAATAGGACTTAGATTTAAGCAAAGCTACTTAAAGCAAGATGGATGGATGGATGGATGGATGGATGGATGGATGGATGGATGGATGGATGGATGGAACCTTCTGCAAACATATTATAGCTCTTCCATGCAGCTGCCTCACGTCAGTGGGATTTGAATAAGATTTCCTGGTTGACTTTGACCTTCCTGAGAAGTATATAGTCTGTCTATCAAAATTTTATTTTAGATCTGCAGTACATAATCTCCCTGTAGTGATAAGCAGGTAACAACTCTGTACAAACATATCAGAAAATAAGTTTGCCATCTCTGTTATATGATAGCAAACACATTTAATCCTCTCCTGATCTGCACAGCAGTATAAGGCTAACGGCAAAAGAGAGGCGCAAACAACCTATAAGCAGTTATTTCTGTGAAGACACATTTGAACATCTGACTGTTCAAACATTCACACAACTTAAGGAACATATGCAAAGGCCATTCATTGAAGGCAGCGGTCTCCAGCTTTCCAGCTCAGCGAACCAGTGGAAACAGTGGAGGCAATGGTGGTAGGGAGAGGGGATAATTTCATGCGTGTGTATGCACTGCTTTTACAAATGCAGTTTCACTCACTTGCATGCGTGTGCGCGCACACACACACACTTTTGTGGCCTGGCCACAGACCAGGGATTGGATAACCCATGATTTAAACATAGTCAGTCATCACATCTTATTTGCTATCTTGATCTACTGCTGCTCAAAACAAATTTCTCCTTGATTTCACACATGTCTTGTGAATAGCTATGAATCACTTGTACAATTAGTAGACAGGAGGGGATTTTTCTTCTCAGAAAGCTTTGCAATTCCTTGCAAAAATCTGTGTGTCAAGATTTCTGTGTACGTTTATTATCTTCATTTTTTTTTCTATAGGACTTATTGAATAACAATAGCACTTAGACTTCTTTACTGCTTTACAGTGCTTTCCAGCCCTCTCTGAGTGGTTTTACAGAGTCATCCTATTGCCCCCAACAATCTGGGTCCTCATTTTACCTACCTTTGAAAGGCTGAGTCAACCCTGAGCCTGGTGAGATTTGAACTGCCAAACTGCAGGCAGCCGGCAGTCTGCAGAAGTAGCCTGCAATACTGCACTCTAACCTCTTCTAATCTTTTATTGAGGATATAAATTGGGGGGGGAAGGTTAATAACAGGGAAAATACAAAGCAAATGTGCAGGGAGGACTTGGAAATAACTAAGTGGTCTTGAAAAAATATCTTGAAGTAAAATCTCACTAACCTAGTAAGTTAGAATGACTATCACAGTTTCCGGTTGTTGAAAACCAGTTCTTACTGCCATACAAGATAAAAAGATTTATGTTGTGCGTCCATATAATGGATTTATTGAAGAACAGATTGGGACAAATTTATGATAAAATCTGGCTTTGCTATTCTTTACCTAATTCTTAAACTAATTAAATGGAAATTACTTAAATGAGTAGTTGTAAATGTACTGCAAATATTCTGTTCTTGTTTCTATCCAAGTATCTTTTTGCCTTCCTGAAGAAGAATCTGATGAGTATTGTTCTTTTGTACGGAATAAAAGTGCACCTGTTAACTATCTCCAGCTTGTTGGTGGTTTCACTTAGAACATTTCCATAACAAATAGATCCCACTACTCAACTAAAATGAAGAAATGCAATGTGCATCAAAGATGCTACAAAAATTGGCAATGAGCATCAAAGTAATTAGCTGGAAGTAAACAACTGGTGTCTGCTGGGTTATCATTTCAGAGATATTTCTTTACCTAAACGGAAAAAAAATGACTACAGTTGGGCAAAAAAGGAGTTGGATTTCCGATATCCTGCCAGCTTCCCCATTAAGTTTCATTGTGGGGAAACTGGCAAGAAATATCAGAAATATTCCTTCCTTCCTTTTTTTCTCCCTCCTCCTTCCTATTCCTCCTGGAACCTCCTTTACTTTGCTTGTGGTAAGCTTCCAGGGAGAAATTCAATGGAACCCACCAGAATGTTATAGGTCCAAGGCCAGCAGGCAGTTGGGTGGTTGCTGCTGGTTGGGGAAAAGAGTGATGGGAAGTGCAGGTGAAGAATTATACATGGGACTGTATGAGAGGTGCTGCACAGGTTGGGGAGAGTGTGTGGGTGTGCACAATAAATGCCATGAGAGTTAGGTAGGGTATGTAAGTGAAAAGCATGGGTCAAGAAGTGTGCATTGGAGTATGCAAGAGGTACCATGTGCATCAGGGAAGGTACTGGGGGATGGTCAGGAAGAGTTATATAATCATTACCTATCACCATTGTAGCAATTTATTATTTTGTATTTTTTGTATTTATTGAATTTATACCCCGCCCTTCTCCAAACGGACCCAGGGCGGCGCACAGGAACATTAAAAAACATACAAACATATAAAACTTTTTTTAAAAAAACTTATTCAACTAAAACCTGTGCTAAACCGAATTAAAATCCCCATTTTAAAACTATCTACAAGTCAGTATGTCAAGATACACCAGTTCTATAAATTGGCTTGGCTTGGCTTGGCTTGGCTTGGCTTGGCTTGGCTTGGCTTGGCTTGGCTTGGCTTGGCTTGGCTTGGCTTGGCTTGGCTTGGCTTGGCTTGGCTTGGTTCGGTTCGCTTCGGTCTTCTCTTCTCTTTTTTCTTATCATTCTTCTCTCTCTCTCTCTTTCTCTCTCTCTCTCTCTCCCTCTATTTCCTTTTTTTCTTTCAGCAGTGGCAAGCCACTTATTATTTTTTCAAGAGATATGCAGAGAATATCTAGGACATTTTCCCTAGATAAGGTTGCATAGGTTGCAATGTTTAGACCTCATGAATTTGGGATTGGTGCTGAGCCTTTGTTATCTTTATCTTCTTAATTAGCACCAGCACATTGGATAATATAATTCTTTATTTAAAAAAGAAGGATGTACTTCAGTCCAGCTACAAGTATGATGAATGAACGAAACAAGTATAAGTATCTCTAGTATTGCAAATAGCAACATAAAGGGGAATGTAGGGTTTGAATCAATTAGAACATAGAAATGATGCTTTTAGAGAAGGATAAAAGAAAATTTGAAGTGATAAATGAGCTGGGGGAATAAAAACTTTTAATAACTCTTTTCAGAGACCGAATTCATTCTTGCCACATACAACATAGAAATAGTAGAAAGAATTATCTGGAAAAGCAAACATTTATCATAATCATAATTAATTATGTCTCAACTGAAATAGTCCAGTGATTTACCATATTTTTTGGAGTACACACCTTTTTCCCTCAAAAAAGAACCTGAAAATCTGGGTTCATCTTATACACTGAATACAGCACTTTTTGCCTCATGAAACCCCGCCCCCTTCACCAAAATGGCTGTGCATAGCCTTTAGAAGTCTTGCAGAGTGCTCCTGGGGGCTGGCGAGGGCAGAAATGAGTAAAAAATGAGTCGTTTTTTGCTCAATTTTGCCCTCCAACCACCAGAAGCATTCTATAAGCCTCCTAAAGACTATGCTCTTTGTTTTGACAAAAAACAGGCCCATTTTCACAAAAAAGGGGTTGTTTTTGGGAGGTCTGGGAAGCGCAAACACTATTTTTTTAATTTGCCTCTTCAAAACCTTGGTGCGTCTTACATTCCAGTGCGTCTTATACTCAGAAAAATACGGTTGTTCGTTCATCCTAATTTTATGTCCACCAGCAAGATTTCCGAGATGAAAAGGATCTCTTGGTTTACGTTTGTTCACTCTCTGACATTAGCGACCACGGAAGATTATATCGAGTCAATAAATGAACAACTGAGATCAGGAGTCCAAGAAGGCTAGTTGCTCCCCATTTTGAACCAAAGGTTGTGCTTCCATTTTAAACTATGTTGGTTTTATTTGGAATTTCTGAACATTTAGTATTCAGTAATGAAATCAGATGGAGATGGAAATGGGATTAATCCTTTCCTCAGAGGAAGGAAATTTTGGAAGTTATAGCCTCTAGTTTCTCAACAACACTTATTTTTAGAAGTTCCCTATCAGGTGGATTTATCTATCAGTTTTAGATTTCCCTATTGAAAAATGATTTGTCCTCCAAGTGTATCGAAGTTCTGTTTCCTAGTCTAAATCTTCTATTTATCGAACAAAAATGATTGTTTTCCTTTTCCCTACAGCTGAATGTCGTTTTACAAATATCTCTCTGGTTTTGGAAATTTCATCTTTGGAAATCCTGATCGCAGATTATCATTCTGCCTCTGGGTAATGTAGAACAAATGTCTGGTTAGGAGCGGCTACATTCCAAGTTGACTTTTCTTTTCTTTTTTTTAAAGAGCAAGAAGAAAGTATTGTCCCTGTTAGTCACAATTAAAAATTCATGTGAAAAGACATTGAAGAAACTGTAGTTTGAAAAACGAAAAATGTGTAACTGATTCTCTGCCAAAGTTTTATAAAGCTATGCATCAAGCTGTGTATTTTACGACTGTTTGACAAGACGTATTCCGTTTGCTATTTCTATTTGAAATAGTAGGCATAATTATGTTATATTATAAACATTCAGCATGCTCATAATTGGACTTACATACATTCTTTTTCTTTTTAATTAACAAACTATATCAATTGATAGGCCTACGCTGTACAACAGGAATATAGATTTAACACTGCTTCCAGAATTTTCCATGCTTATGTTTTGCTTAAAACCGTGCCATATGTGAGAAATTTGCTATCATCAAATTCTGAAGGTGGAAAATTCAACTTGACCAATCCCTTGTCTCATATGCAGCATACTTGTTTCACAATCTACTAGTAAAATGTATTTTGGTAAGATATGTGGACAACTTGGCAGGAATTAGGTTATTTCAAAGCCATCAAAATATACTTAAGAATTAGTGAAGATTCTGTGTAAAGCATCCAGTGGGTCAAGTACACTGATTTCAAACCATGCCACAAGGAAAATCGCCTCATCTTCAAAGGAATACAAGTCAAAAGCCCTTGTGATAGGGAATTCTATTCTACCTCAGCAATGAAAAAATCTGATTGTTTCAAGAAGAAACTTCTTTCTGACCTCATCCTTCAACAGACCAAAGTCAAATGAAGCGTGGCCAAGGTCCAGCCTCTTTGAGACTTCATATATTCTAATCAACATGAAAATAGCACTAGTATCTGTCAATAGGAACCATCCAAAATATATGTAATCCAGAATATATTAGTCCATTTAATTCACCCTGCCCCACAAACTTGAACATTAGGCACTGTCTAACAAAATGAAATTCAATGGTGAAAAAACTAAGGTTCTACACTTAGGCAAGAAAGACCAAATGCAGAGGTACAGTATAGGTGGTACCTTGCTCAATAGTAGCAACTGTGAGAGGGATCTTGAAGTTCTAGTGGACAACCATTTAAATATGAGCCAGCCATGTGCAGCAGCTGCCAAAAAAGCCAACACAGTTCTAGGCTACATAAACAGAGGGATAGAATCAAGATCATGAGAAGTGTTAGTACCACTTTATAATGCCTTGGTAAGGCCACACTTGGAATACTGCATTCAGTTTTGGTTGCCAAGATGTAGAAAAGACGTGGAAACTCTGGAAAGAGTGTAGAGAAGAGCAACCAAGATGATTAGGGGACTGGAGACTAAAACATATGAAGAACGGTTACAGGAACTGGGTATGTCTAGTTTAATGAAAAGAAGGCCCAGGGGAGACATGATAGCAGTGTTCCAATATCTTAGGGGCTGCTTAGAAGAGGGAGTCAAACTATTCTCCAGGGCACCTGAGGGCAGGACAAGAAGCAATGGGTGGAAACTAATAAAGGAGAGAAGCAACCTAAAACTGAGGAGAAATTTCCTGACAGTTAGAACACTTAATCAGGGGAAGAACTTGCCTCTAGAAGTTGTGAATGTCACAATACTGGAAGTCTTTAAGAAGATGTTGGATAGCCATTTGTCTGAAATGGCATAGGGCTCCTGCATATGCAGGGGGTTGGACTAGAAGGTCCTTTCCAACTCTGCTATTGTATTGTAAATCATTTGTCTGCAGTGGCATACAGAAGATAAATTTTGTCTTCTTTTAAATTGTCTATCATATTGAAAAACCTGTATTACTGTATATTTTCTATTATTGAGCACATATCTAAAACAACTGGTTCATGTATGGTTTGTAAAAAAAGAAGACTGAGGGAAGGAATAGCAGTGGTCTGCTATGATCTATAAGCCGATTCTGTGTTGAAAGTGAGGGGAAAATAATGTGCAATGACCTGCAATATTTTTAAAGGTAATTCAAACTGACTTTTACTGGAAATCTCCTGATTGCGAAGAAGTGGAACAGCCTGAGCTGGAGGGTTTCAAACAGAGTCTAGATCCGTGATGGTGAATCTGTGGCACACGTGCCACAGGTAGCACACAGAGCCCTCTCAGCAGGCACATGAGCCGTCGCCCTAGCTCAACTGTGCATGTGCGTGCGTGTGCACTTCCCACTGACCAGCTGAATTTTGGATCTCTACCGTGCATGCTGAGGGAATAGGTGCGTGTGTGAGGCCATGCATGTATGCATGAGGAGGGTGCTGCACACACACCTTCAGCCCGTTTTTGCTCCCAGGAGGCTGCAATGAGGCCTATTAGGCCCAAGATGGGGAGCATGGAGAGTCATGCATGCATGTGCAGGGGATGGGTGACAGCCACATTGCATTATGGGTGCATTGCATGTGCTTTCTGCACACAACAGCAAAAAGATTAGTCATCACTGGTCTAGACAGCCAGTTGCTGGAGATGGTTTAGTATAGGGGATAATTTTGCATAGGGCATGAAGTGAATTAGGTAACATTAGGTACTTTACTAATCATACATTACATGCTTTTCTGTTTTATTCAAATGTTTATGCATGCTAACAAACCAACCCCACCAATCTATTTGGAAATATAGGTGATTTTGGATGGATCAATTACAGTCAATTAGACTTAATTACAGTGGAAGACAGTTAGAAAACCTGAAGGGCCTTCTTAGTTCATACAGCATTCCAGCTATGCATTAGGTGTGAGACCAGAGATACTGAATCTAAGGTTCTTCCCTTTCTTCAAGAAGGCTCAAAATTTGACCCTACAGCATTCCAGGCAAGTGTGACTAAGTATTCCCATCTGTTTCAATGCGTATAGGAGAAGAAAGAAAATCAAAGCTCTCCCAGGAAAACCAGACAGGTACCAAGACTAGATGAGCTAATTCTATTTTATTGTAAGACTACATTAATAGGATCTTGCAGGTATCAAAGTTCAGACTTCTCCCCAGTACTTTTAATGGTCTTATCAATTAGGGCAGATACTTCCTAAGTTTATTTGTCTGGCCATTAAGCACTTGGAAGGTCCTCCTTTTGCCTGTTTCCTAGACAGCATATCTCCCCCTTGTTCCCAAGATCATTGGTACATTCCATTATATTGTGGGAAGCCAACACCACCCATCCTAGAAGTATGAAATATTTTGAGGAATATTTTTTTTTAAAGGGAGGATAAATTATTTAAAAGAAAAAATCTTAAGGAAGACAGAAACATAGATTGCCCAGGCTTCCTGTCCCCAAGCAGACACTGAGCTGGGGCAGCTTTTAGAAATGCAGATTTGGTAATCCATGGCACCCTGACGCAAAATCTGAATAAAGGTAGAGTGATGGGATTGGCCTTCACTCAAAATCCAAACCAGGACAAAGTCATTAATAGGAATTGCCCAACACCCTTTCAGAAAACACAAACCTCTTCATTGCATCATCTCAGCAGTCTAAACTTCAACCAGACCTGGGAACTCAGACAACTGTAGAGCCAGCTATGACCCTTATGTAACCCTTACAACAGCCAATAGAATACATGTTCTTGCAGGAACAGGAAGCTCAAGTGCAAAGCTCAAATAAGGTACAACCCCCCTCCCTCGACTCCATGTGGTCAGCTGCGCAGAATCACATGTGTTTGGTGGTTCTGCTTCATCAATAAATGGACCTTCTTTCCAATCAGCCTCCAGCCTCCATTTTGTCTCCAGTGTCTTCCTCCTAGCTTGGAGCTGGACCTGAATATTCCTCCAACAACATCACGATCTCTTAACTTATTGATCTGGTTGCCATGATAAAGCAAAGTTTTAGAGTGATTAGTGACCCACTAGTTAGTTCACATATACCCACACACAACTATTGAATTTATCCCTTAATTTCCCATTGAAATTAATGAAAGACTGAGGGTTTTTTTTATTTAAATTAACTGAATTCAACTAACTGAGTCTATGTCCATTTCAGAGATATGAAATGTTATAATGGTACGCCAGTTGCGCCCCCTATTGGATCGGGATGCCCTTTGCACAGTCACTCATGCCCTCGTGACATCCCGACTGGACTATTGTAAATCTCTCTACATGGGGCTCCCCCTGAGGTGCACCCGAAGACTGCAGCTGGTCCAGAATGCAGCCGCGCGAGCAATAATGGGAACCACCAGGTACACCCATATAACACCTCTCTTGCACGAGCTGCACTGGCTGCCTGTAGTCTTTCAGGTGCGCTTCAAGGTGCTAGTTGTCATCTTTAAAGCGCTCCATGGCACGGGACCTAGCTATCTGCGGGATCGGATCCTGCCCCATACATCCTCACGGCCGATTCGCTCCCACAGAGAGGGACTTCTCCGGGTGCCGTCCACTAGACTTTGTCAGCGGGCGACGCCCAGGGGAAGGGCCTTCTCTGTGGCGGGCCCAGCCCTCTGGAACGACCTTCCCCCCGACATTAGAACAACTACGGACCTCCGCTCCTTCCGCCAGAAACTCAAAACATACTTCTTCTGCTTGGCCGGCCTAGGTTAGTCTCTTTCATGAGGGTTTTTTAGGGATCGTTAGTTTTAATGTGGGGATTTTAGTGCAGGGACAATTAATTTAATTTGTTTTTATCTGTATTTATTCTGTATGTATATTTGATAGCGTTTTAATTTTTCCCTGTGCACCGCTCCGAGTCCCTTTGGGGAGAGGATGCGGTATATAAAATAAATTATTATTATTATTATTATTATTATTATTATTATTATTATTATTATTATTATTATTATTATTATTATTATTATTATTATTATTATTATTATTATTATTATTATTATTAAACAGGGAATCAGAATTTTAATTCTTTGATCTATCTTGTTGGTGGAATCCACTTGTAATTTCCTTGTTCCTGACTACAGATGAAAGCAGAATATAAGTTTCTTCTGTATTCCAGCCTTTAGATATTCCTAGTAGTATAAGGCTCCTTAACTTTCTACTTTAATTGCTTCATTGAAGGGGCTTTGAGAAAGAAATTGGAAGCAAGAGCATGATTAGGAGAGTTTCTGTTCTCCGCTTGTGCATCCACCCCTCCCTAAAAGGCTCAAGCCTTTATTAACCTCCACAATATTGAAAATATTATTTATTACCTCCACTCTCTCTTACATCCTGAAGTATAATTACAAAGTATAACATGTGGACTAGGAAGGAGCTGAAATGGAAATGGTCTCAGGAGGCTTCCCCTCAAACCAAACTCAACTCTTGGTAGAGAACAGGTTGTCCCCAGGGAATGGTCAAAAAAATCATGATGGTGACTTTATGCATGACACACACTTAAAAAACATGCAAAATTTCACACCATTGTGGTCATTATCTTGATAGTTTTTAATTTTTCCTGCAGACAACTCGACTGGGACAATCCTGAGGTCACATCTGCATAGCTTTATTTACAGAGATATGAAAAGTATTTTGATACTGCTGTCTTCTTGAGATGTTTTTGTCCAGCTTTTCTGTCTAGCCTGCAGACTTAGTGTTGTCTGGAGGAGCTATGTCCAAATGCTAAACAGTCCTGACCCCGTTTAATTTCAGCCAGGTCAAATCTCTTCAATTACATATTAAATCTCTTCATAATTCTGCCTTGTGGAACTTCACACGACGCACAGCTGACAAAGGTTGGCACCTGTTAAGCTAGTTTATCAAATGGCTTTGAAACAGGTTGCATTAAAAATGTGATTGCATTAAACTATTAGAAGTAGAGTCCTTAAGACCCTTCCTATCTTTAAGGACAGGTTCTGAGCAGGGGTGAGCTTCAAAAATTTCAGCAATGGGTTCGCTGCCCGGTTGCTGGGTGGGTGTGGTAGGGTGGGTGTGGCTTAGTTGGCCTCCTGCACCACGGTGTGTAGGGGCATTTTTCACCCTTCCCAGGCTCCGGAGCCTTTCCTCAAGTCTCTAGGAGGGTGAAAACTGCTTTCCTGGGCTCCAGAGGCCCTCCAGAGGCCAAAAACAGGCCCATTTCTGGCCCATTTTCCCCTTCCCTGAGACTCTGCACGGGTCCTGAACTTACCTGGCATGATGAATGGGCCACGTGGTGAATCCTGAGAGGGGAAGGGCATGGTGGGTGGGGCATGGCATGGTGGGCTGGACATAGTGGGCAGAGCCAGCCAGGGGTAGCATTTGGGGGTTTGTCGAACTGGGCAGAATCCTAGCTAGAGGATCACCCAAACCCATGAGAATCCCCATTAGCCCACCCCTGGTTCTGAGCATTTATTAGCACATGCAAAAGAAATATGTACTGACACTCACCAGAAACAAATACTCTCCAAGGATCACTTACTGAATAATGTCAATTCAGAAATAAAATGTACTGGAAACCACCCAATCTCAGCAAGCATTCCCTTTTTCTCTATAAAACCAGGATTTCGTAACAAATTTTTGAAAAAAAAACAAAACCTCTCTATTGTGTACCTGAATATATGAATATCTGAGTTTCTTCAACATGATGCAAAAACAAAGCACTTAATTTAAAAGACAATAAACCATTTCTGTGCTTCTTTATAGTAAGTAAATCCTGTTGTTTTTCTCCTTCTGCCTTCCTGCTATTGATTTCAGCGTGAAATGTTTTGCATGCAATTTTGTAATTGTCTATCTTTCCACATTCCATCTTGAGAAACATTTTTATCCACCGCTCCCTCGGGGGGCATCCCTGTAGATTTCATGAAAAAGGAAGCCAGTTGATTTTAATGGGAAAAACCAACCTCTTCAAGCAATTTCAAGATAGAAATATATTTTAGGTTCTGTCCCAAACAATACACAGATACAGCCTGCATTCATTTTGATAGCGGTCAACAACTACCATTATTTGTAAATGTAGTAAAAGGTGAAGTAAAATGACAACACCAAAAACCTTTAAAAAGCTGTCAAGGACCAATCACCTAGCAAGGTTGACGCTTGGTTCTTGTTCCCTATTTCCTCTTGCTTTGAGTTAAAGGACACAGAAAAATGTGAATAAGTGTGAGTCAAAAAACTATTTTCTCCTATAATGCCTTTACATTTGATTTAAGGAAGGCCTCACTTTGAAACTCAGACTGAATAAAATCCTTGGCTATGCCTAGTACTGTATTCCTAGCTATAGAAAAGTCACCAACACATGGAAAGTTTTTGGCATAGTAATAGCAATAGGACTTAGACTTTTATACCACTTCACAGTGCATTACAGCCCCCTCTAAGACGTTTACAGTGTCAGTATATTGGCCCCAACAATCTGGGTCTTCATTTTACCAACCTCAGAAGGATGGAGGGCTGGGTCAACCGTGTGCCACTCAGGATCAAACTCCTGGAGTGAGCAGTGAGTTAGCCTGCAATATTGTATTCTAACCACTGCACCAGCATGGCATTACCTTTCTACTTTCAGCTGTGTTGGTAGTGGTGGGATTCAAATAATTTAATAACTGGTTCTCTGCCCTAATGACCAGCTAGGTAGGTGAGGCTCAGTGGTCATGTGACTGGGTGGGTGTGGCCAACTCAATGTCATTCACGTTGGGGGATGCTTCTCCTTAGCTGTTACAAAGTAATAAGGGTTAACCAGAGAGGCAATTTCTGTAAGCAGGGCAATAAAAATTAGGTAGAAACAACACCAGAATGTTTCTTTCCTGCCATCCTTACAGGATTAGCCCTGTAAAGTGGAAAAAAACCAATTAAGATTTCTTCCAACAAGCGGTTCTCTGAACTGCTTAGAAAGTTAACAGGTTCTTGTGAATAGATGCAAACTGGCTGAATCCCACCATTGTGTGTTGGAGAATTTCACCAACACTTGAAACTATAATCCCAGATCATTTGACAATCTCCTACTGAGAAATGCTGGAACCAGCCTTGATGTACTACATTTACCATTGGTGCTAAATGTGTCTGGACCTCTACATGAACTGTGGATTTCTTGGTGCTCTCTGAACTTCTCTGTGCACCGAAGACTCCACACCTCAACCTGAATTTTACAACCTTTCTTGCCATAATTCTTAAGTGAATCACTGCAGTTGATAACTTAGTGACAAGGTTGTTAAGTGAATCTGGCTTCCCCAATGACTTTGCTTGACAGAAGGTTGCAAAAAGGGATCACATGACCTTGGACACAGCAATGGTAATAAGTTTGAACCAGTTGCCAAGCATCTGAATTATGATCACCTGATCCTGGTGAGGCTATCAAGGTCACAACTGTGAAAAATGGACAAGTGACTTTTTTTAGTGCTATTGTAACTTTGAATGGTCACTAAATGAAGTGTTGTAAGTTGAGGACTACCTGTAGTTGAAACGACAATGGATCTTGAAATAATGGAAAAATTAGTTTAAAGCTCAAACTTTTTCCTGTTATTTTTTTTAAGCGAAAGCAGTCCAAATATCTCTTATGCAAAAAGTAGCTATATATTTTATTCATTCTGGGTTTTTTTTAAATAAAAATAAATAAATAAACCCATTTAGTTTCTTTAACATTGCCGTGTGTGTATTGCATATAATTATTATTTTACTTATCAATTTTACTTACACAAAATATTTTCAAGTTACATAAACTATTAGATAAAAATGATTTCTGCCAAACTTATATAGATTGCGATATTTTGACTCTGTCCAATTTTTTTCCTTGTATATAGACCATATTTTTCAAAGTATAAGATGCACCTTTTTCCCTCAAAAATAGAGTGCAAATCTGGGAGCATCTTATACACTGAATACAGCATTTTGGCCTCCCGAAACCCCTCCCCCGTCACCAAAATGGCTGTGCATAGCCTTTAGGAGGCTTCTGGAGTGCTCCTGGGGACTGGGGAGGGCAAAAATGAGCAAAAAAGAAGCCATTTTTTCCTCGTTTTTGCCCCCCCCTTTGCCCCCCAGGAGCATTCTATACGCTTCCTAAAGGCTATGCATGCCCTTTTTTTGACAAAAAATGGGCCCATGTTTGAGAAAAACAGGCCATTTTTGGGAGGTCTGCAGAGTGCAAAACTTTTTTAAAAAAATTTGCCTCTTCAAAATCTTGGTGTGTCTTATACTCCAGTGCATCTTGTACTCTGAAAAATACTGCAATCCATGTTTAATTAGTGTCAAATTTTTAAGCTATGCATATTGAAATTGATCGTGGCAAAAATGACAAGCTCCATCTGGTGGAATTCAGGTACACAGCCAAAGTAAAATTTAATATATACCCTAGCAATCAAATCTCAAAATCCACAAATAATTTACTACTGTTGTATTAATGTAGTTTGAGTGTAAAGTTAGAAAAAGACTAATTGTTTTTTCTCTTTTTTTCAAATGGGGCAGAGTTGGCTTTTGTCTTTAAGGCAGATATATGATTATGAGTTACAAGAAGATGAATATATTAACCTGTCTCCTGAATCTAAGTAGGAACATAAAATATCATACTCATTGCTTATAAAACTCATTTCAGGGGAGATAATATCATTATAATAAAACGTTGTAGCAACAAAATAGTGTGTCCATATGATGCCTTTTGCCTCGATTGGGGTATCAAACACAAGGCCTGCATGCCAGCCTGGAAACAGCATAGTACGGCCCATGGTGTTTTTGCCATTGAAAATGGAGCTGGGGGGGGAGGGAGGGAGGGAGGAAGGAAGGAAGGAATTATAATGAGAGTGAGGGAGGGTCTCAAGGAAGTCCTGCCTTAGCACTTGGTTACCACAGGTGCCCCCTGACACGAATCCCATGTGACGCTCACCATGGCCATCTGCATCCCTGGCCCACAAGGTCAAACACAACCCTGATGTGACCCTCAATGGAATTGAGTTTGACACCCTTGGCCTAGATGTTTGTAAGGGGGAGGGAGGGAGGGAGGGAGGGAGGGAGGGGGAAGGGAGGGAGGGAGGGAGGGAGGAAAAAGGGTGATGGAATTGTTCCTGGAGTTATTTATTTATTTATTTATTTATTTATTTATTTATTTATTTATTATTTAAATTTCTATACCGCCTTTCTCCCTTCCGGGACTCAGGGCGGTGTAAAGGCAGCAATAAAATCAATGATAAAAATACATGAAATATATATTTAAAAATGTATTAAATATGTTAGATATGATATACAAATGAAATGTTTGTCTAAGACAAAGAATCCGTTCAGCCACAAAATTACTGGTTAGTAATTTGGGTCAGTCTATATCACAGATTTGCATTAAAAAAAATGAAATGTCTTGGGAAGAGTACAGTATAATGTACTCCATTAATAAAAGTGTGCACACATAGACAGTGATGCTGAGAGTACTTCATACTCCCTAACAGACATTTCATTTATCTCTCTCTCCATCTCTTTGTTTATCTATAGCTTTCTTTTGAACTTTTGAAATTCATTCCTCCTTGTCATTATTAATAATCCTCCCACTCCCACTCGACGTATCTGCGTTATGTTCTGAATTGTTTATTTGTGCTCGATTGTAAATAGCATCTAGCATTTTTGAGCATCATTGACATATTTATCAGCAATAGGCTCCTAGAATTCTTCTCATGTAGGAGGCAAAATGTGTTATTCCCTATTTCAGCTGTATACATTTCCATAATAGCTCCTATTTGGCCCAGCAGACTGCACAGAAAAGGAAAGTGTGATAGCAACTGAGAAAAGAAATTCTGTGCTTCCTCTCCATTTCTTTGAAGTCATCATTATTTAACTTCATCACTTCAAATGTAAACTAAACTAGTTCAGAGCAATCTTTTCTGCAGTTCATAGAGAACCCTCAAAAGTTCTTTTCAAAAGGCAAGTGGACTTTCTTGGTTTTCTTCCCCCTTAAAAACATCTTGCTTCTCATCCAAGAAACTTCTTCAGTTCTTTGATGAGAAGCAAAATGTTTTCAAAGCAAGAAAAACTCTCAAGAAAGTCCACTTGCCTTTTGAAAACAACCTTTAGGACAACTGTTACCTGGATGATTGAGAATTTTCATAGACAGAACAAGGGGCGGTGAAAGGTACAAGGCGAACAGTCCTAGATCCTCTCTGGAGCAGGCCTGCCATCAGTTCACACATGGCTGATGAAAGCCCAGATACCATGGGCAGGCCATGTTGCGAGGATGCCAGACCATTGCTTCCTTAAACAGTTCTTCTATGGTGAGCTGACTCAAGGAAAGCAGCCGCATGGGGGGACAAAGGAAGCAATACAAAGACATGTTGAAAGCCTCCTTCAAGTCCCTGGATATTGACACCGCCTCCTGAGAAACCCTGGTACAAGATTGATTGGCATGGGGCACATTGATCCACCAAGGCTTCAAGACATTTATAGACAGAAGAACAACAGCAGCACAAGAGAGGCGAGCTCTCCACAAAGCCAGAGCTGCAAATGCTGCAACAATGGTGCCCACACATGTGGTCAGGCGTGCAGCCATCTTTTCTTTTGGATCTTTGGCCTGCCACTCTTTCTATTATTCTGTTCTGCATTTTCTATTTTGGGGAAATGGGAGGGGGGATTGTAAGGAATTGCATACTAAGTAGCCATAACAAAATTATTTCTAGAAAGCCAATGTCATCCTTCATCTCTACCCCTCTGCACCTGACCAGAACTGGATGGGTGGAACTGCCACCATGGCAATGGGAGATTGGACCATGTGATGGACTTGTGGGTGTGGGGGCAAGACCATGAACTTTAACTTGGGTGGAGAAAACTGGGAAGCTTTCAGATTCGGGTTTTCCCAGATGTGCCAACACAGCTCTCTTAATAAATTGGAACTTTGAGCAATACTTTGCCTTGGACTCTGATTAACTTTTGGATGCTATTTGGAACTCTGACAGAAGAACAATAGCAACATTTCTGACAACATTTCTGCCCAACATGTGGCAGAACATACCATGCCCATATAGGCCTTTCCAGTCACCTGCGGACACACTGTAGATACCCCACAACCCATTAGATCTCAAGGTCCTCTTTGAATATAATGGGTGAACATCTTAGTTTACACAGGAGAACAAAGGTAGCATTCAGGCAATTATTCCTGTGGTAAGATTCTACAAGCAGGTAAGTTTGTATTTATAAAATATCTTGAAATCCCTATGGAAAATGAAAGATTTGGAAAAAACGTGAAAGGTGCAGAGAAAGAGACTTAAGGCATAAATGTTTTCCCCTCGTTCCACCATCAGAGAACACAGGGTCAGGAAATTAAATTGATTAGCAGCAGAATGAGGCAAGATATGAGGAAATATTTCTTCATAATTGCTTAATAGCATGTACTACCGCAAATTGTGAAGAAGCTTGATGATTTAGTTGGCTTAAATGGAGGTTTAGAATAAATTTATGGAGATTCAGTCTATCAATGGTCATTAGTCAGAAGTACTTGCAGAACCATCTGGCCTCAGGTTTCAGTTTCTTTTGTCCTGAATATTCAGGAATGAGAAAAATTGTCAAGATTTTCAATTATTTTGGAACTCATCATGTTTTATTCGAACCACTAACACAGTGGTGAAAGAGCAGTATTGCAAGCAAACTCTGCCCGCAGCCTGGTGTTCGATCCTGACAGGGCTCAAAGTTGACTCAGCCTTCCACCCTTCTGAGATCTGCAAAATGAAGACCCAGATTGGGGGAGGGGGGCAATATACAAATAATATTTACACTGTAAATCACCCTGAAAGTGCTGTAAAGAGCTATGGAGCAGTATATAAGCCTAAATGCTATTGTTTCACGTCAAAGTCTCATTCCTTCTCTATACCATGCAGGGAATCTTTGTAAATTTCCATGAAGAAGACTTCTTTCAATCATAAATACAATATAGGAAGAATGGAATAGAGTAACTATCATATTTCAAAATATGATATGCTCTCTCCACAATTTCCACTACTGCTCGGAACCATAGATTTAATCTTAAATCATATATACATTACCTATTGCTCCAGATAATTCATGTCTAAAACCATGTAATGTAAAGTTCTACTGGGAGAAGATAGATTATTAATAATGTGCTGAAATAAGTTACCTTGCCTAATATGTCTTAAAACTGCAAATGAAACAGCTTAACTAAAAGTGATCTTCAATATTAAGATTGATTTAAAAAATAGAGAATAGAATAGAATAGAATAGAATAGAATAGAATAGAATAGAATAGCAGTGTTGGAAGGGACCTTGGAGATCTTCTAGTCCAGGGGTCTGCAAAGTCGGCTCTTTTAAGACTGGTGGACTTCAACTCCCAGAATTCCCCAGCCAGCTATGCTGGCTGGGGAATTCTAGGAGTTGAAGTCCACCAGTCTTAAAAGAGCCGACTTTGCAGACCCCTGTTCTAGTCCAATCCCCTGCTCAGGCAGGACACACTATTGACTATACCATTTTAAACAAATGGTTCTCCAATGTCTTCTTAAAAACTTCTAGTGTTGGAGAATTCACAACTTCTGGGGGCCAGTTGTTCTACTAGTTAATTGTTCTAAAGATTCTAAAATTATTCTCAAGATAAAAGTTCACCTCCCTGTGGAGATTCTCAGTCATCCAAGTCATGATTGTCCCAAGATGCTTTTTTCAAGAGAAGCGAAATGTCTTCAAGGAAAAACAAAAACAAAAGTTCAGTTGTCTCTTGAACCAAGAGACAACTCCATTCCTGTATTGCTATGCTTAAAAAGTAAGTGGTTTTTAGAAATAGTCTTGTAACCATAAAATGGCTGAGATGAAGGACGCTACCTTATTTACAAAGAAAAATAATGTCTTGGTGCGTATCAGGTTGTATCCACCCTTTCCAACAGATTTAAGGTCAGCATTTAGTCTGCAGTCATGATCCTCATTTTATTATGGCATAAACACACGTAATTATTTCTGGCATCTGAAATGCTACACAGGTCATGCAGTAATTAGATGGAGTCCACTAAGTATGCTGACAAAGTAGTCATAGCATAGGAGGAATTAGGAGAAAATGTAAGAGGAGGGAAAGAAGAATATAAAAAAAAGGAAAAAGAAAGAAAAAAGCAGAATAAAAACTGAGATTGTAGCATAGTAAGAAAGGAAAAGACAGGATTTGTGATGCAAACTCATTTAATCACACCATTCCTGTAAGTCTTGGGTGCTCTTACAGCTACAACCGCACAGCTTACCATTTTCAGGACAAAATGGATTAAGGTATAGAAGAAGATGATAATTTTTTTTCTACCTTCCTTCTTTCATTGTTAACCTGCATTAACTATAATTCCACAATGGAGATGCTACTAAATCCATCTTTTAAATTCCAACACGGGCCTACATTTATAGTCTGATTTAAATCTTCCATACATGTAAAAGCCTCCATGGCTTTTCCAGTCGTAATATCGTTTGCTCTTTCTGATCATTATACTTTTCCATTAAGTTGCCCGACTTTCCAGGATCAGTAATTGGGGGAGAAGCAGCTGAAATGAAGTATATGTAGAAAGTGAGAGAAAAAGACTTAAGAGGGAGGAAAATTAAATAGGTTAAGACCTGATCTCTTATATTTCTTATACTATTCTGTACATACATCAAAATACATTCCAGTTTCTGTTATCCTTTATGATGCAGTTGTACAGTTTCTGTCCGATACCTAGTATTCTTCTTGATTATATTCGTCTCCTTCCATTTTCTATAGGTAAAGGTTCCCTTTGCACATATGTGCTAGTCATTCCCAACTCTAGGGGGAGGGGGGCTCATTGCCATTTCAAAGCCAAAAAGCCAGCGCTGTCTGAAGATGTCTCCATGGTCATGTGGGCAGCATGACTCAATGCCAAAGACACACAGAACGCTGCTGCCTTCCCACCAAAGTGGTCCCTATTTTTCGACTTGCACTTTTACATCCTTTTGAATTGCTAAATTGGCAGAAGCTGAGACAAGTAATGGGAGCTCACGCCATTATGCGGCACTAGGGATTTGAACCGCCGCACTGCCAACCTTTCTGATCAACAAGCTCAGTGTCTTAGCCACTGGGCCTTTTTTCTCTTCAGCATCTTAGAGACCTTTGCATATATATCTATACTGGCCTCTTTAGATTTTTCCCATTTCCTACCCCACTTATGCAATTGATGTTCCTTCAGTATCTCATTCCCCATCCTTCTTGGACACTTTCTCTGTAATATTTAGAAGCCATTGGATTCAACTTGCCTGCTCTGTGAATTCACCAAAATCTTTTCTTCTGAAGTTTAGTATGGAGGCCTGACTTTCTTCAGTTCTTCGTCTGGTTTTTACAAATGTAAGGATAACATTATCACTTTCACCTAAAATGCCACTCACTTTTACTTCAATCAATTCCTATCTGTCAGTGAGGGTTCAATCTAGGACAGAACCCCTCTCTTGCTAGTTCTTCCCTTTTTGACAAATGAAGATGTTCATCAGAGATTACAAGTCTTTGGGATTTCTGGCACTTCACAGTTAAATACCAGATATCATGGTATTTGAAATATCTTGTTATCACCATTTGACTGCATTTTGAAAGTTGCAAAAGATTCTCGTCTTTCTCTTTTGCCTTTCCAGTGTCCCACAAAGGTATTGTTGAAAGCCAGCACTCACCCTCCTAGAATAATTAAATATTTGAATGTTTAGGGAAATATTATATTTCCCTAAATGAGAAATGGAGAAACATGTTTTTTTAGAGGCAGGAAGCAGACTCAGTCTTTCTTAATAGCCCCAGTCTCCCAGCCCTCAAGCAGAAACTGAGGGGCCCACCTTTTAGAAATGCAGATTTGGTAATCCATTCAGAAAGACTGGGTCAAGACAGGTGCTCAAATAAACAATAAGCCATATGTTGACCAAATTACTTCAGACAAGCACCAAGGATTGCATTTTCTCTTTTGCCTATAGAGCCAGCTATGACCCCTACATAACCCCTACATAGCCCCATAGGAATCTGACAACAGCCAATAGAATATTAAAGGACATGTTCTGGTACAGGAAACTCAAATACAAAGCCTGGAGTAAGATATAAACCCCCCACTCTTAACTCCATTTTGATCAGCTTCCCAGAACCACAAACCTACAGTATGTGGTTCTGCTTCATCAATACACCATCTTTCCAATCAGCCTCCATGTTTACAATGTCTTTCTTCTAGCTTGGAGCTGAACCAGATGGATATTTCTTCCCACACTATCATGTGTGATTCTCTCTCCTTATAGCCCTATTCGAATACCCACAGCGTAACATCCAAGTTCTACAGTGAATGAAAAGACCATTGAGGAACCATGGGCTACTTAATACCAACACAACTGGAAAAACACTGCAATTCACTCATAAGAATTTCACCAACATTCTTTTCTCCTTTGAAATAAATATCGAAAGTGAATTCTTTTTCATCATCAGATTGAATGAGAAATGGTAAAACTGATTTTCTTCACAATCTCTATGAAAAATATCAAGAATAAGACACTGTTGGAGACTCCACATTTGGCATTAGGGACATATTTAAAGGCATTTTTAAAAAAAACTTTACTTTTATACTGTCAGGAAATACAAACTCTTAAACCTGATTTAAATATTTAAAGTTCAACTTTTGCCATTGTCTAATCCACAGGGTAGTGTCTCCTCTGTTCACTGACTTGAAAATCTAAGATCAGAAACAAATTATCCAGATCTAATTCCAAATAATACCATCCACTCTGGCAAATATCTTCAATGATTAAAATTCAGTAAAGAAACATATTACAAATTGTGTGGTATCAAAACACACAATGTGGTATCAAAACACTGCTTGGCCCATCTGACTTGGTGCAGTGAAATAAAGTGAAAGTGAGAATGGATGTAGAAGATATGACAACATGTTCACAAAGATACCACAAATACATAATTTAAAAAGAGGAGGTTTTTTTGTTAACCTGGTCTAAATATCCATCGCGGTGCAAAAAAAGGAATTACAGCTTCTCAGACCTAGCTAAGAACCATTTTTATTTTAACAATGAATGATTGCTTTCTCCCCTTAATGATGATTTCAAAGCATGTATTATGAGGGATCAAAGCTAGTTTTCTTGACAGCCTATTCTAAGTGTAGATGTAATTACTTGCACAATTGCACATTCTTATAGCTAGCATTCTCCAAAGTGCAATCTTCCAAGCGCTTAATGCAGCTGTAATAAAACTCTGCGCTCCTGCCCCATGCTTAACTGAACATTCAGCAAGCCAACCAAGAATACAAACACAAAAAACCACACAGATTTTTAAAGAACTTGTCACAATTAAGTGCTCATCAATGTCTACTATCACCATTTATCCCCCTATGGTTTGCAGTACACAAACAAGGATTTTAAAAGCTCATTGTAACCGTGTAGTGAAATGGATCCAGTAACAAAGAAAATCTGTGACACTTTTTTTCAGGGCCAAACAATGTTGCTTGAGCATAAACCTGACTGTCATGGTAGATTTTTCAAAAGCAGAATTGCTACAGAATTCACTGCCATTCCTCATGGAGTACAAGGAGCACATTCATCTAAAAGGAGGCGTGTCCAACCTGGGCAACTTAAAAGAGTTGTGGATTTCAAGTTCCAGAATTCCACCAGCCAGAAATACTGGGTGTTGAAGTCCACAGGTCTTAAAATTGCCAGGATTTGATACAGAAGTGCGATTCTATCAGTTCGCCTGAACTGGTAGCAGAAATAGCGGGTGCCCTACCCATCCTCCCTAGCTTTATGGCATCCTATTTAGGCCCTCTTTTCACCAAAAGTGTGTGCAGTCACATTTGAAACCGATAAGGAAAGTAAGTCAATAACACCCCTGGTTGGATACCATCGATCTAAAGTCATTTAACTGAAAATGACATCTTTCGACTCCTTGAAATTTCTCAGTTTTCTTCTCTTCCTCCAGAAGCTTTTTCTTTCCCTAATTTATTCTTACAGTGTGGCATTTTCTTTTTCCATTTTGGGTGCTGACATTTTGAAGATGACTTGACCACTGTAGAAAGTGGAGAAGTCCCTGTTCCTTTGCTTCAGTTTAATTTGCTTGGTTCAGTCTGTTTTGAACCGTTTAGGGGTTCAGGTATTAGAATGCAATATTGCAGGAAGAAGCTGCCCATTGCCAGGATTTCAATCCTATACGGCTCACGGTTGACTCAGCCTTCTATTCTTCCAAGGTCGGTAAAATGAGGACTGTTGGGCAATATGCTGACTCTGCCAGTTGACCCTCATGCAGGGGTGGGCTTCCAAAATTTTAGCAATGGGTTCTCTGCCAGGTTGCTCGGTGGGCATGGCCATGGTGGCGGCCTCCTGCACCACAGCTGGGGGTGGGCATTTTTTCCCTCCCTGGGCTCCAGAAGCTTTCCTGTAATCTCCTGGAGGGCAAAAACGCCTCCCCAGACTCCAAAGGCCTTTCCCCAACTTTTGGTAGGCCCACTTTTCACCCTCCCCAAACCTCCTTGCACACCCCGAATTTTCCTGCATCCAAAACAAGCTATGAGTAGACTCCTGGGAAGGGCAAGGTGGGGTAGGCAGGGCCAGCCAGAAATGGGATTTGGGGGTTCTCCGAACTGCACAAAATCTTAGCTAGAGATTCTCCTGAACCCCTGAGAACCCTGCTCTCAAGTAGCTTTTAAAGGGGTGAGTCCTTCATTGGATCCTCTCTGGATCTTCTTATTTGTTTATTTCAATTCATATAGCTGCTCAACCCACCTAAGTGATTCAGAACAGGTGGCTCAGAACAGTTACAAAATAATAGGCCAATAGAAAACTGGTTAAGACATAAAGATAGATGTATAAAAAACATCAATAAAACTATATTTTAAAAAAATCCATAATCACTGACAAAGTTGACCACTGTGTCATATTCAACACTGCCCTTGTAGAACTTCTCCACTGGCAGAATTGTATTCGTTTCTGATATATCCCAGCATTATACCATATAGGACTTCACAGATATTAACCAGCACTTTAAATTGGACCCATAAATCTATTGACATTAGTCACCTCAAAGCTGGTATTATTCTGCTTTAATATAAGAATTCTTGCCAAAGACACACAGAACATATGTACATCATCCTTTTACCAGTTATGCTACAGGTTCACCAGAAATACAATGTTCACCACTATCCTGGTGTGAAAAACCTCCTTAGTTGAAAAGGCCTCTCAGCTTTAATTTAACATCTTCAATATAGTTTAAGAGCTAAATATTTCCCAGTGGCAATCATGGCCTAGGGAAAGCTTACTCATCACAGAGGGCAGATTTCACTATCCGCACTCGCCAGCCTACTAAATTGCTTTCTGTCATTTTATCTTTCTGAGTCTACAGGGAAGTAACTTATTCATGGAGGACACAACTCTGCTTTTTAGCAGTGAAGCATAAATTCCAGTGAAAACTAACCAACTACCCAAGAAAATAATGATCCTTAGTTAAAGCCAGTGCTTGATAATACGTAAATCAAACAAAACACATTGTTATGATTAGTGTTAAAAAAGATATCCCATACTTTTAAAATTGCAAATGTAATAAATATGTTGAGTACTAAGATGTCATATTTTGTATAACAATTGGGAGAATGGGGTGAGGAGAATAAGTTCTCTCTTTCTTTCCCCGCCCCCCCTCACTCTCTCCTCAGTCACAGCTATCATGGACATGGTCCAAAAATAAAGATGATATCCAGATGATAACAGCAACATTTTTGAGAGTTATTTTGTATTGCTTTAGAACTCTGCAATTCAGATATGACAGCCCTATCTTTGGGCATCCTAATAATAGTTTAATTAACATAAATAATTTATCTCATCGTTTATTGCTTAACCATTTCATCCAGTGTCTGTTTCTGGGGAAAAGGTTACAAACCCTCAGGTGCAGCTATCTGAAAGTTAAGGTCCACTTGCAATTTTCTACATTAAAGAAGCAACGTACATTCTAAAATGTCATGGACAGCTGCATTTTCTATCTTCCTTCAAAAATATCTTTACTCCCTGTCTTTTTTTTTACCCTTTCCCAGTCTCGTTAAAGATTTTGGAATTGATTTTGTGAAAAGATGCATTCACCTATATCTATATTTGACTGCAACTGAAAACCCACACAAAGTAATTGCCTGTTAGCATTCAATGTGCCTGAACCAATATTCTATTTATTTTTGCTGCTTTAAAAAAAAAAAGCTGCAGGTGCCTAATCTTTCAGAGAGTTAAAGGACAACTAAGCACCAACGACATATTTTCCAGTGAATATTGCTTCTTCCTCCAGAGCACTAATTTGTCAATTTATGATCCACCACTGGCATTGTTGATTAGGAACTAAGTAAGGACACATTCATTTCCAAGACCTTGCTAACCAAGGGTAGCTCTATTGCTTTGCCTTATGCAGCTGGAGGGCAGACAATATATTATTGCTGTTTCCTTGTCCTGAATGACTGAGGCTCTGTTAGTATATATTTATGTTTCCAGGCAAAATTGAGAAAGGGCTGGATATGTGTTTCTGAGTCAAGATTCTAGGAAAATACTCAAAATCATGCAGATTTTACTCTCCTAGTAACAGTTAAGGTTGTTATTACCTAAGGGTGTTGATAACAGCTTAGTTTGTAAATAAAAATGTTGTAATAAGCATGAAACTGCTTCTGCTCCATTTGGGAAGATGCCTAGGCTACCTTCACACCACACACTAAACCACAAAATAGCCAACTATATTCTAGCCAAGTGTATTGGATGAATTCAGCCCATATGGTGAGTTTCTGAAAACGGAGTTAAATAAAGCACAGTTAAGTTAAACGTAAGCAAAATTCAGATATTTGTTCTTCCTATTCTTAGTATCCATATCCATATCTCAAATGCAATTATAATGGTGGAGCAGAATTTATCGAGCCGTGGTGGTGTAGTGGTTAGAGTGCAGGCTACTTGTGCTGATCACGGGCTGCCAGCAGTTTGGCAGATTGAAACTCATCAGGCTCAAGGTTGATTCAGCTTTCCATCCTTCCGAGGTGGGTAAAATGAGGACCCAGATTGTTGGGGGCAATATGCTAACTCTGTAAATCGCTTAGAGAGGGCTGTAAAGCACTGTGAAGCGGTATATAAGTCTAAGTGCTGTTGCTATTAACATCCTCATATGTCCATTGGTTAAAGGGAGATAAACTAGTCCACTAGGAATACAACCTTGGTGCTTATTTTATTTATTTACATTTATATCCCGCCCTTCTCCACAGGGGACCCAGGACGGCGCACAGGAAATTTAAAAAACATACAAAATGCAATAAATACACAATTTAAAATATAAATTAAACCATCTTATCCTAGGCTAAAAACCCAATTTTAAAATACCCGATTTAAAACTATCTAAAAAGTCCCCATGGGAGGTTAGGCTAGGCCGGCTTGTTGGAATAAGTATGTCTTTAGACATTGGCGGAAGAGGCGGAGGTCGGTGATGGTGCGTAATTCGGGGGGCAGGTCGTTCCAAAGGGCTGGGCCCGCCACAGAGAAGGCTCTTCCCCTGGGTGTCGCCAGTCGGCATTGTCCAGCCGACAGCACCCTGAGGAGGCCCTCTCTGTGGGAGCGTATCGGTCTAAGGGATGCATGAGGCAAGAGGCGGTCTCGCATATAACTAGGCCCCGAGCCATGGAGCGCTTTAAAGATGGTCGTCAAGACCTTCTCATCACAAGACAAAAGACCTTCTCATCACAAGGCTCTCATCACAAGGCAAAAAGATACGGATTAGTGCACAGCCTTGATAAACCATTTTGATGACTGTCTGTCTGTCTGTCTGTCTGTCTGTCTACCTATCTATTTATTTGTCTGTCTTTCTATCCATCCGTCTATTGCAATCTCATTTTTTATCTTTGTCATGTACCGGCCTAATTGAAAGAAGCTCTGCAATATATTTGGATTCAGATCTTCTCATTCTATGCTCTATTGTATGACTGTAACACTGTGGCTCCCCTTATATGGCTGACATTTCCTGCCATTTTCTTAGATAAATGGCTTTGCTACTGAACCTTGTTCTCAACCCCTTTGATCTTTCCACTTATACTTTCTCTGAGCATCTTGCACTCAGGGCTATTTTTCAATTATGTCCTTCCTTGCTCTTTTTGTTCTGAGTTAATTTGAATAATTCTATCCTTGACTTCTTTTCAGCTTGAAATATAGGCACCTACTGAAAACCAGGGTAGAAAAAAAAATGATAGGTCTGTTTGAGAACACATACAAACTTTGCCCTTTCATATTTGCATCTTGACATTGGATGCAAATGTGAAAGCCGTGGTTTATGAATGGTAAATATCTATGGAGATTCTCAGTAATCCAGGCCATGTGGGGAAAGCACAACCATCATTTTGACCTTCTTTAAAATGTCCTGTGGATCCCCTTGCTTTCCCCATACAGGCGAGCAGTCGCCCTTAGCTGATCACAACACTGAAGCTAAAAGACTAAGAAATAAATAAGTGTATATAGATAAAAATATGTAAACACTGTTGTATGTGTAGTTATGACTTCAGATTCACAGGTTAGGAATGGTGAGACTCAGGTTCATATCGGACCTCAGCTATGGAAATTCATTGGGTGGTGTCTGATTAGCGCTTATTGCTGTAATTAAGATAAAATTGGAGATGGGAAATATGTTTTGAGTTGCCATAGAGACTCCATATATGAAACCCTCATAGATGCTGTATTTTGCCTGAAAGCAAAGTATATAAATTCTATGTAATTGTATGTTAAAATGACCTTAACAGCCAGGGGAACAGTTAGATAAAAGACAACTTAGTTTGCAGTAGGAAAGTCTGTAAGGCAACAGGTTCAGAAGAAATCCTCCCTATTTTCTTGGACTGTGAATGTTAAGTATTGAATGTATATTGTTGAGGTCCTCGACTTGCGACCGGTCCTCGACTTACAACCAGCTGCAAGTCTTCGACCTCACCCTTGTAGGCTTGGTAACAGCCAGTCGCGTCTGATTGGCTCAGACGCGACTGGCTGGAATTGGGTTGCTAGGTCTCCTGATTGGTTCCCCGTTTGACAGCTCTCCTTTAAATAGCTGTCAAGCAGGGAAGCCCCTGTCTACTGCACCTTTTCACTTGCTGAGTTCTACTGTTTGCATGTTTGTATTTTTGCCTAATAAACGGCTGTTAGTTTAACCTGCCTAGCTCGAACTCCCTCTGTCCAAGCTACAACACTGGCGACGAGGTCTTGGGACCAGGTCTGGTTCTGCTCCTAGTGCTTCCACCTGCAAAGACAATTTTTTCTCTCTCCTGTTTTCTTTTCTTTTGCGGTACGACCATGCTGACAGCTGTACCCCCGTTCGACTGTGGAACCGTGGGCGTCTTTTCTAGCTCGTTTTGAATGCTTCCTAATAGCAAACGACTTTGGGGAACTCTCTCCAGCCCGCAAGCTTAGTTATTTTCTCGGCTACGGGGGGCCACAGCTTTTTGCGGCTGCAAGAAATATTGCTGCCCCGGCACCTGTCTGTGAGGTGCCGTGGGACACCCTCCTCGCCAGGCTTCAAAGCCATTACGCCCCAACACCATCCCACATTGCCCGGCACTACGCCTTCCAACAGTGCCGGCAGCTGGCCTCCCAATCAGTTTCGGATTTTCTCCAGTCGCTGTGGGCCACTGCTATACCTGTGACTTTCTGGCGGCTTTCCTGGAAGAGTCCCTTGTTGAACAGTTTGTGTGTGGACTAAGGGACATCCGCCTTCGGCGCCGCTTGCTGGCTAAGCCAGACTTAATAATAATAATAATAATAATAATAATAATATTTACTTTGTAAACTGCTCCCTCTCCCCACAGGGACTCGGGGCGGTGCACAGGGAGAATAAAAACAATAAATATACAACCATAGCATAAAAACGAATTAAATCTAATACTTGTGCTAAAAATCCCATTAAACACTAAAATACCCTATAATTAAATAAAAAACCCCATAGCAGAGAGACTACCCTAGGCCGGCCAAGCAGAAAAGATATGTTTTTAATTTCAGGCGGAAGGAGCGGAGGTCCGTGGTTGTTCGAATATTGGGGGGAAGGTCATTCCAGAGGGCTGGGCCCGCCACAGAGAGCGCCCTTCCCCTGGGTGTCGCCCGCTGACAAAGTCTAGTGGACGGCACCCGGAGAAGTCCCTCTCTGTGGGAGCGAATTGGCCGTGAGGATGTATGAGGCAGGATCCGATCCCGCAGATAGCTAGGTCCCGAGCCATGGAGCGCTTTAAAGATGATAACTAACACCTTGAAGCGCACCCGGAAGACAACAGGCAGCCAGTGCAGCTCGCACAAGAGTGGTGTTACATGTTACCTAGCGGTTCCCATAATTGCTCGCGCGGCTGCATTCTGGACCAACTGAAGTCTCCGGGTGCACCTCAAGGGGAGCCCCATGTAGAGAGAGTTACAATAGTCCAGTCGGGATGTCTCGAGTGCATGAGTGACTGTGCGAAGGGCGTCCCGATCCAATAGGGGGCGCAATTGGCGAACCAGGCGAACCTGGTAAAACGCCCTCCTGGCCACGGCTGTCACTTGATCTTCCATGGACAGCCGGGCATCTAGGAGGACACCCAAATTGCGCACCCCATCCACAGGGGCAAGATGTTCGCCCCCTATGGCCAGCGATGGAGTCAGCTGGTTGAATCGGGCAGCCGGAAACCACAGCCACTCAGTCTTGGTCGGGTTGAGTCTGAGTCCGTTACTTCCCATCCAGATCCGTACGGCTTCCAGGCACTGGCACATCACCGCTACGGCATCGTTGGGGTGGTTTGGGGTAGATATATATAGCTGAGTATCATCAGCGTAAAGATGGTACTCTACCCCAAAACCACGAATGATCTCACCCAGCGGCTTCATATATGTGTTAAACAGGAGAGGCGAGAGGACCGACCCCTGAGGCACCCCACACGTGAGGGGTCTCGAGGTCGACCTCTGCTCTCCTGCCAACACAAATTGCGATCGGCCAGAGAGGTAGGAGGAGAACCACTGTAAAATGGTGCCTCCCACCCCCAACCCCCCCAGCCGATGCAATAGGATACCATGGTCGATGGTATCAAAAGCTGCCGAGAGGTCTAATAGGACCAGGATGGAGGAACATCCCCCATCTCTGGCCCTCCAGAGATCATCAACCAACGCGACCAATGCCGTCTCGGTGCTATGCCCGGGCCGAAAGCCGGACTGCCGCGGGTCTAGATAATCAACTTCCTCCAGGTGACGGGGAAACTGTTGTGCCACCACACTCTCAACAACCTTCGCCAAAAAGGGAAGGTTGGAGACTGGACGATAGTTGGTTAAAAGAGCTGGATCCAAAGAGGGCTTCTTAAGGAGGGGCCTCACCATAGCCTCTTTTAGGGAAGCAGGCAAGGGACCCTCACTTAAGGATGCGTTGACAACCTCTTGGAGCCAGCCTCGTGTCACCTCCCAGGATGCCAGTACAAGCCAGGAGGGACACGGGTCCAATAAACATGTGGTGGCTCGCAGTCGCCCATGTAACCTGTCCATATCCTCGGAAGCAACGGAGTCAAACTCCTCCCAAACAAGATCTGCCTCGTGGCATCCCACTGGGTCATCAATGGGGGTTAGCTCGTTCTGTATCTGAGCGATTTTCTCCTGCAGAAAAGTCACAAATTCCTCTGCTTTACCCTGTAACGGGGCTTCCCGCACCCTCTGTTGAAGGAGGGAGCGGGTCACCCTAAACAGGGGAGCAGCGGTCGGAAAGACTTGACCTTGGAACAGGCCGTGGAAGAGGCACGGGCAGCAGAACTGGCCGACCTGTCCACGGCGGAGATGTTCACTGGTCAGCCGGCCCGCTCACCATCCGACCTGGCTTGCCTCATAGACGAACTCGCTCCGCTGGAGGATCTCGACTTAGAGGACCGAGTGGACAGTCTGCGGGTCGCTGCCCGCAGGCCTGTCCGTCCTCCCTCCATGACGCCCTGCCTAGGTTGCGGGGGTGACCACCAGCGCGCTGACTGCCCCTTCCAGGCCACCGTTTGCCGCCGATGCTCCAGGAAAGGCCACCTCGCCCGAGTTTGTCACGCCACCCTGCCCGCAACGGCCCCATATATGGTTCTATTAACTGTGCTAAAATGAAACTAACCTTTAGATGACCCTAACTGTTAATTGTGCTAAAGTGAAACTAACCTTTAGATGACCCCCCCCCAACTGTTTTGGAGGGAAATGTAGAACATTTATATTTGGACAGGCTTTTTCTAGTTCTATGGTTGGTTAAGGCCCTGTGGGCCTAAATCACAGGTATCTGCCTACAGTTCCTCAGTTCCATTTTTGAGTCAATAAAAGCTGTTGCAGCTATGCTGGCTTGGTTCTTGCCTACTGAGGCCCACTACACAACAGGGAAGGTGATGGGATAGAAATGTAATTCAAGACATATAAGATTTTGTTAATGTGTCCTTACAATGAAGTACAATTATTAGATCATCTGGCTAGTCTACCTCATAAGGCTGAACTCAATTTTGCAAATATGAAATTAGCAAGTTGTGCACATTGTTAATTATAAAAAGACCTTCAATTGTGTTGATCAAATCAAGTTGTGGAAAGTGCTCAGAAAAATGAAAATCCCAGAAATATCTCATTGTCTTCATGAGAAACCTCTATACAAGTTAGGATTATGGGAGCCTCTAGGCACTCGCACATAACACCTCTCCTGCACAAGCTGCACTGGCTGCCTGTGGCCTTTGGGGTGCGCTTCAAGGTTTTGATGACCATCTTCAAAGTGCTCCATGGTTCGGGGCCTAGTTATATGCGAGACCGTCTTCTGCCCCATACATCCCTTCGACCGATCCGCTCCCACAGAGAGGGCCTTCTCAGGGTGCCGTCGACCGGACAATGCCCTCTGGAACGACTTGCCCCCCGAACTACGCACCATCTCAGACCTCCGCCTCTTCCGCCAGCATCTTAAAACGCACCTTTTCCAACAAGCTGGCCTAGCATAACCCACCATTTTGGCTGTTTTAGATAGATTTTAATTTGGGGGATTTTATACGATTTTAGCACAGGGCATGGATATAATAGCTTTTTTAAAAAAATTATATTTTTTGTTATATTTGTATTGTTTTTTAAATTTCCTGTGCGCCGCCCTGGGTCCTTTTTTGGAGAAGGTGCAGGGTATAAATTTGAATAAAATAAATAAAAAATAAAAAAAGGAAACCCCAGTACAGGCAGAACATGGCAAAACAGACTGACTACAGGGTGGCAAAGGAGAGCCACAAAGCTGTATACTCTCCCCATATTTTTCAATCTATATGCCAAATATATATTAAGGCAGCCATATTGAAAAAGGATGAGTGGAGTTTTAAAAATGGAAGAAGAAACAACTACAAAGTACTCTATGATGACGATACCAGCCACGGAGCCAAAAAATGCAAAACATCAGTAAACATTAATACTAAAAATGAAAGTACTGAGAAAAATAGGAATAAAATTTTTAAAAAATGGGAATAAAATTAAATTATTTTTTTAAAAAAAACAAGCTAATGAAAACACATAAAACAACCAACCTTAGAATTGGCAATGAAGTTACTGAAGTGGTGAATAGATTCTGCCTTTTAGGATCAACCATCAACAGTAAAGGAAGCAGCAGTCAAAAAGTATGCCACACACTAGCATTTGATAGAGCAGCCATTTTAGATCTTGAAAAAGATATTCACATGCAGTGATGTGTCGATACCTACAAAGATCAGAAATGTGCAAGCCATGGTATTATTTGGCATAATAGAGAGATGGGCAGCATGCAAGGCTAATAGATAGATAGATAGATAGATAGATAGATGGATGGATGGATGGATGGATGGATGGATGGATGGATGGATGGATGGATGGATGGATGGATGGATAGATAGATAGATAGATAGATAGATAGATAGATAGATAGATAGATAGATAGATGATAATTTAATTTAATTTAATTTAATTTAATTTAATTTAATTTAATTTAATTTAATTTAATTTAATTTAATTTAATTTAATTTAATTATTTAATTTAATTTAATTTAATTTAATTTAATTTAATTTAATTTAATTTAATTTAATTTAATTTAATTTAATTTAATTTAATTTAATTTAATTTAATTTAATTTAATTTAATTTAATTTAATTTAATTTAATTTAATTTAATTTAATTTAATTTTAATTATTAGACTTATAAACCGCCCCCTCTCCCCGAAGGGACTCGGGGCGGTGTACAGGAAAAAATTAAAAAACCATATTAAAACACAATATATACAAAGTTAAAAACGAATTAAATTAACCTGTACTAAAATTTAAGAACATTAAAATTGTTTTTTTTATTCTATTTAATTTATTTTATTTTATTTTTGTTCTTAAAATTTAAGAACATTAAAAGATAGATAGATAGATAGATAGATAGATAGATAGATAGATAGATAGATAGATAGATAGATAGATAGATAGATAGATAGATAGATAGATAATCAGTAACACTCCATGAAAATTGAACATTGAAGAAACAAAATAGGAAGAACATTGGCGTTTTTAAATGTTCGTTTTGGAGAAGACTCCTGAGAATACTATGGAGAATCAAGAAAACAAATTGATGGATCATCAAACAAATCATTTGAAACACAAATGCCCAGCCTCAAATTATCCTCCTTCAAACACAGAATACAAAGATCTAGCTCTTTGGAAAAGACTCAAATATTGGGAAAGGTGAAACAAAAAAGAATGAGCAGAAGCAAGGTGGAGAAACTCAATAGTAACAATGAATGCACTGAGTTCTGAAAGAACAAATTGGGGATAGTTTATCATTAAAAAAAAAGCTATCTTTTTAAGAGATGAAAATCACAGATGAGGGTCAAAGGAATTCAAGGAAGGGTGGATTTGGATTGTTTGTGGCAATGTTAGGACTCTAAGCTAATGACACATTTAACTCCACCCACTCCCCAAGGTCTGCCTGCTCTTCTACAGTAGCAGAGCACAGAAGCAAGATGTTCCAACAGTCGATTATAAATAATAAACAATGCAATATGGAAAGTTGTTCAACTGATTTTCTTCTCTTGGCGGACTAATACAGTTTCTAATTAGAATGGTTTACTGGCATGCATGTTATTTATTTTTCTTCTTTTCCTTCAATTACATTATATATTCCTCAACCACTCCCTGTGCAATTGCAATATGATAATTAATAGCCCCAATCTTGTACGGATTTGGTAAAGATAACCCAGAATGATTTCCTTTCCAGCCAACCAATATATTTGCAGTTGCAACTAACATAATGAAATAGTAAATCAATGTGCCTTATAAGTATATTGCAGAAGGTTATTTGAGCACTGCCAAGTGATAAATGAATATCATTTGCATTATGGGAGTGCAAAAAACCCAGACACTACCCAATAAATAAACAAGAAATAATGATCCTTGACCAAAGAATGTGAAGTTCATGTTTATTCTAGAGTATAATCCCCATTTTCTATCAGAGTAGATTGAAACTGAATGGTCGGAGATGAATAGTACCTTCGCACAGCAGATGATATAGTGGATCACTATGTTACATAGATTACTAATTAGGTCTCCATGAATACATAAAAAAAGAAGCTTTCTGCTCACGGGCAAAAGAAAAACCCAGCAAAAGATTCTTTAGGGAGAATATTTTTTCATCAGCTCTCCTCTCTTCTGCAATCCCAGCTCTGTTTCTTAGGTCTTCAGAGCGGCCGTTAAGTTACAGATGTAGCTACAGGATTTTAGCTTCTAGCTAAATAGCTATAACTATTTATCACAACTAGAACGCAAATTAAAATGAGTGCTGCAGATTCTGTGGGAGCTGTAGATGTTTTGCTTCTAACAAGAGGTTGATGGGTCAATCAATAGTCAGAACAGAATCATACTGGACTCAGATTTTATAGATAAGAAACTGTTGGTGCTCAGAGAAATGCTGACATGAACCAAGAAAAAGACATTGGTGGTAGGTGTGTGCATGTGTATGTCTGTTACAGATTCCATAAACACACAAATATATCATACTCATCAAATATATACTTCATATGTGAAGATAGAAACAATATGGACATTTCCAGATATATACCCATATGCCAAATTCAAATAAAATGCACAGTATATCAATATAAATATAATAAACTAGTCAACATGTACAAACACAGGTAATAAAATCAGAGGAAACACATATTGTAGGTAAAATATTATAGGCCCCTCCTCTTATCAGTTTCAGGAAGGGAGGGGAAGGGATGGTGGAAGTAAGGAAAGAAGGAAGGAAGGAAGGAAGGAAGGAAGGAAGGAAGGAAGGAAGGAAGGAAGGAAGGTTAATTTCATTTTCACGGTTTTTTAAAAAAAATTGCAGGAGTGTTTTATATATACAGTATAATGTATAATATATATTTTATTTTCCTGGTGGGACACTGATTTTAGACATAAAATGGCACATGGATTTGCAACATGTTACCTTACAATTTGTTGCTCATTTTACTATTTTTTTTCTTTTAAGATAAAACTGAAAAATTGGGAAATACCATAAAATATGAATACCGTTCATAAGATCACATTGGGCTCGCAAAACTGGAGCTAGGAAAATAGCAAACTAAGGGCAAGATGAATCACAGGAATGATAAATAAAACAGGAACTGGTGCTAATCGCTATAAAAAATGTCAAATCTTTTATGAAAATAGTATGGGAAAATTTCACTTTAAATGTCATTTTCTGTCCATTGAAATGTGCAGCTTTCACAAAGGCATAAATAAATGTATAAAAATATAGCATGCAAAATATGTGCTAGTTGTTCCCAACTCTTGGAGGCAGTTTCAAAGCCGAAGAGCCAGTACTATCCAAAGATGTCTCTATGATTATGCAGCAGGCATGACTAAATCCCGAAGGCGCACAGAGCGCTGTTTCCTTCCCACCAAAGGTGGGTCCTATTTTTCTACTTGCATTTTTACATGCTTTTGAACTGCTAGGTTGGCAGAAGCTGGGACAAGTAATGGGAGCTTACTCTGTTATGCTGCACTAGGGATTCGAACCGCCAAACTGCCAACGTTCCTGATCGACAACCTCAGCGTCTTAGCCACTGAGCCACCAGCCTAATCAAGTTATCACTGTTATATAAAACTATCAATACCTGTCTTAAGCAAAAAAAATCTGTACAAACTGTTGATTAACAACAATAAAGGCTTTCTTCTAGTTTGCAGAGGAGAATTCATCATGGCAACAGGGGACCAATTTGCCTAGATCTCCATAGAAAGATTATACATTTCTATTGTGCAGCACACTGATTTGCTTTCCAGTTCTAATTTGAAATATGAATTCCTTCTTAACCATATTTTAAAGGTGATGAACCAGTGTCTAACCTGAAAATAAAAAGTAACGTATGATTCTGTAAGGTTCAAAAATATTTATGGGACTTTCAGTTGCCATCTTTAATAAAACAGATTATGCAGGGTTATGAGAAGAATAGAAGGCTATATTCTATGCTTAGGGGACATTAAAAGGCCTGTTTATATGTGTATATATTTAGTTTAGTTTACTTTATTGTCATTTCACCTTGTACAATGAAATTAAATGCCATCTTCAGTATACATCATACTTAAGAAAAAAAATGTTGTTAGTTGCGAAGTCATGTCCGACCCATTGTTACCCCATGGACAATGTTCCTTCAGGCCTTTCTGTTCTCTACCATCCTCTGGAGTCCATTTAAGCTCACACCGACTGCTTCAGTAACTCCATGCAGCCACCTCATTCTCTGTCATCCCTTTCTTTTTTTGCTCTCAATCTTTCCCAGTGTTAGGCTCTTCTCCAGTGAGTCCCTCCTTCTCATTAGATGCCCAAAGGGTTTGAGTTTCATCTTCAGGATCTGGCCTTCTAAGGAGCAGTCAGGGTTGATCTCCTCTAGGACTGAGTGGTTTGATCACAATCGCCATCCAAGGGATCCGCAAGAGTCTTCTCCAACCCCCTAGTTCAAAGGCCTCAATTCTTTGGCATTCAGCCTTTCTTATGGTCCAACTTCCACAGCCATACATTACAATTGGAAAAACCATACCCTTGACTATACATTTGTTTTTTGGCAGAGTGATGTCTCTGTTTTTTAGTATGCTGTCTTGATTTGCCATAGCTTTCCTCCCCAGGATTAAGCATCTTTTAATTTCTTGGCTGGAATACAAGCTGTTTTTCAGCCTATTTGTCTTTGGTTTTTTTTTTATCCTGTACTGTCTGCCAGATGGTAATAGTTCAAAAAAAGGGTGCCCAGGATGAGATAAATCTTTAAGAATGTTTTGAACTTTCTTAAGACAGTGGGAGCTATAAAGCGCTTCCAAGGAGGGGGTAAACAATTATCTTCTGGACAATGTTGTTAACCCTCTAGAACACTGTCCTATCTGTCACCGTGCAATTGGCAAACCAGACACAGATGCAGTAGGTTAAAATAATCTCTATAGTGCAGCGGTAGAAGGTCGCCGGCTATTTTTCATTCAATTGTTGTTTCCTGAGAAGTCTCAGGTAGTATAATCTCTGCTGGGCCATTTTGACCAGTGCTGCAATGTGAGCAGGTCCTCTTTTATGATATCACCCAGAAAACTTAAAACTGGCCACTTGCTCCACTTGGTCTCCATTGATAACCAAGGGCTGGATGTCTGATCTATTCCTTCTGTAGTCCACTATATGATTTTTGGTCTTTGGTGTTAAGGACCAAGTTATTGTCTCCATACCACGAAAGCAACCGGTCCACCTCATATTTAATATCTAATATATATTGAATCCCAAAATGGTCTGAAAAGCCCACAATCTTCTCCAAATGGAATTATCCTTAATGAGAGGGATCTGTTATGCTTTTTTTTTGACCCATGCAAATCTGAAAAACACTACTTTTTGGAACAGCTATTTCTTATCAAATTTCCTTCCATCTTCATAAGATGCAGCTCCAGAGCATCTGCCTTCTATTTGCCAATTGTACGGATCTGGATGGGTGGTAACAAACTCAAGCTCAACCCTGCCAAGACTGAGTGGCTGTGGTTTCCGGCACCCTGGTTCAGCCAGATTACCAACTCTGGCCATTGGGGGCGAAACACTGGCCCCCGTGGAGAGGGCGCGCAATTTGGGTGTCCTCCTGGATTTCCGGCTGTCCATGGAGGACCATGTGGCGGCCGTGGCCAGGGGGGCGTTTCATCAGGTACGCCTGATGCGCCAATTGCGCCCCTTACTGGACCGGGCTGCCCTTCGCACAGTCACTCAAGCTCTCGTGACGTCCCGGCTCGACTACTGTAATGCTCTCTACATGGGGCTTCCCTTGAGGTGCACTCGAAAGCTACAGCTAGTCCAAAACGCAGCCGCGCGGGTGATTATGGGAGCCACTAGATGCTCCCACATAACACCGATCCTGCGCGAGCTGCATTGGCTTCCTGTGGTTTTTCGAGTGCGCTTCAAGGTTTTGACAACTATCTTTAAAGCGCTCCATGGCTCGGGGCCTAGTTATATGCGAGACCGCCTCCTGCCCCATACATCCCTTAGACCGATACGCTCCCACAGAGAGGGCCTTCTCAGGGTGCCGTCGGCCGGACAATGCCGACTGGCGACACCCAGGGGAAGAGCCTTCTCTGTGGCGGGCCCAGCCCTTTGGAATGACCTACCCCCTGAATTACGTACCATCACCGACCTCCGCCTCTTCCGCCAATGTCTTAAGACATATTTGTTTCAACAAGCCGGCCTAGCCTAACCTCCCATGGGGACTTTTAGGTAGTTTTAAATTGGGTTTTTAAAATTTGGTTTTAGCGCAGGATAGGTTATTTAATAGTTTTTTAAATTATATTTATTGTATTTTGTATGTTTTTAAATTTTCCTGTGCGCCGCCCTGGGTCCTTCTTGGAGAAGGGCGGGATATAAATTTAAATAAATATAAAATATAAATATAAATATTTGATCAGAAAAAAGCATCAAGAGATCTCAATTTGGCAACTTGTTTGCGGGGTTAAATTTCACATCAGCTAAATTTGAAATACACCTACACAGAGCTAAACAAACTGTTTCCATAAATGGAAGCAATGATGACAACAATAGATATAAATGATATCTGAAAAAGAAATATTTGTGTTTCTCTGTTCCTTAAATGAGGTCCCAGCACTTCTGCCAAAGACCTCAGAAAAGGTAGGATAGGAATAACTGTAACTTCCAATCTATGTTCCATTCTTATTGCATGACCAGAAATTAATTCCATATTCTTCCTAGTATGTGCATTATTAGGTACAATAGTCTGCAAACTATTTACAAGTCATTTTTATTTTGATATGATGCATTACTTTATGTCCTTTTTAAACACCCACTGTCCTTTTTACACATTGATGTTCAATTTGAACCCAATGCAATACATTTTAAGCTGAAATCTGTATCCCAATTTTGGAGTTATATTTGGTGCAGAATTTTTAAGAAGCATCATGAAATTTCCATATCCAATTTCAGTGCTGCAGCATTGTTTGGACCGCAGGGCTACAATTGCAGGTTGTTAAAAATTACAATAGATTGAATTCACTAAGGGTACTAGGCCCTGAATTATAAATCATGGTTTATTAGCCATGATATCTAAATTTAAATAGACAAAAACAGCCTGCTTCTATACTATAATTTAAAGCAATATATTAACCCAGCCACTGTACTGGGGCCCCACGCTTGGATAACTTTGTTTGGCTGGAAGGCAGATTTCAATAGTTTGTATATAATCTAGAAGATGTCTGTTTGGAAATTGTTCTGGGTGGATATTGGAGCCAAGAATGCATCTGATTCTCTCAAGGAAGATTTGATCAACACATGCATGATTTCCAAATCTGGTAGCCCGACATTACACAGGATATATCTTGGTGCCAATGAAGGAATCAATAGCTAGCAAATCCTCTCTTTTCCTTTCCATTTACAATTCTGGCTAAGAAAGAAGAGTCATCTGCTGTGAGGGAGGGAATGGTCCCTCTGTAACAGTTTGATCTAGGAAATGCATCTGTTTATGTCTCCCTTCTCAGTCGCTCTAGCCAAGATGTCATGGCCGCGCAATAGGATTCAGGGAAATAATAACACTATTTCTGAGAGGGAAGTGTTTTGGTACCCAAGGAGAAAGGGTTCATGTTTTATTTCGTTACCATGGATGTAAAATGGCCCGATGTACCACATATTTATGGATTTAAGGTTGTTTTGGTTTGTTTCAGCTTATATTATAAGATTAAAGATCCTTGTCTTCCTGAATCCTTGGAAGAAAAATCCCTAAAGAAGAAGTCAACCAAGATACTGTGTTAGGTTTCATTATCTTTTCTAGATTAGTTCATTCTGATTACCTGGAAGCTCACTAGGTATTATTCCTCTTTTGTTATGTCACAGAGGATCATTGAATGAGAATTGCAAAGTATTTAGAAGAGAACATTTGGTCATCTCAGCTTTTAACGATCGACATTGCTACAGAAATCCATGAAGATTTAGCATATAAAAATGGTGACTTAACTATTGAAGAGTACCATAAGAACTCTTATCTTTCAGTTATATCAGCTCTCCCAAACATCTGTTACATGTAGTCCTTGGTACAGAATCACAACTGGGACCAAAATTTCTCATTGCTAAGCAAGGAAGTTAAGTGAGTGGCACCCAATTTAATGACCTTTTTTTGCCACTGTTAAATGAATCACTGCAGTTATTTAGTGAATCCTGTTGCAGTCCTTAAGTATTTTTGGCTTCTCTGATGGGCTTCACTTATCAAATGCTGTCTGGAAAGGTTGCAAATGGTGATCACAGGATGGTGGATGGGATGCTGCAACCATTGTAAATATGTGCTGATTGCCAAGCATCTGAATTTTTATCACAAGACAGTGAGGAGCCTGCAATGGTTGCAAGTGTGAAAACCTAAAATAAATCACTTTTTTTCAATGCCATGTCAATTTCAAATTGTCTCCAAACTAATGTTTGTAATTTGATGACTCTCTGTATTCTTGAGAGGAAGGGTTTTTGGTCCTCCACAGTTGGTAGAGAATTACAAAAGGAGACAACTATATAGAACAACCTTTTTTTGAGCTGATATCTACCCTGTGGAATGATTGCACCAAGCTCCAGTATTACTGATTTACAGGAATCTAAGAATCTAAGAAGAGGGAGTCAAACTATTCTCCAAAGCACCTGAAGGCAGGACAAGAAGCAATGGATGGAAACTAATCAAGGAGAAAAGCAACTTAGAACTAAGGAGAAATTTCCTGACAGAACAATGAAGAATTAAGCCTCTAGAAATTGTAGGTGCTCCAACACTGGAGGGTTTAAAGAAGAGATTGTACAACCATTTGTCTGAAATGGTATAATGTTTCCTCCTTGAGCAGGGAGTTGGACTAGAAGACCTCTAAGGTCTCTTCCAACTCTGTTATTCTGGTATCTTTTTAAACTGGCCTTCCACCATCATTCATTTTTCTCAATGTTGGTCTTTTTAATGCACTGTTTTTATTCTGATATGACTCTGTCCTTGACCTATTTTGGTTCTGTGTTCTACCCTGGGCTTTTGCATTAATTGCAAATTGCTTTTCGATGAGCAAAATAATGTGTTTATGTAGGTGTATTGCTGACTACTTCCCCCATTTCAAAGCACACACCATATTCTTGCTATGTTCAACTTTCTTCTAATCAATTCTCTGCAATGGTCTGCAGATCAGCTTCGCTCAAGTGTGCCACAACTTAATGGAAAATGATGGATTGCTGAAGTAAGATGGATGCTAAGCATGAGCCAGTGCTGAAGATGGCAAACGCTACACATCACTTCACAAAATTGTTGCATATGCAACACCATAGGTATTCACATATGAATTATGTCTCCATTTGACTTGCAAAACTCTAAGAAAAGGGAGGTGGTGTGATGTAATGGTTAAGGTATTAAACTGTCATCAGGGAGAATTAGGATCTAATCGTTGCTTAGCTGCAAAATCTGCCCCAGTAACTCTGGACCCAGCATTCTTTGTTAACCCAACCAATCTCACAAGGTTCTAGATCTGGGTGAGACTACAAAAAGGGAGCAATTTATATTCTATCTTTTATATATATTTATGAGGTGGGTCCTCATTTTATCTACCTCAGAAGGATGGAAGGTTGAGTCGATCTTGAGCCTGGTGAGATTTGAACTGCCAAACTGCGGGCAGGTGACAGGCGACAAAAGAAGCCTGCAGTATTGCATTCTAACCACTGCACCACCATGGCTCTTAAAATGAATTTTATTTCAGGAAGTATGTACTTTCTTTAAGCTGTGGGAGCTTTATTTAGTCAATGCCCACAAGTTATTTCAAGCAGATTGATAAGATTTTATGACTTGTTTTGCTTTGTTTCGTGAAAAGGTCAATGTTTTTTCATAAAAACAATTAATTTTGACAACAGATCCAAGAGCAAACTGGAAAGAAACGGAAAAAGACAAAGATTAAAATTGATGGATGAGAGCAAAACCAACTTCAATATGAAGTCAATCTCTTGTGGTTTTACCAATATTTTATATTATCCTTTTTGTTTTACCCGTCTATTGCTTCTTTCTAGAATCCCAATTCCCGCACTTTCAATTTATTCTGTCTGAACAACTGTCATACTACAACACCAACCTAAGAAAGGTCAGAATTTTGTCTGTGGGGCTCAGCAGTTAGCTGGGTTGGAATCAGGTTTTCTTTCAACATTTCTTTTATCCAAAAGGCCATCTCATACTTTCTAAATGTGGCTTTTTCAGGAAGGACATCTGTTTCCCTCCAAGAACAGCATTAGAATTAAAGCATTTTGTCCTTACATTAACTGCAACTCTAGTCAGTGTTGTAGGGTGGTTCAGAGCTAAGAGTAACAGTAACATAATTGGAAGATCGTCTAGTCCAGGGGTCAGCAGCCGGCAGCTCTGGAGCTGCATATGGCTCTTTCATCCCTCTGCTGTGGCTCCCTGTTGCTGGTCAGTGCCACAATTTTGAGAGAAGCTTCCAGTTGGGAGAGGGGAAGCACAGCACACAAGGAGGAGACTCTATGGCAAGGGGTGGGTTTTCTGGTCAGCTCCACAAATGATAGCACTTTCAGTTAGGACAGATAGAGGAAAAAGGATGTCGCACTGGGAGGAGACTCTATGGTGGGTGAACCGGACTTCTGGTTGGTTCCAGAATTGAACTGGGGGATTCCGGTTAGGACCTTTGTGGCTCTTTGAGTGTTTAAGGTTGCTAACTCCTGATCTAGTCCAACTGTCACCTCACACAGGAGACCTATACTATTTCTAACAAATGACTGCCCAGTCTCTTCTTAAAAGCCTCCTGTGATTGGGAACCCACAACCTTTGAAGTCATTTTGTTTCACTGATTGATGGTTCTCACTGTTATGAAATTTCTCCTTAGTTCTAGGTTGCTTCTCTCCTTGATTAGTTTCCACTCATTATTCCTTGTCTTGCTTATAGATATTTTGGTAAATAAGTTGCCCCCCTTCTTCTTTGTGACAGCCCTTCAAGTATTGGAAGGCTGCTATCTTGTCACCCATGGCCCTTCTTTTCACTACACTAGGTGTACCCAGTTCCTGCCATCATTTTTTGAATGTACAGGACCTTCTGCCAAGATATCATGGCCGGGTATTCTGTGAGAAAAAGGAGAGTTGGCCTCTGCCTCTTAAGGAAAAAGCTCAATCATTGTGAGAGCTGAGGTTAGGAAGTATATAAAATTAAGAGTAGAATCTAATACGCTATTTCTAGATGGTGAGTGAATATTATCTGCGGGATCGGATCCTGCCCCACACATCCTCACGGCCGATTCGCTCCCACAGAGAGGGGCTTCTCCGGGTGCCGTCCACTAGACTTTGTCAGCGGGCGACACCCAGGGGAAGAGCTCTCTCTGTGGCGGGCCCAGTCCTCTGAAACGACCTTCCCCCCGACATTAGAACGACCACGGACTTCTGCTCCTTCCGTCTAAAATTAAAAACGCATCTTTTCTGCTTGGCCGGCCTAGGGTAGTCTCTCTTCTATGGGGTTTTTAGTTTAAGGTTTTTTTTAGGATAGTTGTATTTTATAGTTGTTTTAGCGCAGGATGATTTAATGTGATTTTAATTTTGTACTTTGTATTATGTTACTGTTCTTAATTTACCTGTGCCCCGCCTCGAGTCCCTTTGGGGAGAGAGAGCGAGTTAGAAATAAAATTTATTATTATTATTTATTATTATTATTATTAGGAGGAGCATCAAGCATAAAATAATATGAATATAATTCCTTGAGTACAAAAAGAGAGAAAAAATAATATTATAAAAAGGCCTGGGTAGAGGATAGAATCAAATCCATGTTATTTGCAAAACAGTAAAAAAATGAAAACTTCCCACTGCCGAAATCATCCATGAATGTGAAAAAAATGAGAAGATAGTTTCTGCTTAACCCTAGCCAGAGGTGGGTTCAGACTGGTTCCGCCAAATAGATAGTAACTCGGCCTGCCACAATCCCAAACCGGCCATAGGCACCACCATAGACACAGAAATATTGTTTTTTGCTTCTGCACATGTATAGAAGTATTTTTAATACTGTGCATGTGCGTGTAACACATATCAAGCATGCATGCGCACTCACATCTCTGAGTGAACCGGCAGTAGCAGCAACCGGAACCCACCCCAGGCCCCAACTTATCTGCCCTGGCTGACTATCATGGCTCAGTAATAATAATTCAATCCAAAAAAAAACCCCGCCCCATACAAATGTTTTCACAAGCATCTTGTTGTCTTTTGTTCCTTCTCTTATTCTTGCCAGTTGCTTCCTTTATCTTTCATGTATCTCTTTAAAGCAGAAGCAATAACGATAACAGTGAAGTATATAAACTTATATAAACAAACATATTGTCCCATTTAAATCTCCTATGTCACTGGAATCATGAGATTCCTCCATTATCATCATATTTTGACTCTTCCAAGAGAGATAAGCCAAGACAATGTACTGTTCTATCACTGTCATCTCTATTTAGTTGAAAACCTCCAGGAGATAAGTTGAAACCATGGTATTGTGCATGTATGCATGGCTGTGTGGGTGTGTTTGTGTGTGTGTGTGTGTGTATGTATGTATGTATGTGAATATGTACAGTATATATCTATATTCTTAGAATTCATCTGCTTAGAAGCTTATTTGGGAAATTTGTAATTATATGCATATGTAATAATAATTTCCCCTATCCTCTATCCTAGCAGTCCCTAGACATATTGAACTACAATTGTGAGTACCCTTAATGAATTTGGTGAGTGGGTAATGAGAACTGGGGACTTGTAAGCAGGGCAAATTATCTGAAAATGTTCATGTAGGTTTTTAGCAGTGGCAAATCCATTCTAGGATATTTTATCATTAAAAGACAAACACAATCAAATAGTATTCAATTTTATATACTTCTCTTCTCTCCAATGCAAACCCACAATCTCTAATCTTCTGAATTGCTTAGTTTATTGTTTATTCTCTTCAAGCTTTATTTTCAGTGCTTTCTTAGAGATAATGTACCATATTTGACTTTTTCCATTAAATTCTCTGCAATTCTCCAACTAGTATTCTTTCATGTCCACCATTTTAACTGTTGCACAATCTTCTATTCTTAAAACATATAGATCCAAGAATTGGTAGGATGGATTGATTCCAGGTGCAACCACAAAGCACAAAGAGAAGCATTGAGCAATATGACAGCAGAAAAGCAAGAAAACTGCTCATTGTAAAGGAAAAAATAAAGGAAAAAAAATAAAATTACAAGGTAACTGTTATAATCATGTCCTGTTATGTGTCATTAACAATTGCAGAATTTATGTCATGATGGACACACAACCTTTTCCATCTCAGTTGCTTTCAACCCTGTAATTTGCCACCATATAAATTGTAGCTTAGGACAACTGCTAAAGCACTGTACATTTTAATATCCTCTTGATGGCAGACATGTAGTTTTGACGCTCAGGGTCGAACAAGAATAAAAAGAAGACTGAAGGATAAAACTAAAAAGGATGATAAGCTAACCCGATTCATGCGACTTCATCAGCAGAGGGACTATGGAGGTGAACCCCCATGGCTAAATAAGTAATTCATCACTAATCCATCAGCAAAGGATAATGCACAAGAGAACCAATTTATACAATCACTAGAAGGAAGCAATTTGGTCTCCATATTAGTTTATGGAAATGAGGACAGGAAAGAAGTTGTGAGATGGAATAATTAGAATGTCTTGCAAACAGAAAAGATGGCAAGAAGAACAATAAACACTAACAATGCTTCTAGGTCCTATGATGGCCGCATTACCTTTTTTTTTTTTTTTTTTTTTGCTTTATAGTGCTGTTGCTAGCCACTAAAAGCCTTGGGGGATTCAGTGGAATATGGAAGTTTAGTTTAGTTTATTTAAACTTATATATCGCTCCCTTTCCCGAACGGGACTCGGGGCGGTGCACAGGAAATTAAAAAGCATAAATAAACATAACAATATACAAAATTTAAAAGTAAATTAAATTATTAGCCCTGTGCTAAAAATTTGCAATAAATTAAAACTATTCCCCTTAAAAACCAATTAAAACAATTTGTTGTTAGGCTAAAGGCTAGGTTGAGTTAGGCCAGGCCGGCCAGTTGAAAAAAGTGTGTCTTAAGCTTCTGGCGGAAAGAACGGAGGTCCGTGGTCATTCTGAGTTCGGGGGGTAGGTCGTTCCAGAGGGTTGGGCCCACCACAGAGAAGGCCCTTCCCCTGGGCGTCGCCCGCTGACATTGCCTAGTGGACAGCACCCGGAGAAGTCCCTCTCTGTGGGAGCGAATCGGCCGCAGGGATGTATGGGGTAGGAAGGAAGGAAGGAAGGAAGGAAGGAAGGAAGGAAGGAAGGAAGGAAGGAAGGAAGGAAGGAAGGAAGGAAAGATACAAAACTCTAAGATTGCTTGCTTTATGGAATTCTAGTATTGACTTTCACAATTTGATTTTCTAATTAATAATTATTATGTTAAAACTAGTCTATAAAAATTGCTGTCTTGAGTTGTGCCTCAAATTATCATAATCAAAGGTTGCTTTCCACTATTAGCAACTCAGATAGAATTAGCTACCTTAAAGGAATATCTGCATTATCACTTGGTTGTTTCCATGAGCAATAGGAATGATTTTTGATGCCTAAGGCTGATGTCTAAAGACCTAGAAAGTAGAATGTAGAACAAATTGCTCTATTGGCAATATACATTATTTAGAGCAGTCCCTTGACCTACGATCACAATGGGATTTTCAGAATTTCCATTACTACACAAGTCACTTATTAAGTGAGTTGTGCTCAATTTCACGACCTTATTTTGCCAGAAGGTCCTTCTTTTGACAGTTGTGGTTGTTTAAGTGAGTCATATGGTTTTTAAGTGACTCCAGCTTCCTCCATTGACTATGCTGGTCAGAAGCCAGCTTGGAAGGTCATACATGGCAATCACAAGATCCTGAGATGTAGCCATTTGTAAATACATGTTGGTTGCCATGTGCCTAAATCCTGATCATGTAACCACACATGGAGCTGCTATGATTGTTGTAAATTCAAGGACCAGCTGTAAATCTTTTTTTTTATTTGGTCCTATTGTAATTTGGAATGGTCTCTAACTGAAAGGCTGTAAGTTAATGTAAGTCAACCACCTGTATTACCAAGTTCCAGGTTTTTTTTGGCATACACTTTTTGAAAAAGGTTACAAGACTGGAGGTAGTTTTATTCCCTTGCATTGGTTGTTGTTTTATGAATGTTTCTTCTGGTATTGCTGTTTTCTTGTAATCCTGTGAAGTTCTGCAGAATCCCCATAAATCAGGTGGCCTGAAAATGTATTCAATACATAAATTCCAGCCTAGGATGAGAAGAAGAGAGAGACATAAAATATCCAGATCTATCATGCTTGGAGAGATATTGATTTTACACAACAAACTGATTTTGAATACAGATGAGCTGCCTGTGGTTGTTAAAATGCTCCCTTATATTCAGGAGAATTCCTTAAAAAGATATATTATTTCTTGGGGTGAATTAAATGATATATTAAAAACTGTGAAAACAATTATTAGAAATCTTGGTTAACTTGCCGATAGCTACAAATACATCTCAATCTTTAAAGGAGGAAGATTCTTTTGGTACCTAAATAAAGAGGGGAAAATACAGGTTTGCAGAGGGGGCATTTTTGAACTTGATTTCACTTTCCAGAGCTTTAATCTCTCTAAACAAGAAGCTTTTCCCACAATTGTTCTTGCAGCCAAATTGAGTTCCTTGCAAATTATACTTGCAAATGTCACTTAATATTTTCTGTCTCCTTAGAGTATACAATTGGCCTTTCAAGCTCACTTAACAAAGAACATGAATCTTTGAGTTCAATATTACTAATGGTTAAATAAGAATGTTATGTTTGGCTCTTCTGTCAGAATAATTATAAAGTAAACCTGGGTCACCCTTGTTATCATAAACCATCAAAGGAAATTAGCATGAAATTTCAAAACAACCCAAAGGAAGACCTCAATGGCTTGTGAAAAACAACAAGATTTTCACTGAAAGGAATCTTGACTGATGGACCTTGGAACATTTTAAACACTTAAGTCATAAGTCTAACCTTTGATTAGAAAGACATGCTATTTTATTAGGTTGCAAAAATGGACAGTGAACACAGATTCTAATCTTGGCAGAGAAATTCATTGCCATTGCAATGAAAAAAACAAATAAATGGTTGGGACCCAGTTGAAACAAAGCCAGGAAAGCAGGTACCTGGAAATAGATAAATAAATATACACACTTCCATATCAAAGGGACAATACAGTTGTGCCATTATTAGAAACTGTTGATACAAATGAACTTTCTAAAGTTGTTGTAGGCAGATTTACACAAAACCATTCACTTTTCTCCATATTATATATTCAAAATGCATTCAATGCCTACCAAACAAAATCCACTATGTGATTTTAGTTATAGGCATGGCTAACAAAATTGTCCAGTTTTCCTTTCAAGTTCATTTGGTTCATACCTCCAGCATTCAGAGAAAACCTTGAACACAATAGTGTGCCAAAACCCACACTTTATGGATTATAATGAACTTTCTCAGGCAACTGAGAGCTCACTATGAGAAAAGAAGGTTCATCTAGATCAGGGCTTGGCAACCTTAAACACTCAGAATCACATAGGTCCTAACAAGAAGCCCCCCTGTTCATTTCTGGAGCTGACCTGAAGTCTGGTTCCCCCACCATAAATTTCCTTCTAGTGCAGCATCCTTTTTCCTTTGCTGACTGGAAGTCCAGTTCCCCTACCATAGAGTCTCCTCCTAGCATGGTGTCCTTTTTCCTCTAACTGTACAAACCAAAAGCTCTATCAATTATGGAGCCGACCTGTGACAGGGAGCCATAGCAGAGGGATGAAAGAGTCACATGCATCTCCAGAGCCACAGATTGCTGACCCCTGATTTAAAAGGACCAGTAATCTGTTAAGGCATTGCATAAATTCTTATGACTGTGGCTATGTACTTTGCATTTCCAAAAATGTATGCACAAAAACCTGTATTTTAGAAACATAGCTGTACATTTGTTCAATTTGAACAAATGTACAGCAAGTTTGAATAATACGAGTGAGCCAAAAGGCAGATAAAAGTATATATTAAAAAAAAAAAACTATGAATGAATGCGAGTCTTTTATTCTTTCTGTATATATGTATTCCTATGGAAAAGTATCCCAAATATAAGTTTGGGGCAGGGGGTGGGGGAAACCCTTGAAAAACAGAACTAATCAAAAATTGAGATTTGCACAATATTATCAGGAGCTGTATCCCACTAGATGGGGGGTAACTAATACCTAAAAAATCAGAATATCAGACCAAAGTGGGAGATAGATCATAAAAGTCATAAATCTCCAATGTTATAGACTAGACTGGGCTGTTACAAAAGCAGTTCAGAAGGAAAGAACCTGATTGTGCACATTGTTTAAAGTTTCAGTACAATATTGGGCTGTTATTCCAATTCAGCTAATGGGATACAGTGATTACATATCAAAAATTTGACTAAGACAATTGTTCATACACATATTTGTTTTGTAGACTGTGACTGTTATTTGTCAATTAGGCAAAACCCCAAAATGTTACACCACATACATGAACACACACACAAGCACACACTATTTCCAATCTTGTTTTATAAATTGTTGTTCTTCATAAGAATATTCTGTATTTCCAAAATTGTCATCAGCAATGCAGTCATTTCAACAATATACATTACCTAACAGATGCAAAATTTTATGCAACAGACTAAAACTGATTATATATTGTACACATGGTGTGTTGAGGAGGAAGTGAGGAGAAAACATCAGACTTTACTTAACACCAGGAGGGGCACTTTCTTATGGGCAGCACATTTTACTAATAAAAAGTGTTTTAAACATATGTTAAATATTGAGTCACTACATACTCAGCTTCAGCACCATCTCTGCTCTGACATTACTGGAATGCATACAAATTCTAGTCTAATGAAAAGAAGGACTAGGGGAGACATGATATTTAGCAAATAGCAATAGCACTTAGACTTATATACCACTTCACAGTGCTTTACAGACATCTCTAAGTGGTTTACACAGTCAGTCTATTATCCCCAACAATCTGAGTCCTCCTTTTAACCACCTCGGAAGGATGGAAGAATGAGTCAACCTTAAGCCAGTGAGATTTCAACTGTGAAACTGCAGCTAGCAGTCAGCTGAAGTATCCTGCAGTACTGCACTCTAACCACTGCTCTACCTCGGTTCTCATTTGAGGGGTTCCTAACAAAGGCGAAGGGGTCAAACTATTTTCCAAAGCACCAAAAGCCAAGACATGAAACAACAGTTGCAAACTAACCAAAGAGAGAACTAACCTAGAACTAAGGAGAAATTCCCTAAAGGTATAAAAGCAATTAACCAATGGAATAGGTTGCCTTCAAAAGTTGTGGGTGCTTCATCACTGGAGGCTTTCAAAAAGAGATTGGACACCATTTATATCAAATGTTATAAGGTGTCCTGATTGAGCAAGGGGTTATTCTGTGTAATATGTTCTTAAACAGCTTTGCATATATTAGTCTTCCTTAATCTTAGAAATCCTAATAACCCAACTAACACGAAGTTTACCAGCATACTCATCACTGTTGAGTCAATTGTTTCCTAAACATCTCAGTCAGGCCTATTCACCATTACAGGAATCAAGCATGGCATCTGGGAACAGTCTTCCCAAAGGATGTGGAGAAGGCCTCATTTTCCAAATGCACCTACCCACCTATATGAAGAAGGAAAGATTGCTCATTCTGTTCCTTTCTAACCAGTTTCTAGTCACTGTGTAGCCCCAGAGGAGAGGTGGGTGAGAACATAAAAAATACACAGAAACATAGATTTCAGAGAAACCTTTTTTTTTTTGCAATGCTGCCATAGAAAATTGTTTCCATTTTGATTAGCGAGAAAGGCCAACAGAGCATTAATATAGCATAGTTGGCCCAAATGAGTTAAAGTTATTAAAAGGATCATTATACGCCACAAGGAATTCCGCTTCCCCATTCAAGTAGACTTGTCCTCAAAAGGGGGGTATCCTATGTATCATCTTTTATATCAAAAACTATGACAGTTGTGGATGTGATAGTATTAACATAAAGGGAAGTGATTTATTAATCTTTGCTTGTTCAGAAGAATAGAAAATAATCAGCAGTCTAATCTGCTGCGTTTGAAGACAGAAAAGATTTTAGTTTTGATTGTACGTTGCAAATATTTCTTGGTAGTATGCCAAAGCTGCTGCTTTAGTTTCAGGAACATTGTTTTCTTAAAAGAAATAAGAAAAGTATGTTTTCATTGCTTTCAACCTGACTCACAAAGAGAACACACCAGGCTGTTCTACACAAAGCATTGTTTCAAAAGAGAAAACTTTAGCTCTTAGCCACACAATGCATTTGCAACGTATTGACAAAGTCACTACTAGGAAAACCGAGTTCTTACTGGTTTTACTATTTAAATCATAGTGACATCTAATCCACAGCCAATAGACGTCTTACAAAATGTTTGCAACAAAATTTTACAAATCAGGGGGGAAAAATATAGTGAACCCACCAGAAAGCTTATTTTGGCATTTTGATCCAAAGCACATCGCCCTGAGCTTGCTGAGTAATGAGCAGATATAACATTACCTCGTTATGTAAACAATACTCAGTCGGAAGAGAAATTCTGGATTAAAATATGTGATTATAACAGACTTTTCGGTAACAGGAAGAAAACAAAAGCCTAAGGAATCAAAAGCGACAATGAAAGAACAAAGCAAACAGTCAAGTTAAAAGAGGTCTCAAAAACTGTAACAGACTCTTTTCCAGTTCTCTGAACATACATTTTCTACCTCTCCCCATCTCATCCCACCTCATCTCATCTTGTTCACACTCCACAAGCTTTCAAACATGCAGCTGTTCTTTTAACTGACTCCACTTTCATTTCTTTTTGACCAGTTTTGACGTGTCTCTCTCTCTCTCTCTCTCTCTCTCTCTCTCTCTCTCTCTCTCTCTCTCTCTCTCTCTCTCTCTCTCTCTCTCTCTCTCTCTCTCTCTCTCTCTCCTGGATTTGGAGTTAAAAAGTGACTGAGCCATGTGATGGATACAGCTGTCCCTTGATGATGTTTGTAAGGTTAAATCCAGGTGTCTGATTTCCATATCAGACTGAATTAAAAGATGTGATAAAAATTATATGAAATGTTATGTGTGTTTTGGTATACAGTATATCAGATATTTGGATTTGGCTTGGACCATCTAATTGCAAGCAGTTTCCCTAAATGCAGAGCAATTTGTTCTGGGTTTATTAATGTAATGCATATAATTGAATACACGTACCGTCATCTCTAAATTGCAAAAAGCTTGGATCGGTGGTGGGATTCAATTTTTTTTTACTAACAATTCTGTGGGTGTGGCTTAGTGGGTGTGGCATGCCTTGGTGGGTGTGGCAGGGGAAGGATACTGTAAAATCGCCATTTCCTCCCGATCAGCTGGGACTCAGGAGGCAGAGAATAAATGGGGGCAGGGCCAGTCAGAGGTGGTATTTACCAGTTCTCTGAACTGCTCAAAATTTCTGCTACTTTTTCTCCAGAACTGGTCAGAACCTGCTGAATACTTCTGGCTTGGATCCACACTTATATTGCATCAACATATTATGATATCTTAGGTTCTTGGGAGGAACGTGATGCATATTAAGGCCAATGCCAACTGAAAAACTGGCGGGTGTGACTTTATATTGTTGAACTATTGAAATATTGAACAAATAATATTTTTTATTCTATCTATATTATTTGTTATAAACTCAAGGCAGCAAACATATTTTATAGTCTTCCTTCTTTCTCTTTTTCCCACAATAGCAACCCTTTGAGGTGAGTTGGGATGAGAGGGAGTGACTGGCTCAAAGTTACTCAGCCAAGCTTTCCTGCCTAAGTGTGTGTGTGTGTGTGTGTGGGAGGGACCACAACAGACTCCTGAAGTCTCCAGTCATAGAAACGTAATACATATAAAATGTGGCATGATACATAAGAAGTAAAGTCACCTACATTTGTAGAACCCTGTTTATGTTTGCAAGCATATATATACATATATATGAGGGGGTGTTCATTGCAAAATTCAACTTTTGAAAGGAAATTGTGTTTCAGTTCATTAGGAAAATTCACATGAAAATATGAATTAAACTGTTGCTGATTATGAATTGCCAAAACTGCATGAAAAAGGACCTGTCACAATTATATTAAATATATATCCAGGGAGGAATAAAAACAACATGAATCATGCTTATTTGGTGCATTCAGATGAGTGTGTGACCTATTTGAACATTATATGTCTATACAATTTGTACCTTTGCCAGTGAAAAAGCTCCAGATTGCAAGGATCCATTCTTGTATGATTTATTGTCAGGCCCCAGACCATGAAAGGTACATGCCAGACTGAAGATATATATATATATGTTTTTGGTTGTTCGGGTTTTCTCCCGCGTAGAATTGGAAGTATCTTCACGACATTTCGATGAAATCTCATTCATCATCTTCAGGCTGGTGCTTCCGGCTTGGTGCTTCCAGGAGCAAACCTCAGAAAACAAATATATATATATATATATATATATTTGTGTGTTTTCTGAGGTTTGCTCCTGGAAGCACCAAGCCGGAAGCACCCGCTGAAGATGATGAATATATATATTGAATATATATATGAAAATCTACGAAAACATATATATATATATCTTCATATATATATATATCTTCACCCTATTTCTCTCACCATTGACGTGGAGAGATGAAGGGAGAGAGGGAAGGGAGAGGAGGGGGAGAGGAGAGAGAAGGAGAGGGGAGAAAGGCTGAGGAAAGAGGAGGGGAGGAGTAGGAGAAAGGGAAGGAGAGGGAAGTGGAAAAGAGGAGAGGGGAGAGAGGAGAGAAGGAGAGGAAAAGGGAGAAGAGAGAAGAAGAGGGGAAGTGGATGGGAGGAGAGGGAAGCTGAGGGGAGAAGGGAAAAGAGGGAAGGAGAAGGAAAGAGATGGACTCTTGTTGTAAAATTATATTGTATTATAAAGGAAAATGTATAATAAAAATATGGCACTGATTGTTTTCCTAACTAGAACACCTTTGTTTGAACTAAATTCAAAACCATTCAAGCAATGACAACATTGTGTTCAATTTGTCATGTGGAATACAATGCTTGGATATTAAAGATAAAGATAAAGAGGGAGGAACTAAAGATGTTGTTTGTCCAAATGCAAATGTTTCTCTGGTCTCTAGTTTCTTTGAACTTACCTTGAAAGCTACCAATTCTGGGCTGTAACAATCTCAATGTCCTATAGAGGGCAGCAACTGATGTGAGATGCAGACATCTCTTTGCTGCCCACTAGTGGCGGCTTGGATTTTTGCAGCCCAAAATATACACTATCACTACCCAGCCTTTTAACTTGGAGTGATTACACTCCTTGGATTCAGAATATTTCATTGAGATGTTGCATCCAAATTTTAATGCTCCAGTGCTGGTTATCACAGATGGACAAAGAGGTATCCATCTATGATAATTGGGCTAATTCCCAACACACAGCTGGTATGAGAGGTCAGAATTATCAAGCATCTTCTAAAGAATTCTTGCAGCCTCCTGTTAATTTCCAGACTTTGATGCCTTTGCTGTCCATTTTACTGGAATGAGAACATTATCAGACTGCTTAAGATATTCTGACCAAGAATGCACCATAATCAAGAGGCGGCATTGTTATGGCAGCTCCTATGACCTAGACTTTTTTTCCAGGGCTCTCTTTATCTAAGTGGTGTGTATAATTCATGAATATGCTCAACAAAACTGTGCTGGATAGCTCTCAAGTAAGTTTAAAAATAAATGATGATACAAACTCACAAGAGTATTTATATATGCATTAGTGAAACATTGATGGATTTGAATAGCGTATTCAACCTGAAATAAAAAGAATATCCTCTGATGAGAATGTTTTCCCCTTAGTCTGTAAGACTATCTGGGTAGGTGGAAGGAGAGGACATGACTTATTCTTTGAGATGCATCCTGCCCAAAACTCTAACTCAAATGGTACCATTCTTTCCCTACTGATGAAATGACTGAGAATGTCATTCCTTAAAATTGCATAGTAAGCCATTTTAGAAGTCTCTGTTTTTGCTGTTCACAGTTTTCCCAAGAAATCTTGCCACTACTGTAATTTGCATTCAGTAATAAATAATTCAATGACAAACATTTAAGAGAACAAGCCTTGCGGTTCTTTTGTTATAGGCAAACTCTTTCAAATGGTATTCTTTGCCTCAAATTTGCACATTTTGCTAAATACAGTGGTACCTCGGTTCACGAACTTAATTCGTGAACTGACTCTGTTCGCGAACCGAATTGGTCGTGAAGCGAGGCACAATTTCCCATAGGGTTCAATGTAAATCCGGTTAATCCGTTCTGACCTTGTTTTTTGGTCGTAATTCTTGAACTGACTCTGTTCGCGAACCTAATTGGTCGTGAACAGAGGCACAGTTTCCCATAGGGTTCAATGTAAATCCGGTTAATCCATTTTGACCTTGTTTTTAAAATGTCCGCGGCTCCGGTTCGTGAAGCGAAACGGAGTTCGTGAACCCGAGCATTTTTACGAACTTTTCTGTTCGTGAAGCGAGGCAGAGTTTGTGAAGCGAGGCGGAGTTCGTGAAGCGAGGTGGAGTTCGTGAAGCAGAGCATATTTTTACGAACTTTTCCGTTCGTGAACCGAAACGGTGTTCGTGAACCGGAGCACATTTTTTGGAAAATTTCTGTTCGTAAACCAAATTGGTCATGAACAGAGGCGTTCATGAACCGAGGTACCACTGTACTGTATCTTTCATAATTGAGGATTGTTCAAATAATGATGATAAACTACTAAACTCGATTACAACCATGATACTTGGTTAATCACATTGGTTATATCCATTGGTGGGATTCAGCCAGTTTGCACCTATTTGGGAAAACCAGTTGTTGGAAGAACTCTTATTTTGCTTTGTTTTTTCCACTTTACGGGGCTAATACTGTAAAGAAGACAGGAAGGAAAAAAATTGTGGTGTTGTTTCTAGCCTAATCTTTATTGCCCTGCTTACAGAAACTGCCCCTCCGGTTAACCCTTATTACATTGTAACCGCTAAAGCAAAGCACCCATCGACCTGAGTGACATTGAGTTGGCCACGCCCAGACAGTCACATGACCACCAAGCCATGCCTACCCAGTTGGTCATTAGGGCAGAGAACTGGTTGTTAAATTATTTGAATCTCTCCACCGGTTATATCCCTCACATACTTAAGACTGCTGTCATATTTCATTTCAGCTGACTCAAGTAATATAGATAAGCTAAACATTTCCTTCAAAAAAAGGAAAAAAAATAGATCCAGGAAACTATAGACCCATCAGCCTGACCTCAATACCAGGAAAGATTCTGGAAAAGATAATTAAGCAACAAATAAGTGAACACCTAGAAGCAAACAAAGTAATAGCCAAAAGCCAACATGGGTTTGTCAAAAACAGATCATGCCAGACGAATCTAATTGCATTCTTTGACAAAGTGACAAAATTAGTGGACCAGAGGAATGCTGTCGATATAATTTACTTGGACTTCAGAAAGGCATTTGATAAAGTAGACCATAACCTACTATTAGATAAAGTAGAAAAATGTGGGTTAGACAGCATCACCACCAAATGGATTCGCAACTGGCTGACCAACCGCACTCAACGTGTAGTCCTCAATGGAACTGCATCTACATGGAAGGAAGTATGCAGTGGAGTCCCCCAAGGCTCTGTTTTAGGCCCAGTACTCTTCAACATCTTCTCAATGATTTGGATGAGGGGATAAATGGGGAACTCATCAAATTTGCAGACGACACCAAGCTGGCAGGAATAGCCAACACTCCAGAAGATAGGCTTAAGATACAGAAGGATCTTGACAAACTTGAACATTGGGCACTATCTAATAAAATGAAATTCAATTGTGAAAAAAGTAAGGTTCTACATTTAGGCAAGAAAAACAAAATGCACAGGTACAGTATAGGTGGTACCTTGCTCAATAGTAGCAACTGTGAGAGGGATCTTGGAATCCTAGTGGACAACCATTTAAATATGAGCCAGCAGTGTGCAGCAGCTGCCAACAAAGCCAACACAGTTCTAGGCTGCATAAACAGAGGCATAGAATCTAGATCACGTGAAGTGTTAATGCCACTGTATACTGCCTTGGTAAGGCCACACTTGGAATACTGCATACAGTTTTGGTCGCCACGATGTAGAAAAGACGTGGAGACTCTGGATAGAGTGCAGAGAAGAGCAACCAAGATGATTAGGGGACTGGAGACTAAAACATATGAAGAACGGTTGCAGGAGCTGGGTATGTCTAGTTTGATGAAGAGAAGGACCAGGGGAGACATGATAGCAGTGTTCCGATATCTCAGAGGGTGCCACAAAGAAGAGGGAGTCAAACTATTCTCAAAGGCACCCGGGGGCAGGACAAGAAGCAATGGGTGGAAACTAATCAAGGAGAGAAGCAACTTAGAACTAAGGAGAAATTTTCTGACAGTTAGAACAATTAACCTCTGGAACAGCTTGCTTCCAGAAGTTGTGAATGCCCCAACCCTGGAAGTCTTTAAAAAGATGTTAGACAGCCACTTGTCTGAAATGGTATAAGGTTCCTGTCCACGCAGGGGGTTGGACTAGAAGACCTACAAGGTCCCTTCCAACTCTGCTATTGTATTATTGTATTGTATATCTAGAACTTATGGTTTCTCCTCACAGACCATGATTTTCAGACCCTACACCATCTCCTTAAATTTTCTTTCAATTTGCAAATGCCCTTTGTGAACAGTTGCATATCTGCCAAATAGTTTTTATGAATGTTTCCATGAAATAATGCAGAATAACAGGTACAGGAACAGCTGGTATGGGCAAATGGTAGGCTGACCCTCATCCATGATACTTGCATAAACATCAGTTGAACGTTACTATTATTAAGGTAACAGTATGCTAACTGGGTTGATTAGTTTTGATGCTGTACTAAACAGAAGGCACTTGGGGAATATTATCCTGAAAGCCAGGTAACCAATTATCTAGATAGCTTTCTGTAGCCTGCATACCTAACAGGAAAAAAAGGCCTTTAATGCTGAATTGTTAAAAGGTATATAGTAAGGCAGAGTTCTGCAGGCAATACCATTTCCTTACCTCTCTTTGAAATTTTGCTGCCTTGAAACAGAAGGCTTCTAAGCAGAAGTCCTAAATACACCTGAGTGATTTGCTGAAGTAGCTTAATGGGTGAAACATTTTACAGCCCAGTCTTGAGCACATTGCTCAGAAGTAAATCCTGCTTATTGGCAGTGAAATTTACTTCAGGTAGCTGTCCCCAAGTTCTGAAAAATATCCATTGCATTGCCTTTTCTTGCAACAAAGGAACAGTGTGTATTCTTTCCCATTTTCTCCTCTTGTCTGACTGAGCAAGATAACTAATCTCACCGCCAAGTAGATGGCAATTGTACTCTAAAAGGCATTTACAGAACTCGTAAACCAGCTTCTAAAAGAGCCTGGAATCACACTGGAATTGACTAAATATATTTTAACACCTCATCTCAGTTACATATGTGGGTTATAATAAGCAATGAAAATGTGTCAAGTTAGTGTTGGGCATCCTCAATGTGTCACTTGGCTCCCTATTAGAACATTGAAACTTGGCCGTAAGAGGAATAACACGCTCCATTCTCCATGCACTGAGAGAAAGAGGAAAACAATGATGAAAGGATCCATGTGGCAAGAAAAACTTTTTTGAAGGTTTTGAAAGTTAGATAAAGGTTCCCTTTGCACATATGCGCTAGTCATTCCTGACTGTAGGGGGGAGTGCTCACCTCCGTTTTTAAGCCGAAGAGTCAGCGCTGTCCAAAGACATCTCCATGGTCATGTGGCCGGCATGACTAAATGCCAATGGTGTATGGAGCACTGTTACCTTCCCACCAAAGGGGTCCCTATTTTTCTACTTGCATTTTTTACATGCTTTCGAACTGCTAACTTGGCAGAAGCTGGGACAATTAACGGGAGCTCACTCCATTACGCGGTGATAGGGATTTGAACTGTTGAACTGCCAACCTTCTGATCGGCAAGCTCAGCATCTTAGCCACTGAACCAGCGCATCCCTCCTTTATGAAAGTTATCATTATTAAAATATGAAACAAGAACATAAAAGTGGTGAACACATAAATCAGTTGCTGGGCTTCTTGATTTCTATAAGATGATGATGATGGTGGTGGTGGTGATGGTGGTGGTGGTGGGGATGACAACGATGATGATAAATATAGTGCTTCCTCTTAACTGATTGCATAGCAGAAGAAAAAAATGTGATTGTCAGGAAATTCTCTCTGGAAATCCAGAAACGCTCACAAATAGGACAATCATTGGCGCTCCGCATTTGATTTATGCCGAAATGGACATAATATTGATTGTGAGAAAATGGATTTTGAGCAGACACTTTGCTTCAGATAGTCTTTGATTCTGCGGGAAGTCTTTGTGTTCCACCGTCACAGCAAATGTTCCCTGTGGACTGAACATGTTCCACATTCATCACCGGCCTAATTTCTAACTGAATTCTATAAATGGGGGGAAAGTTCTTCATGGAAGCAAAAGAATCAAAGCCATGTCTGAAAGAACAGGACAATTTTACATTCTGTTTTATTTGTGTAATTCTATGCGTATCCACAGAGAAATGCTCCATTTATCCTCCAATATTTAACCTTGAAAAATGGACTTAAAAGTCAACTCTACTCTAGATGCTATTCTAAGTGGGCTCCTTAAGGAGTTTTCCCCATTGAATGAGCATGTTTAAATTGTTTTACAAATCCCACTAAAGCAATATCAGCTTAAGTTAATCAGGACTTCCTTTTCCAATGATTTTGGGGATTGATTGGAACAAATATGTCTTGTTCTCGTGGTTGTCTCTTTATTTCTTATGATGATGTACTCCCAATCTTGTAACTCAAAGCAATTTACAAAAATGGACCATTAAAGGACCAAACAGAGAGCCCTCCTCGGTAGTGGTTAAGTGTTGACATAGAAATCGGAAAGGTATGAATTCTAGTGCTGACTTAAGCATGAAAGATGGCTGAGTGCCCTTGGGTCAGTCAGTCGAGCCCACCTCACAGGGTTGCTGTTGGGTGAAAAACAAGAAGAGGAAGGAATATTATGTTTGTTTGCTTCCTGCAGTCATTTATAAAAATAATAAAAGTGGGATTATATAACTTTAAAAAAGCAACTAACAGAACCAAACAAGAACAGAACTTAGACTCATATACTGCTTCACAGAGTTTTACAGCCCTCTCTAAGCGGTTTACAGAGTCAGCCTATTGCCCCCAATAATCTGGCTCCTCATTTTACCAACCTCGGAAGGATGGAAGGATGAGTCAACCTTGAGCCTGGTGAGATGTGAACTGCAAAATTGCAGCAGTGAGCAGAAGTAGCCTGCAGTAATGCACTATAACTACTGCATCACCATGGCTCATTATACTGAGTTACACTGAGAACTGAACTGAGAACTGAAGAAGCTTCTTGAATTTGAAGCAAAATGTTTTCAAGTTAAAAACCAAGAAAGCCCAATTACCTTTTGAAAAGTGATCATTTGAGACAACGACGACCTCAATAACTGAGAATCTCCATAGACCTATAGAGAATTTTAGGAAACTTTAGGAAAATAAGCTCTGATATGGCAAAAATGCCTGTAATATGTTTATAAAACTGTGCAAGTTCCAAAGTTACAAAATACTTACTGATGGAGAACAACAGAAAACTAGCAATATTAACTGAGTGGAGGACCTTGAAAACATTTGCCATGCTACAATATTTGATGTATTTCCTATTTGTAGCAGTACAAATTTTAATTAACTTCTATACTAGCCATTTCCCAAAGAACTCTCATGTTATGTCCCATTCTTTCTCTAAAAATATTAATTGCCATATTTGTGTTCTCATTCATTACATTATATCTAATCTTACTGTATATGTCTGAAAAACATAATTTTTCATGGCTCCTTTCCAAAATCCTCCCTTCCAATTTACTACCACTGAATGAAGCATGACTAATAGTGCAACAGGTTCCCTGAGGATTTTTCCTATTTACAAGTAACAAGTTTTTGTCCATGCAACAATAATGTGTTCAAGATCAAAAATACTCATAAAAGAAATTCAGATCTCTTTCATGAGTATGTGTGATTTTAAACACATTTTGCAGAGAAAAGCAACAAGAATGATCAGGGGGCTGGAGGCTAAAACATACGAAGAGTGGTTACAGGAATTGGGTGTGTCTAGTCTAATGAAAAGAAGAATTGGGGTGACATGATAGCACTGATCCAATATTTGAGGGGCTCCTACAAAGACGAGGATGTAAAACTATTTTCCAAAGCGCCAAAAGGCAAGACAAGAAACAATGGATGGAAACTAAGGAGAAACAACCTAGAACTAAGGAGAAATTTCCTAATGGTGAGAGCAATTAACGAATGGAATATCTTGCCTTCAGAAGTTGTAGGTGGTATTCAATTTTTTTTACTACCAGTTTGGTGGGCATGGAATAGCTTGGTGGGCATGGCAGAGGAAGGATACTGTAAAATCTCCATTCCGTCCCCACTCCAGGAGAAGGATACTGTAAAATCTCCATTCCTTCCCCACTCCAGGAGAAGGTTACTGTAAAATCTCCATTCTGTCCCCACTCCAGGAGAAGGATACTGTAAAATCTCCATTCCTTCCCCACTCCAGGAGAAGGTTACTGTAAAATCTCCATTCCTTCCCCACTCCAGGAGAAGGATACTGTAAAATCTCCATTCCGTCCCCACTCCAGGAGAAGGATACTGTAAAATCTCCATTCCTTCCCCACTCCAGGAGAAGGTTACTGTAAAATCTCCATTCCGTCCCCACTCCAGGAGAAGGATACTGTAAAATCTCCATTCCTTCCCCACTCCAGGAGAAGGTTACTGTAAAATCTCCATTCTGTCCCCACTCCAGGAGAAGGATACTGTAAAATCTCCATTCCCTCCCCACTCCAGGAGAAGGATACTGTAAAATCTCCATTCCCTCCCCACTCCAGGAGAAGGATACTGTAAAATCTCCATTCCCTCCCCACTCCAGGAGGTTACTGTAAAATCTCCATTCCTTCCCCACTCCAGGAGAAGGTTACTGTAAAATCTCCATTCCCTCCCCACTCCAGGAGAAGGATACTGTAAAATCTCCATTCCTTCCCCACTCCAGGAGAAGGATACTGTAAAATCTCCATTCCCTCCCCACTCCAGGAGAAGGTTACTGTAAAATCTCCATTCCGTCCCCACTCCAGGAGAAGGATACTGTAAAATCTCCATTCCTTCCCCACTCCAGGAGAAGGTTACTGTAAAATCTCCATTCCCTCCCCACTCCAGGAGAAGGATACTGTAAAATCTCCATTCCCTCCCCACTCCAGGAGAAGGTTACTGTAAAATCTCCATTCCCTCCCGACTCCAGGAGAAGGTTACTGTAAAATCTCCATTCCCTCCCCACTCCAGGGGAAGGATACTGTAAAATCTCCATTCCCTCTCCACTCCAGGAGAAGGTTACTGTAAAATCTCCATTCCCTCCCCACTCCAGGAGAAGGATACTGTAAAATCTCCATTCCCTCCCCACTCCAGGAGAAGGTTACTGTAAAATCTCCATTCCCTCCCCACTCCAGGAGAAGGTTACTGTAAAATCTCCATTCCCTCCCCATTCCAGGAGAAGGATCAGAGGCGTAGCGTGGGGGGTGCAGGGGGTGCCGGCCGCACCGGGTGCAACATCTGAGGGGGCGCACTCGCAGCTCTCTGCCCCTGCCTGGCTCACTCACTCTCTCTGCAGTGCTGGCTGTGCGAATCCGATCCGAGCCGCCGGGTCGCCGCCCACTGTGGAGGGGGTGGGTGCGTACTCAAAGCTGTAAGGGGTGTATTCAACTGTTGAATACACACCTTACAGCTTTGAGTACGCTCCTATCTAGGGGATACTATCCCGAGAATTAGCTCCTTCACCCTATATTTTGCGGCGGAGGGGAGGAATTCCCGTTAAAAAGAAGGAAAAGGGAAAGTTTCCCTTTCTCTCCTTTAAAGTTAGTTCCCGCAGATGCTGCAACCATGGACCCCAACACTTCCTTGCCACGCGGGCGCCTCATTGCTAAAACTGTAGAGATATATTGACTGTCGCCCGATGGTCCTTCTCGTGGGCAAAGCGAAGGGCACCACTGCTACAGCAGCCCTTTCCCGAAAAAGCCAAACTCGGGAGTGTCTAAAGTTGCGGCGGCGGCGGCAGCAAAGACGAAGACGAGAGCTCCGCTCGGCTTCGGTTCCACACAAGCCTCGCTTGGCTCCGGCCAGGAAACGGCTTCGCTGCTCCTCAGTGCTCCTCGAAAGGAAGGCGGCCGAGGGAAAGGCTTCGCACATGCTCAGAAGGGTCGAGTCGCCGTCCCTCCGGGCTGGGGCGGCTGGCAGCGTCAGGCGATGCGGCCGCCTCGGGAGCGGAGGGTGCCCCCCTCGCGTTGTCATGCCGACTCCTCGCCGCTGCCATCCTTCAAGCCCGCGTGAGAGTGCTGGCAGCGGCGGCGGCGGCTGAGGCAAATGCCGGAGGAGCCCCCAGCCAAGTCCTCAGCCTCGGCTGCCGCCGCTCTGAACGACGCTCGGCGGCTCCAGCCTCTTTACCAAAAGGATTCGGCGGCAGAAAGGTGGGAGAAGCAGGACGCCGCGCGCGGGGCGCCCGGAGGCGGCAGCAGCAGCAGTAGGGGCGCAAATTACTTGCCTTGCCCCGGGTGCTGACAACCCACGCTACGCCACTGAGAAGGATACTTTAAAATCTCCATTCCCATCAGCTGAGACTTGGGAGGCAGAGAATAGATGGGGCGGGGTCAGTCAGAGGTGGTATTTATCAGTTCTTCGAACTTCTCAAAATTTCCGCTACCGGTTTTCCAGAACTGGTCAGAACCTGCTGAATGCCACCTCTGATGGAAACTAACTAAAGAGAGAAGGAGAAATTTCCTAAAGGTGAGAGCAATTAACAAATGGAATATCTTGCCTTCAGAAGTTAAGAGTGCTCTATCACTGGAGGCTTTCAAAAACAGATTGAACAACCATTTGTCTGAAAAGGTATAAGGTCTCCTGCTCGAGCAGAGGGTTGGACTAGAAGACCTCCAAGATCCCTTCCAACTCTATTCTTCTATGTTCTACATCAATTCAACAGTTCTGCAAGCCCCATACAATAGAGTAAAATATCTCTATATATATGCTTCAAAATAAAGGGTGGGAAATATGTTATTTCAGTATTCTACTGAAGTTAAAAATCCAATCTTACTCTTGCCTTCTTTTTTGCAATTCCATTTCTTAACTCTAATCTTATGAGAATTGTCATGGGATAACTTGTAACCAAACAGAGTCAACATGATTGCCTGTGAAATTAAAGAACTAAGAGGCAAGAGCTTCCATACTTGAAAAAATGGAATAGCTATTTGATTTACTTTCATTTATTATTTAGAAAATGTCATCTACCCTTTAATGGTTCTTGGTGATTTACAGAAATATATTAAAAACATCCATAAGGTAGCATTAAAAGCCTAACAGATAGAAAACACAAACTAAAACAACATCATTAAATACCTGCATAAATAAATATGCTTTAAGAAAGGCATCGGTCTGGCTTAACTCCAAAAGCAATTTCCTCCACAGTTTTTGAATACAGATGCATATTTCTATCAATCTTGTTTTTGTCAAACGTCTCATTTTACCATCTGTGAATCCTGTTCTGCCGTCCAGCTGTTATCTACATATTCAAATATATTTCTGTGATCACTGTTTTCATGCATTTTGTCCCTAGGGTTAATGACTTCATTTAACAGTCTAACGGTTACAATATCCAACCAGGGCTATGGAAAATCAGTAACCTAGGAACACTTACACACTTTCTCTCATCCTAATTTAATTTATAAACAAATTATATGTATCTATATGTATTGATGGAGGGATGGGGTGGCTAAGACGTTGAGCTTATCGATCGGAAAGGTCAGCAGTTCAGCGGTTCAAATCTCTAGTTCTGTGTAACGGAGTGAGTGCCTGTTACTTGCCCCAGCTTCTGCCAACACAGCAGTTCTAAAGCATGTAAAAATGCCAGTAGAAAAATAGGGACCACTTTGGTGGGAAGGTAACAGTGTTCAGTGTTCCTTCGGCATTTAGTCATGCTGGCCACATGACCATGGAGATGTCTTTGGACAGTGCTGGCTCTTCGGCTTTGAAATGGAGCTGAGCATTGCCCCCTAGAGTCGGGAATGATTAGCACATATGTGCAAGGGGGACCTTTACGTTTACCCATATGTACTGAATGGAGAGAAGGAAGGAAGGAAGGAAGGAAGGAAGGAAGGAAGGAAGGAAGGAAGGAAGGAAGGAAGGAAGGAAGGAAGGATAAAACTGAGGAGCAGCCCATTTTCAAATTAATTTTGGGTAATATGGATACAAAATAGAAATACAGCTACTTCTTTATTAATATTCATATGTCCTTTGAGTTACTGTATAATGTTTGTAGAACAACCTTAGTAAGGAATCCATGGTGATATACAAGCCCCTTTTTTGGCAAGTACAGAATGGGACACACACTTTCCTTATTCTGCCACCTGGGAGCACTTTCAAATGCAAAATACAAAGACAAAGACATAACATGAAAACTGCATGGTTGGATTAGCTAAAGGAATCACCTAGCTCCAAAGTGCCAGAATATTCATGACTGGCAAAGACATGGTAACAAAGTCAGCCAATGGATAAGCAAAGCAACTAAGTCAGCCAATAAGGGCTGTTTAGAAACTGAAACAGTACTTGCTGGAGACAGCTAGGTGCCTGGGCATGGTTTAGGCTTAGCTTAACTGCCCTGTATAGAGGAGGTTCTCTTTGTCTTTATTAAGCTCTATGCTGGAAATAAAACTAGTCCATCTCCTCTCTGAAACTGAAAACCAATCTCTCCTCTCTACCACATTGCTGTTGGTATTGTACATTTATTCATGCGATGTTATGTATATAAAGAAGTGAATGAATCCTGCTGAATCAGTTATCTGGATTTGATTTTTGCAACAAACTCTGATACAAAGCCTTCTTTTTTTTACAGATACATGTGATTATTTTCAACATCCCTCACTTTTTATGGGCACACCCAAGATGGAGATAATCATTCTGATCTTTGGCCATACCTAAAGAAGACATCTTGCAGGGGGAAAAATCTTCTTCAAAAACTGCAATCGGTGAAATTGGCATTATAAGAGACAGTGCTGGTGCTTTGTATTCTTTCTTCACTTCGGTTACAGAAAGCCTGTAGGGAGCTTCTCTTTTCTTTTTTCAGTTATATCCAAAATATAAATTAAGACACAGATGTGCCTATAAGAAAAGCTTCTTGGCTCCTCCCCCCCACCCCCCCACCCCGCTCCTGCAGCACTTGTAAGCTTTTAAGAAGCGTTTTGGGGAGATTTGATTCAACAGGACTGCTGAAAGACAGAGGAGGTGGCAACAGTTGCTTCCATAAATTCCCTAATGTTTGCTGGTGCTTTGGAACAATTTTATGTTTCTTAGCATTCTATGCTTCTGAGATTTTTGGTCACTGAATTTGGTAATTAAAATAGATAACTATTTATTTCTGTAAACTTCCTTTAAAACATATAGACCAGGTGTGGGTTCCTGCCATTTCTAACCTCTTCTCTAGAAGAGGTTCCACAAATCTACAGTGCCATTTAGAACTGGTTCCAACTCCCTCCCCTTCGCCCGTCCGCACATCATCAAGAGGAAGAGCGAGAGGAGGAATTCTGGGAGTTTAAGTCCACAAGTCTTAAACCTGCCAAGTTTGAACACCCCTGTGGTTTTTTTCCTTAAAGGGTTAGGGGTGCAAGGTGTAACTTGACAACTTTAAGACTTGTGTGCTTCAATGCGAGAGTTCCTGAGCCAACATGACTGGAGGAGGAATTCTGGGAGTTGAAGTCCACAAGTCTTAAAGCTGTCAGGTTTGAACACCCCTGGGTTTTTTTTTCTAAAGGGTTAGGGGTGCAAGGGTCTTGTAACTTGACAGCTTAAAGACTTCCATGTTTCAAATGCCAGAATTTCTGAGCCAACATTTTGGTTGCTAAGCAAGAGCATTGTTAAGTGAGTTTCACCATATTTTACAAGTTGGCCACGCCTACCCCGTCACATGACTGCCAAGCCACTACCACTCAGTCACATGGCTGGCAAGCCACTACCACAAAGCAGGCCACACCCACCGAAGAGGTTCTAAAAAAATTTGAAACCCACCATTGATATAGATGCACAAACACGTATGTATGTATGTATGTATGTATGCATCCCTGTAATCCCTTGTGGGGTGAAGTTGGGGTAACTGAATGGAGCTGAGTGTTTACTGGCTGGATGCCCTTCCTGTCACTAATGCAGAGTTCACAGCTGATATTTACTGATATTTGCCCAGAAAGAGAAATATCTGTTTCTACCTAGGATCGAACTCACAGCTTCCTGATTGTGAGGTGAGAGCTCCACTTCTAAGCCACTGCACCACTCATTCTCTTCACAAATATACTGTATACAATTTCAATACATTTGAACAGCAGCACATAGAAGAAGGCTTACTAATATGTTATATTATTTATTTATTTATTTATTTATTTTATTTTATTTATTTAAATTTATACCCCGCCCTTCTCCACAGAGGACCCAGGGCGGCGCACAGGAAATTTAAAAAACATACAAAAATACAATAAATATAATTTTAAAAAACTATTAAATAACCCCATCCTGCGCTAAAACCAAATTTTAAAACCCAATTTAAAACTATCTTAAGTCCCCAAGGGAGGTTAGGCTAGGCCGGCTTGTTGAAACAGATATGTCTTAAGACATTGGCGGAAGAGGCGGAGGTCGGTGATGGTACGTAATTCAGGGGGTAGGTCATTCCAAAGGGCTGGCCCCGCCACAGAGAAGGCTCTTCCCCTGGGCGTCGCCAGTCGGCATTGTCCGGCCGACGGTACCCTGAGGAGGCCCTCTCTGTGGGAGCGGATTGGTCTGAGGGATGTATGGGGCAGGAGGCGGTCTCGCATATTATTCTGCTGATAGGAGTAATCAGTGTCAACCAGATAGAATTTCCCAATAACTCGACATTATAAAATTGTACATTTTTGTAATTTTTTCTATTAATACAATAGCAGCCAATAAGATGGAGTACTAGAGGGTAAAATGAAGTTCCCTACAGTATTGCTATGACAAACTGAATGCCTATTTTATTGTCAACATATTATTCATTTACCTCTTGGATTCCAGGCAAAGTATTAATTCAGCTAATTTCAGATCAAGCTGTACAATAAGTAGTGAAATATATGCAAATATCCTTCCTTCCTTCCTTCCTTCCTTCCTTCCTTCCTTCCTTCCTTCCTTCCTTCCTTCCTTCCTTCCTTCCTTCCATTAATCAATCATCTATCATTGTGGCCAAACCAGGTTCACCTAAAACAGCCAAATCACTTTTAAGATGTGACATAATTTCATTTCCATACATACAAACAATAACATAGTATATATTTAAAAAACTTTGATACTTTACTGAGTGGTGCTGAGCAAAAAAACAGGACTTATATACCATTGGCCCCAATACAAAGAAAGACAAATTTAAAAAGGCAGACAAATTACACCATAATATTGTAATATTTTACATAAACCCATCCATATGTCTGTATTATTATTTATTCCTTCCTATTAGGTCATCATCCTACCTATCCTGCCTTGGAGATATGATAGGAACATATTGGACCATAGATTCCTGACCAAGTCTTCTGCCTGTTGCCACTCGGTAAATTAAGCTTGGTGTTATATGAAAAAAGTTTTATTGGGTTTTATAAGTTTTACGTACAAAAGGTAAGGGTAAGGTGTGAAAAGACATTTTGAGAACTTTCTCGTCGAAGTCATTGACTCCATCTGAGTCTTCATGCACAAAATAGATATTTCAGTAATACATTCACACTACAAAGTGGACAGAGATGCAAATAATGTTATAATAAAAGAACAGTGCTAGCAAACGTGCTTAAACATCCAAACAACATTGTATTATACTAAAATAAAGTCATTTTTGAGATCTAAGTCTCTTGGCAATTGTATCTTCTTCCCCCTGGCCCCCGGCGGGCGGAGCCGCGGCCGCCTCTGCTCCCCCATTGTCATCTTCGAGGGTTAAGGAATGTTTTTCAAGAAAGGAAGAAAGCTTGGTGTGAATGTTTACTTACAAGGGCCATTTAAAACGTTCTTATGTTTGGGTGGAATATACTGATATGCTCTATATTTGTGATGGTGAATCTATGGCACTCGTGCCACAGGTGGCACATGAAGCCATTTGTTAGGGCACATGAGGTGTTGCCCTGTCAGCTACAGCGTGCATGCGTGTGCTGGCCAGCTGACTTTGGCCTTCATCTTCAGCCATTTTTTGCCCTCTGGAGGCTTCCCTGAAACAGACTTCCGGTTTGCGCGTTGGGCCCATTTTCCTGCCTCTGGAGCCTCCTGAAGCCTCAGGAGGGAGAAAAACGGTCCTATGGACAACTCAGAAGTTTGTGAATGGACTTCCAGGTTGCCCATGGGGCCATTTTTTTGTCCGGAGAGCCTCCAAGGGTGAGGGTGGGAGAGGCTGTTTTCGTCCTCTGGAGCGAAAGCGTCTGGAGCCTGGGGAGGTCAAAAAATGGGTCCATTGCATGCAAAAAGTGGGAGGAGGGTGGGGGTTGCAAGCATATGTGTGTGGGGCTCATGCGCATAGAATTATGGGTGTGAGCACACCCGTGCATGACCCCCCCTGTGCTCCCCCTGCTTTTGGCATGCAATAGCAAAAAGGTTAACCCTCACTGCTCTATATCCCTAACCATCCTGTCCAAATGTAATCTTTAAACCAGCAGTGTCACACTGGATTTTTTTGCAGGCCCAATCAGCATTGTAGTTTTCCTCCACAGGCCGGCCGGGTGCGGGGAGGGAGATGGGACAGAAGCCTCCTGCAGCATCCTGCTGCCCAAAACCGAATCCATTTTCAGCCTGGATGGCTTCCTGCAGTACCTTGCCAGCCAAACAGAGTGTAGGGAGTGCTCATTTTTAGCCTGGCTGGTTTCCTGTAGCACTTTTCCAGCCGTTTGAGGTGCTGGGGGCAGCGTGCACACCTCTGCACCCCATTTTGGCTGCCAGGGGCACTGTGGGCCAATCCTTTGTTATTTCCAGGGTGCCCTGTGAGCTGGATTTAAGCACCCCACAGTCCTTGAGTTTGACACCCCTACTTTAGACTATCACAGCGCTAAACTATATCTCTGCAGGTTACTCAGATACATTTTCCCTCGTTAAGGTTTATATGTTGAATTCCCTCATAATAGAGAATCATTCAGCAGAATCAGAAGCAAGTAATTATAGATCCACCAGCATTTCCATTATAAAATCCACTTAGCAGGGGGAAGGGAGAGAGTGGGGAGTTGTTAGCATTTCCATCATTTCAGAAAAATGTCAGACGGAAAGCTGGCACACAGATTAGCAGCCAAGATGCAAATTTGTTTACACAAAATATTTAAATTTGTTCAGCTGCTTTTAATTTACAAACCAGCCAGAAAACTGAAATTTCAAAGATTCTTTCTTTTTATGTGATTCAGCCAAATTCTTCATCAAGGTACAACAATCTGGAAGGGCTTAACAAGGGGGGGAAAAACCATCCTGATCTCATTCCTCTGTATTTTCATCCTTTTTACTGAGATACAGTTCAACTGAATTTAAGAAAACAAAAGAATGTTACTGGATTGTCCAAAAAGCTTTTCCTACCTCTGCTTTTCCTTTTGTTTGGATGAACTGATAATTTATCCCTATCAGATAGATAGATAGATAGATAGATAGATAGATAGATAGATAGATAGATAGATAGATAGATAGATAGATAGATAGATAATGGTGAACTTTTTCGGCACTGAGTGCCCAAACGGGAACATGCATGCATGCGCATACATGTGTGCACACCAGAGCACCAGAAACCTGAAGACCAGGCATGCATGCCTGTTTTCATGCCCTTGTCGGGCTATTTTTCAGGCTGTTTGCAGGCCATTTTTAAGGCCGAAAACGGCCCAAAAAACAGCCTTAAATGGATCCGGGAAAAGGCCCCAAAAGCTGTTTTTTTGCCATTTTTTTGGCTGTTTTCCAGATCCGGTGCTACAGAGACCAGCTGCAATGATGGGATATGACCAGTATGCCCCAGTACAGGCATACTGGTGTCTGCTAGAAGCAGCAGGTACTGTTCCAGTATGGTGCTCTGGTGGGCCCACCCGCCTACACTCCTTTACCTGTATTTGAACTGTTTGAGGCTTCTGTGCATGTGCATGGAGGATACGGCACCTGCGTGAAACTCCGCCAAGCAGCTGGAGCATCACGGAGGCATCGTGGAGCATTGTGGATGGTAAGTATGCATGTGAGCGCTGCACATGTTCATGTGGTGGACCCCTGGCCCCATTACACTTGCACTTTTACAACGGGATCCAGAACCCACCCTTGACCAACTGACATGTGTGCTGGAAAGCAGAATAGCAGCCAACAATGGTGTGCATACTCACAGAGAGGGCTCTGCATGCCACTTCTGGCACACATGTCATAGGTTCACCATCATAGTGATAGATAGATAGATAGATAGATAGATAGATAGATAGATAGATAGATAGATAGATAGATAGATAGATAGATAGATAGATAGATAGATTCAATTAGTGTACATTTTAAGAGGTCAAAGTTTTATTTATTTTGGGGGGGTCCACGCAAGATGATCTGTGGTAAATCAAATTGAATGTTAAGTATGGAAAGCTACCATAAAAATATTCACAACCAACTCTTGACTCTCTACCATTACATTATAGACCTTTTTTGGCTTTTTATAAAGCCAATCCAACTAAAATGTCCTATGAGGCATGGGGTAGCTAAAGAAGAATCCCAGGGCGAAATTTCAGTATTCCATAATTAAATAACAAAACGAAGAATAAAATTGGTAAACTGATAATGTAGCCAGAGGAATGTTTATACTGGGAAATTCCAGAAATCCGTATTCTCTATCAATGTTCACTACAGATACTCACTATACCCAGTAAGTATCTGTAGTCTGCTTTTCTCCAAATGACCCGCTCCTTTAAACAAAAAAAAAGAACAGTAGGATTCTAAGCACTATTCACTACACTTTAAATAGCATTGAACCAAAGTACTATGACTTTCTAGAGCCTTGCTGTAATAAATCTGGAAGACAACACTAACAGATTTAATATTATTTGTTGTAAAAATGGCCTAGGTTTGGGGCAACACACATAATAATTTCCATTTAAAATTAATTTTCAAAATGTGCAGCATAACTTGAGAAAAATTGTACAGAAATGTTCTTCAGCCAATAGAATGACAGTCTATGTAGCTATGTAATTTATTTTTTTATTTTTTTATTTTATTCATATTTATATCCCGCCCTTCTCCACAGAGGACCCAGGGCGGCGCACAGGAATTTAAAAAATATACAAAAAACAATACAATAAATAGAATTTAAAAATAAATTAAATTAAATTGTAATCCTATGCTAAAATCAAATTAAAATCCCCAATTTAAAACTATCTAAATGGTCAACAACGACCATTTAGGCTAGGCTGGCTTGTTGAAAAAGATGTGTCTTTAGACACTGGCGGAAGAGGCAGAGGTCCGTGATGATACGTAATTCAGGGGGTAGGTCGTTCCAAAGGGCAGGGCCCGCCACAGAGAAGGCTCTTCCCCTGGTTGTCACCAGACGGCATTGCCCAGCTGATGGCACCCTGAGAAGGCCAACTCTGTGGGAGCGGATCGGCCGAAGGGATGTAATGAATGCTCTGCCAATTTAACAGTCCCAGTCTTTACTTCAGAATTCACCTCAATGCTATCAACTGTGATCAGTGTGCAAAGATAGCTGACAAAGTAGCTTACATTTAAAATCTGTACAATGTGGGGAGGAGAGGAAAGGAGAGGAGAGGAAGGGAAAGGAAAGGAAAGGAAAGGAAAGGAAAGGAAAGGGAAAGGAAAAGGAAAAGGAAGGGGAAAACTCCTTATTACAAAGCTTGCTTTCTGCTGAGGATGAAAAGGCTTATTCTCAGACCACTGAGCAAGATCCATCAGCACTAGTTAATCTCTCACAAGAACTGAGAATAAGCCCAGAATTTTCTGGAGTGTAAAAGAATTATTTAGATGGTATTCTCCATTGCAATATTCATTATTCTGCAAATATTTTCCACCCATCCAAGTTTATATACATACTTACCATTTTTGAAGGGCAGTAAGATCCATTATTCCTATTAATCAAGTGTTCATATCTCTAACTTAACTGCCCTTCTACGAATTGCCGAGTCCAAGCACAACCATCTCCTTCTGTTTTTCAAGTTAGAAACAGGTACAAATCTTGTCAGATGACTTGTACGAAGAAACGGCTATTTGCAACATTCAGCTAGTGAATCTCATGAATGAGCAAGTTCGGTTTATCTCAAACTTTTCACACTGGTTCATATTGTCCTTAAGTAGTTTTAAAGATTTTTATTGTCAAGAGATATGGTGATTAAAATAATCCTAATATCTAAGTCTCCATTCAACCCTACCCCCCCCCCCTTCTTCTTTAGTCTTATCCCCTCGGTATTACTAAATGATTCCCATTTTCATCTGGTATGAAAAAGAAATATAACCCACTAATGTAATTGAGCTTGGAAACATTTTACATACAAGCCTTAAAGGAGCTTCACATCACTTCCTTGCTATACAACATTTCCTTGCATGCCCAAGATTTTAATCAAAAACATTGAAAACAGGTTGAAAGCTGGCAACAATTCGACTAATGTTTTGCCAAGAAATGTTTAAAAGTACAATCTCTCTTTAGCCCTGTCTACATTAAACAGAGCTTTAATTATTCTGTTGTCATTGCATTAAATTTGGTAGGACTGTCATCGCATGCTTAGTGCATAATATATGAATGCACACTCATTTCTGCATGCGAGTTATGGCTGTGTTCACCACATACAGCTGTGTGCCATATTTCATTAAAGCTAATGGATTACTACCACCTATCACTTTGGTATCATTTTCATTATTTCAAATATATAGGTTCTATCTTGGAATGACTAAAATTGGTGTTTTCCAAGCAGTCATGCTTAAATAAATCTTTTACACAGTGCTATATTTTCCTGAAAGAAAAGTTTTAAATGTCAGGCCTGGAAGCCATCTTTTGCATTGGGCCTCCAGGCCTGCCAAATTTAGTCTGTGGGAAAATGGAAGGGGAGATTATATGGAATAGGAGAGGTATATGGTCTAAATAACATTCCTTTCCCAGAGAGTCAAGGGCATCTTGCCCTGCACCTGGAGTGGCATGGCTGGGAGGCATTTCCAGTTGGGATGGTGCTTGATTGGGCCATGTGATGGACATGTGGGTGCTGGGCAGGGTCTTGAACTTTCAGTTGGGTGGGGAAAACCTGGAAGCTTTCAGATTTGGGCCTTTTCAGATGTGCCAATATGACATCTCTGATAAAATGGAATTGAGGAAACTCAAGCCTCAAAGTTTTTATTCATTGGGGGGTGTTACTTGGAACCCTGAAATTAAATAGATCACTTAGCAATATGGACATTTTAAAATGCCTCAGTGATTTGATTGAGAGCCCACCTCTTGGGTCTGTTGTCATATTTAACAAGCAATTCAATCATTCATGAGTTATTTTTCAAGAATTAAGGAAATACTTCTGAAATGTCCACCCAAAACACAGCTTCAAGGGATTAAGCAGCTGCTGTCCATGGTTCTTAAATGATTGCCCCTATCCAGATCAAGAACACCTGAATCAATTTAGCTTAGTTTTTAACTATATGAAATCATAGAATCATACAATTGAACTACTTAAGGCAAAGAATACAATTTTTGCTTAATACTTTAATCCAGGTTAAAGTATTAATGACAGAGATTTGTCTAGATGACACTGGTTGCCATTTGAGATGCTTTACATCATTCTAATTCATTTCTTTGATACTTTTAGCTACCCTGAGGAGATTGTATACCTGAGTTGCACATCTACAAAGAAACATCTTGTGTTTCTAGCAATTGACTTAAAATTCCAAAAGATCCATCTACATAAATCCTTTCCACCTATTATGTAATTAAAGAAACGAAGCAGTTTGTCATTAAAAGTGCAATGATTCTATGTAGCCTCAATGGTACAATTTTGAAGGATCTTCATTCAAAGCATGGTCAAAATTCAAAATCCCCTTAAACTTGTTGCTATTTTACAGAGCAACATGCTTAGAATTGTTATTTGGTTCCGTTTCCCACTAATGAATGCAGATTATATACATATTCAACTCATGTCCTGCAGATTCAGCATCTTCAGTATAGATTGCTACAGGTTATATAGCCAAATGAGCAATTTGCTTCCTCAGTTCTGGGACCAAATTGATTTGATTTATTCTTTTTCACATTAACCTAATCATTGGTTGGATTTAGTCAGAGGGCAGGATTGGCTGAAAGGATCAGTTGCATCCAGAAACAGCCTGAGGACTAGATCCTTGCAATTCTCTGAGAATGTCAATTGAACACTTGGAACTAAGATATTCATTTAAAAACCAACTAAACCAAACAGTGTATGTCTATCCATGTGCCATTTAAAGAGGAACATTTAATGCCATATACCACTTGCAAGTGTACAGTTTCATGGACAGAAGATTCAGAAATGAACAAGGAAATGAGATAAGGCAAATAATTTTCTGGCAGGAAAAGTTTTCTCATGATGAACCTGATTGATAGCATTTTAAAGAAGGACTATGTGTTCTTCTGTAAAATAACAAGCAGGTTCCCAGTGCAGCCTGCTTGACCACAGGTAGCCAATTATCCATTTTAGAATCCCCAGAAAGTCTCCAAATTCCTAACCAAAATTCAAACCAGAAAGAAAAAGCTGATTTTTTTTGCAGCCTTTTCCCATTCCACCCCTACTTTTCTAGTGTCATTGTCAGCTAAAGAGTTAACATATTTTAAAAGAATTAATGCCCTGGCCAATAATTTTTATCTTACTCTGACCTGGTCCATGAATGTGAAAGTTGGGTTCCCACCACAAACTAAACAAAATCATCGTTGGCTGATTTATAGTTAAATTTGCAAGGGTGCAGATAAACATAATTAAATATAGTTTTCCAAAGATGTGGAAAGAATCTTCCATAGATCCCATTATATGTTAAATAACTTGTAGATTGTGTAGATTGATGAGTGACTGCGTAGTGACTCTCAGGCACAACTCAGGTTACCCTGAGGACACAGATAAATTTACACATTTATCTTGGAAGTGCAAATGACCAGCTATCTGCAAGGAATATAAACCCTTCCATTCCCCACCATCCAATCAGAACTGAAGAAGCTTCTTGGATGAGAAGCAAAACATCTTCAATGAAAAGCAAGAAAGTCCAGGTGTCTCCTGAACCTTTGGGATAACCGTGACCTAGATCAGGGGTCCCAACCTTTGCAACTTTAAGTCTGAAGGACTTCAGCTCCCAGACTTCTCCAGCCAGCTGGCTGGAGAATTCTGGGAGCTGAAATCCTTCAGACTTAAAGTTGCAAAGGTTGGGGACCCCTGAACTAGATGACTGGGAATCTCCATAGACGCCTGCAATACTGCTTTCTAACCACTGTGCTCCCACTGCTCAGCATATATTTATTTTTATATTTATATATTAATTACTAGATGTATAGCCTGTGTTGCCTCTAGGAGTTCAATATGGTTTACATTGTGAATGTCTTTCCACTGTATTTCTGTAATCTGGATTGTGCCTGAAGTTATCCAATGAGTTTTAATATTATTTATTTATTTATTAAGGAAATGTATATGGCTGTCTAACTCACTTTGGTAACTCCTGGTGGCTTACAGAAAAAGAAATCTAGTTACAAATTCAAATATACACCCAATTTCTTGATGACAAATCATTTAATGGACTCCATATCAACCTGGGATCCCCAGGCCGGCTGACAGTATTTATTTATTAGCTAAGAATGGATTTGAACTTGCATAGTTTAATCATGACACCCCCTGTAGAAGAAGAAATGGCACAATGTGGAGACAGAGTTAAAAGAGAGAGCAGTCTAGAATCCCTATATAGTGGCAAGCAATCTACATGCAACCCTCCTTGAATTCCATTGACTCTTACCTAATTCCATTCAAGAGCTAATTGTTAGTTGGGAAGATTCTTGTGCATAGGTATTTTAGGAATGCATCGGCTTAAAATGGACTTTCATGCATGCACCTCCACCTGACAGTTTAATGATGATACCACACCAGCTTATATTGCTTTAATTGCATTTTATTACTATTGGTCTTTTGGAGAATTTTGGAGTATATGACAGGATTCCAGTATGTGATGTGCAACTGGAACAGAAATGGGGAGAGGATATTAGCAATAACACTTTAGATTCTCAGGAAGGAGGCAACACATTCCAGAAAGGGGCTCAAGGCCAGAGACTGTACAATCCTGAACTGGATGTTGTAGAAAGGAAAGCTTTCAGGATAGCACACCTTAACACTTCCCAAGTTATATATCTGTTAGGTTAGAAGATTTTAGCTTTAGTGTGGCAAGATTCTGTCTAACTGCGGTGAGTTAATAAAGATCTGGATCTCAGGTAAAGTTCATTGTGTCATTTCTGGGGGTTGGGCCTGAGAAGTATAAAAAGAAATTGGGACCCAGATTCCATGTTTTAATTTGGTTTTGTTTATGCGGAAAATCATTTTTAGCAATTAGAAACCCCCATCATCATAATGTCTTTGGTATTTGAAATATTATTTTTCTTAGCTCCATTTTTTTTTTTAAATGGCCTGTTTATCAGCTCTGTAAAGCAATCCCTTTTGTCCTCTCATCTAGATGAGGGACAAAACACCCACACAATTGTGTTTCTTGGGTTTTAAGAGATTATTGTGTCAAAAAGAGCATTGCTGTAATATGGACCAATCAGATAGGGTACTGCAGCCAATACACTTAAGCTGAATTGATATAGTGCAAGAAATAAGCAATTTTTAAAAGATGCCATTAGGCAAAATGCTGCTGCTGAGATATAAGCTGTTGGCTAGTTTTCATTATACAGATTCTTGAAATTTTCCCTTAATCTTCACCACATTTCATTATTATGTCTAATATTTATTTAGGTATCAACTATATAAAAAAGGAAAAACAGTGGGAACTCTACAAAATCTGATCCATTAATTTAATTTATATTGTTTCCATCCAAAAGTTGTAAGGCACATAAATGCCAGATTAATGTAATGGCATTCATAATAATTAGAAATGCATATAGCTTTTGCTTGGAGTAGAGACACTTTGGAAGACTGAGTTAGTTAGCTCAGCTCTTCTCTTGAAAGAAATTATTTTATTCTTTGGCAGGCAAGAGTATCGTTTCTGAAAGATGATTTTTATTTCTCTTCTTATGTTGCCATTCACTTATCTTGCCCTCCTCCTCTTCCTTACCAGTTCTGACATGTCTAATATTCTTTTTAATCCTCCAACACCCACATTGATTGACATTTTGAGGTAACGGTTCTTCTCACTGTTGTGCTGCTGAAATTGTTGAAGCAGTGCAGTCTCGAAGACAATAAAGAGATCCATAAAATATGCATACGCAGATGTCTATATTTCTGAAGATTGAAATTTCTCCTCCCATGCATACATAGATAAAATTCTTCAAGTGTCATATTGTGAAATGTGTTAAGCTTTAGATTCTCGGGCTAGCCAATAAGGCTAATTGCAAATACAGACTTTGTCACAAGAATGTTGAATTTCAGTAGTTTAAAAAATCATGTTCTAAGTATGATTTGGTATAACTCCAAACCAGAGGTGTCCAGCCCATAGAGTACTTAGATCTGGCCTGCAGGACCATCCTGGAAACAGCAAAGGAACAGCTGTTAATTGGTGTTTCCACCAATGAAAACAGACACACGTGGCCTTCCCGAGCTCCATTTTCACTGGCAGAGGATTGCAGGAGGCTGTGGCAGTGAAAAATTGAGTTCAGGAGCCAGTTTTCGCTGGCAGAGCATTTGGGCTACCACAGGCACTTTGACACAAGGAATGTTGAGCTGGCTATGTCCCTCCCCCCTGAGGTCAAACCTAACTCTGTTGTGGCCATGAATGAAATCAAGTTTGACACCCTTGCTCCAGACCATATGTCATGAAGTTAATGAATGAAGGTTAAGACAGAGGTACTCTATAGTCAAATATTACCTTAAATATCATACAATTTGAAGGTTTAATATTAATATTAAGAAAAAAATTGAAATCTTCAGCTTCCAGGCAATGTCAGCAATCATATAAATAATTCCAATATGAAGACCTACAAAGTAGACTGAAGATAATAAGATTTATTATAAGATTTATACTCTTCTTCCTTACTTCTGATTTTCAAAACTAAGTCTGGGAAACTGATTGAATATACCTACTTATCTTTTACAGAGAACCCTGAAAACCATTTCTTGCTAAAGGGCTGAACATATTTTAGATGACTAATATTAGTTGCCTAAAACTACTATTTCTGAATTTAGAAAAAAAGTAGAGGGTAATACAATACAATACAATAATACAATACAATAGCAGAGTTGGAAGGGACCTTGTAGGTCTTCTAGTCCAACCCCCTGCGTGGGCAGGAACCTTATACCATTTCAGACAAATGGCTATCTAATATCTTTTTAAAGACTTCCAGGGTTGGGGCATTCACAACTGCTGGAGGCAAGCTGTTCCAGAGGTTAATTGTTCTAACTGTCAGGAAATTTCTCCTTAGTTCTAAGTTGCTTCTCTCCTTGATTAGTTTCCACCCATTGCTTCTTGAGTAGAAAGTAGAGTTTTGTTTACAAGTCATATTTGTGTGGCCTGCTCTTGAATTGCACAAATATCTTTCTATTCAGGAAAAATAATTTTCTTGGAGGGGGGGGGATATGTCGATTATCTTATACAATATATTCAACTGGTACAAATTTTGCAAAATTAATACCTGAGATGAAATATTGGCCCAACTAGCTTGTGTTGTTTCCATATAAAGGAACATCAAAGTTCCCTTCAGAAAATATAACTTATTCATCAGTAGATGTCAAGTAAAATTAAACAGACCTTTGTTTTCACCTAATTCTTCCACAACACTGCATAATTCATACAAACCACAAGGTTAACTTCCAGCAATCTCAAATCACAAAATACCAATCAAACAAAAACCTCATGATAAAATGCCATCTCAGCCCTCTAGAGCCGTGTTTTTCAACCTTAACAACCTTAACATGTGTGGAATTCAATTTCCAGAATCAGCACGCTTTCCTCCAACCAGCATGCAGGCTGGACAATTCTGGGAGTTGAAGTCTACACATCTTAAATTTGAAAAAAACAACACCTACTGTGGTATCCTTAACACCAATATGCCTGTGGGTAATTCTCTTGGTATATGCAGAATCCTTATCCTTCCTCTTCATTTTTTTCATGTATTGACCTTAGGTTATCATATCAACTATTTTCAAAGGAGGCTTGCATTAGCTTGATTATCTATTGCCCATCTTTCTTGGGAACATTCTCGTAAAGTTGTCTAAACCTCTATGACCCTCCATGTTCTTGCATTCCACTTTCATTCACTCATAACTCTCATCCACCTGTCTATTCTCCATTTTCTGCCCTTCCTCTCTGTTTTTGTTTAGCTTTTCTTTGTCTTTATCTATCCTTCATCCTGTTTTTTACAAGGATTTCTAAGTCATTGAACAGTATCAGGAAAGGCCTCACTCCATTTTTCTTACTAGCTACAGCATCTCCCAATGACCGGATGGCTGTTCAATGCAAGACATTCTTCCATAACGAAAGAAGTGTTAACTACTTCTCATTTTCAAACCCAAAGGGAATAGAAAGTTACAAAACCATAGCTATGCTGTTTCTCTGAAAATAAGACCTCCCCAGATAATAAGCCCAATTGGGCTTTGGAGCATGTGCACTAGAATAAGCCCTCCCCTGAAAATAAGCCCTCCCTGAAAATATTGTAACACAGCAGCAGTCGTGACCACACTCGCCACCTCCTGCACCTCAAAAATAATAAGACCTCTCTGAAAATAAGGCCAAGCACTTATTTTGGGGTGGGGAAAACACAATACTTACAGACCTTCATTCTAACAATATTTTCCAGAAGAAGGTGGATTTCTAACATACTAAGAGTCCTTCACCACAGATGCTACGGTTCCAGTGAACTCAACTTCAATAACTTGCTTACCTATTTTTAAGGAGTGGTCCTGCTTCATAAGACACCTTTTAGTATTGACTCTTCCCTACCATATTTAATTCTATAAATCCAGTATTTCTTTTACTTGTATTATTTTAGCATACAAATTTCCCCTGGAAACCCATAAGCACTTCTCTGATTGCATATTATATATGGCAAACATTAGGGTTGGACTGAAAATTTCAGTCAATTAGGATTCACATGCAGAAACAAACATATTTAGATTAGCAATTGAATGAGAATGTTGGCATTTTTTTCAAGAAGAAACTGGATGCAAAAACTCCACAATCAATTTTAGAATTTTAGAACTAGACGATGTCTTGGATATGATCCTCAGAAATAGGAATCTTCTACTACTACAGCATTCCTTAAAATGGCAACCTTGATTCTGTTTAAATTCATTCAAGCAAGAAAAGCCCACACAGCAGTATATTTCTAGTAATAGCTCAAGCAATTAGAAAATAAATCTTAATATTTGGCTGACAAGTCTTCTCAAGATTCCTACCCACTGTTTACAGTCCTGTCTTCTTCAGCAACATTTTGTCTGACACAGCCCTTCATATATTCAAAGGCTGTGATTATATCTGCTTTCAATCTTTTCTACTCTGAGAAAAACTGATTTAATCTAGTTAAATTGGTTTAATAGTGATTCGCCATATGCAGGATATGGTAACAGTTTGAGATATAGATCGGTTTATAGTATCAGAGAATAAGACCATATCAATAGTGAGACAAAATAACTAACCCTGTTAGATGCTTAAACATTTTTATTCAAATATCCTAGGAGATTTAATATCTTTTCTTGGAAACGGTGATTACTTATTACAACTTATATGCAGTCTTTCTGCTTAGATAGACTTCCAAGGAGACTTACACAAAATATAAAACTTGATAGTGAAATAAACTGTAATTCAAATATAAAATCAAGAGCAATTAAAGAGAAGGTGAGAGATGCATTTGTCATTTCCCTAAATACTGGGAGCTGTTGTTTAGTTACTAAGTCACGTCTGACTCTTCACGATTCCATGGACCACAGCATGTCAGATACCCCTATTCTCCACTGTCTCCCAGATTCTGCTTCTCAAACCCATGCCCATTCCATCAATGACTCTATCTAACCATTTGTTTCTCTGCTGTCTCCTTCTCCTTTTGCCTTCAATCTTTCCCAACCTCAGTCTTTTCAAATGTGTCCTCTCTTCTCATTTGGTTGCCAAAGTATTTGAGCTTCAACTTCATTATCTGTACTTCCGAAGAGGAGTGAGTGTAAATTTCTTTTAGAATAGACAGATACTGGGAGAATGAAGGTTAAATTGACTTCACTGGGAGAACATTCTTTAACTTGTGACCCAAGAAGAAGGCCTTCTCTCACATGCTGGATAGCCAATCTTCTGGCAGTGGGAACATCTTCAGAAGTTTAGCCTGAAGCCTTTCTTTCTCATCTCCATATACAATGGTTCCACAATGTTTTTTGGGCCTACGAAAACTCTTCTAGCAACAGAATAAAATAGTTTAAAGCCAGTTTGTTTAAAAAAAATGGGGCAGACAAAAACATCATCTCTTCTGCTTGAAAGAGTGGCTTCAAACCTATTTCAGGTAGGATGGCGGGGGGGAAGATATACAAATGGAACCTTAATTTCAATGTAAATAAGGCATACATTTGAAACAGAGCAATCCCTGGAGTTTTTCTTCTTCTCAATGGTTTCATTAGCTTATCTATAATCAATCTACTCATTAGAAGTTCCTTCAACCTTGAAGGCCAATTGTGCCTATCCAGCTTGTCAAAAGAGGTGTGACACACCTTTACATACTCTCTCGTCCATTAAAATCTGGCACTGGCCCCAGACTTATTTATTTTTAATCCATTATTCATTGTGAATAATGATAATATACTTAAAGCCAGTCTAAATCTTATTGTGGTACCAAGCATCCTTATGAGGAAAGAAATCACACGGAACTAGGTGGCACCTCATTTGCACAAACTTCATATTGTGCTATTCCCCCCCCCCCCACTACTATTAGTAGTGACGGCACTGTGCTCTTTTCCTATGGCTTGAGCCCATTGCTACTAGTTTCCCTACCCCCTGGAAGTGCTAAGTAATTATTCATTTCCAACTCCTTCCAACTCCTTGGGCCATCTTTGATTCGTAGCAGCAATTTCCTTCAGCTTTCATTTCTTACTTGATTTTATAAAATTTCATTAAATCTATTTCCCAAATTTTCTTTGAGGTGGCAGAACCTCATAAAAGGCTCTCCCTTATCTTAACTGTAGTCTAGGGTACCCACTGAAAAATCCTATCTCAATTTCTCATTACTTTATTTCTACGACTTATTACTACAAGCACAAATAGGAACTGAATTAACTCCACTATGAGAGGGGGCAAAACTCATTTTCTTTGAAGCAATCTCAAGTGGTACTGGATCTGTGATGGTCTTTTCAAACGCACAAACCATTTCTGATCCAAAAAGGATAATGCAGGCATTTTTTAAAAAAGAAAACCCCTTATTTTTCCCTCTCCCATTGGCTTTTTTCTGTCCCACTTTTCAAAATATTGCAATTCCGGTCCAACAAGTGCTGTACAACCTATCTCTGATGCAGATGCAGATAAGGTACCTATACGGCTTAGAGATTTTGGGAAAAATTGTCTGATTCTTTAACTACTGTAGCACATCACCTCCATGCAAATTTCCATGCAGACTCTTCTGGTCTGTTGGTGTCTCCCTTCTTCCTGCACGTCAATATAGGTGTGTGTGTGTGTGTGTGTGTGTGTGTTTTATTGAAAGACCTCACGTGGGTAAAGTGTAGCCATATTCAAGCCAGCAAGTCACACACTAGGAATTCAGATGGGGTCGGGATGGTGGATGTTTATTAATGAGCACTGCTATTTCCTAATCTGATCAACACACCTATCTGGTTCTCTCACGCTCTCCTTTTTTCCCTTTCTCTCTCTTCCCCCACCTCCACGTACTCCACTAACAGAGTCTTTCTGACTCTCAACAAACGGTGTTTCAGTCTCTTAGCTGAATCATTTCTCTGAAGAAATTAGGCAAAAGGGTGGCGAAGGAGCAGATTGCGTCAATGCCACAAACCAGGAGCAGCTTTCTGTAATTAGAAGGTGAATTAAAATTCCAGGCATGTCCTTTTCTAAGCCAGGACCGGAGGGGGGTGGGGAAAAATGAGGTAAATCCTTTCCCCCTCTTCCCGCCCCCTGCCAGCACTAGGAGCCCTAACCAACCCTGAATGATCCTGCTCCATCCTTTCCTTCACCCCTCCCGCCATGCAAATGGGAACTGAACCAGCTGCGAAGCAAGACAATCAAGTGTTTCATTTAAAAAAAGAGCCAGTTCAGTATCGGCTGGGTAGGGAGAAGAAGAAGAGGAGAAGCCAGCTCCTTTCAAAAGAACAGCCAAAGCTCCCAGTGGGAGAGAAGGAACCCAAACTCTGGATTTCTTCAAACTCCTGGGAGGTTCCTCTTGATCCCTTTTACCACCGTGCTCACAGGAGAGATTGGATGCCATGGTTGAGAAAGATAGATGAGAGATAAAAGATAGATAGATAGATAGATAGATAGATAGATAGATAGATAGATAGATAGATAGTTCAATAGATGATAGATAGAAGATGTAGGTAGGTAGGTAGGTAGGTAGGTAGGTAGGTAGGTAGGTAGGTAGATAGATAGATAGATAGATAGATAGATAGATAGATAGATAGATAGATAGATAGATAGATAGATAGATAGATAGATAGATAGATAGATAGATAGATAGATAGATAGATAGATAGATAGATAGATAGATTTTGCAAACATGATTTCTTAAAAAGAGAACCATCTCTTTTTCCAGCCATATTCATCTCTTTTCCTAAGAACTCCCAAATTCAGTATTTCTGGAAAGTATTCAGGAAGCAATGTCTGTATTCAGTCATATTTATGAAAGGCCATCTTCCCCATGCTTGGCCAAAAACGCGCTCATCTCCAAATCTTCCCCTAAGTGCCTCCTGCTGCCCACCTCTCTTCTTGAGAGATTGGGGAGGCAGGGGAGGAGATAAAATTAGCAGGATTGTGGCCATCCCTGCTCCATTAAACAACAATAACAACAACAGAAAAGAAAGAGTTGACCCTATGCCACACACTCCGATATCCAACCTACAAACCCAGGCTGGTGAAAAGGTTTTGTGAGTCTCACTCCCTCAGCCTTCCTAACTTGCAAAGGGGAAGCCGGTTGGCATTAAAACAACAATAAGGTGAAACTCCTTCAAGGAAAAGGAACAGCATCTGCCAGCCTGTGTCTGCGTGTTTTCTCTACCAAGGTCTACTTGTGGGTCTTAAACAAAAATATTGTGTGTGTATGTGTGTGTGCATGTAGATAGATAGATAGATAGATAGATAGATAGATAGATAGATAGATAGATAGATAGATAGATAGATAGATAGATAGATAGATAGATAGAGTTTTGCCTTGCTTTTTAGCCCCACTTTCTAAATAGCAACCTCAGGGTTGACTGAGAGGGTGAATGAAAGAGGATGAATCCTCCGGGGCTAATTTTGTCGGAATCTCCCCTCGTTTCAGTGGCATGCAGGACCCAACTCACGTCTCCGCTTGAGCGTCCTGCAAAGAATATTTATTCGGCACAAATTTCAGTGACTGCATTGAACGCCAGCCTTGGCAAGCAAATTGCATTTTTTGCCTATCGCAGTTGAGGGAGCCTGGATTCCCCCCCCGCGCCTTCTCTCTCTCTCTCTCTCTCTCTCTCTCTCTCTCTCTCTCTCTCTCTCTCTCTCTCTCCCTCTCTCTCTCTCTCCCTTTCTTTTATGGGAAGAAAAGAAAAGAAACCTCCATCCCATCTCCCTCCCTCCCCCTCCACTCCTCTTTCCCCCAGTGACCGCTGATTTGGCAAAGCCCCCCGAGTCCGGATTCGCGGAATAAAAAAAAAAAAACGAGGTTCGCGGAAATAAACGAGGGGAAAACCTTGAGAAAGGACAACGCGGCGGCGTCCGCACACCTCGGGCAAAGCCCGAATCTCCGGCCACCATCCCTTAAGAATCCGCCCGGCGTTCACTTGCAATCCTTTTTTATTTTTAATATCACCCCCCCCCTTTCCTTCTCTCCCCTCCGGCTTCTTGAGGAGGGGAAGTGGGGGTCGTCACATCCCTTTGCCCCGCGCCCTTACCTTTCACCGAGGAGAGCATCCAGAAAAAGACGAGGTTCCCCAAGGTAAATCCACTTTTAATCCCCATGATTTTGCCCAAGATGCACAAGTCCGGGCGGCCGCATTTCCCACATCCCCTTTGCCCCAGATCTGCGGCGACGGCGGCGTCGGCGTCGGCTTTCCTTGGCCAGGTGGTCTCTTTGCAGTAGTAGGAAATCCTTTGCATCTTTTTTTCCCCCCTTCTCCTCCGAGCGAACGAGCGGAGCGAACGAGCTTTGCCCCCCACACGCCGTCACCCCCAATAGGAAGGAACTGCTGGCTTGCCTGCCTCTGCCTTCGCCGTTTGCCCCCACCCCACCCCTCCTTCGTCGCCTTCTTCCTCCTCTTCCTCTTCCTCCTCCTCCTCTCCTCCTTGCTCGCTTCGGTCCAAGGCGCAGTGGAGGAGTTCGCGCGGAGCGGCGTATGTGTGTGTGTGTGTGTTCGTGTGTGTGTGTGTGTGTTGATGGTGCGCGGTCACAGCTCCGAGTGAACGGCGTTTCTGGGATACCACAGCAACCTTGACGAGCAGGACTCAACCATCTCTCCGGCGGGGGCAGCGAGGCTCTCGGCTCAAGCAAGCCCGACTCTGCCGCCAGCCAGCCCGAGGCTGCCTCGAACGCCTTGCCACTAGCTTCCCCGCTCTCTCTCTCTCGCTCTCTCTTGAGAGGAATAAGGAGGGAGGGAGGGTGGGGGGCGCGGAGGGCTTGTTTCCAGAAGAACCGAATCCAAACGGTGTAATTTTTAAGGCTCCCGAAACGAGCCGCGGAGAGCAAATCTCAGGAGCGGAGCGCCACGGAATTGACTTAGACGCGCTTCGCAATTGACCAGACCGCAGCTCGAAATTGACACGCTTCTTTCTTTCTTTCTCTCTCTTTCTCTCCCCTCCCGTTTGCTGGGGACTCCGGAGCAAACGCCGCCTCTTCTCTTTTCGTTTCCCCTTATTCTCTCGTCGCTATTTAGGAAACCTTGGAGTTGGGGGTGGGTGGGGTGGGGGGGTTTCCTGGTGGTGGTGGTTGGCTTTCTGATCGGATGGATGATTATTGGTCGTCTTCTTATTTTGGGAAGAAGGTTAGGGGTGGGGGGAAAGCTCGCCTTCCAGTTGGAAAATTAAAATAAAATAAAATAAAATAATAGTAATAATAAACCCTTAATACCCCAAATCGGATGCCCGCGGGATAGGATTCGCCGCCACCTTCAAGGAACAGCCGAGAACCCGTTGAAGCGGACGTGTCTCCATGTCCGCAGGCGGCCGGTAAGAAGGAAGAGAGAGAGGGAGAGAGACCAAGGACGCAGCTGTGCTGGAGCCGGGAACGCTCGCCCAGCGCACCGTATACATGCGCGGAGGGCAAGCCGGACCCAAGAGCGCCCGCGCTGGTGGGCACCTGGTTCTTCCCTCCCCTCCCTCCCTCACCGCCCCATTCGCGGCGCCAGGCGTTGCCCTCGGACTTGAAGGGTCTTGGATAACGACGGGAGGCGCGGTTAAGGTTGATTCTGATGCCAGCGACCAAAGGGGGCGCGGCAGGGGTGGAAAGGGGGGGGTGGGACTAGCACGCTGAGTGGAACAGGCGTCTACCCCCAAAGCAATACTGACGCCCTTCCCTCCCCGAGTCTTTCTCTTCCCCATCAAAGGTCCCTTCTGGCTTTCTTTTCCGGGTCCCCCCCGCGGCACCTAGGTTTTTATTTTTATTTTTTCTCTTCCCCTTTCCTAAATCTTAGAGCCCAACCTAGGCTCTAATTTTGTTACATTTTACAAGTTGCCCAAAAGGAAAGGGTGGGGGAGGATAGGAAGAAGAAGCCCGGAGCAGTGGGGGGGGGGGGGTGTTGAAGGAGGGATAAGTGGGGGGGGGAGCGAGAGAGAGAGAGAGAGGAGAGCTTTTTGCAACTCAGGCGTGGAGAGGCAAGGGGGACGGGAGAAAAAGAGAGATGCTCAGCTGGAACTACAATGAGGCGCGCTGGACTGGTCCGAAAGGGTTAAGGTTGGGCAAGGAAAGAGCTCTTGCGCCATCTACCGCACGCCAAAGGAGCGCCGGCTTTTTTCTGACATCTGTAAAAGAGAAAGTGGGGGGGGGGTAGGCTAGAATGGGAGCCGCTTTTTGGCTTCCCTCCTCATCTTCATCCTCATCGTCCCTAAGGCCGGTGAGGAGCCACGTTTCCTCAGCGAGTGCATGTGGGATGAAGCGTAGGAGCAAGATGGGGAGGGGGAGGTGTGTGTTTGAGAGAGGAGGAGGGGACCAGAGTTCCCTCCACAGGGTTTTTCCACAGCTGGTTCCCCCCTCCCCCCCCCCCCGCTCTCCCTTCCTCCACCTTCGCTTGTGTAAAGGGGTCGAAATGGTAGAGATCGTGTGAAAGCGATGCTAGGTGCACTGCTGAGCAGAGAGAAGATGTTAGTGGGATGGGGGGGGGGCACCAAGGGAGATTCGCTTCCTTGTCTTCTTTGAATTTGTGAATGCTCCAACACTGGACGTTTTTTTTAAAGAAAAGATTCATTTGTCTGAAATGGTATAGATTAGTGTTTCTCAACCTTGGCAACTTTAAGTCCTGTGGACTTCAACTCCCAGAATTCCCCAGCCAGCTATGCTGGCTGGGGGATTCTGGGAACCGAAGTCCACAGGATTTAAAGTTGCCATGGTTGAGAAACACTGGTATAGATGGATGTTGTGAATGGTATAGCTTCCTGCCTAAGCAGGGGGTTGGACTAGAACAGGGGTCCCCAACCTTTGCAACTTTAAGTCTGAAGGACTTCAGCTCCCAGACTTCTCCAGCCAGCTTTGCAGGCTGGAGAATTCTGGGAGCTGAAGTCCTTCAGACTTACTCCATCGCTGGCCATAGGGGGCGAACATCTTGCCCCTGTGGATGGGGCGCGCAATTTGGGTGTCCTCCTGGATACCCGGCTGTCAATGGAAGATCAGGTGACAGCCGTGGCCAGGAGGGCGTTTTACCAGGTTCGCCTGGTACGCCAATTGCGCCCCCTATTGGATCGGGACGCCCTTCGCACAGTCACTCATGCCCTCGTGACGTCCCGACTGGACTATTGCAACTCTCTCTACATGGGGCTTCCCTTGAGGTGCACCCGGAAACTTCAGCTAGTCCAGAATGCAGCCGCGCGAGCAATTATGGGTACCACAAGGTACACCCATGTAACACCGCTCTTGCGCGAGCTGCACTGGCTGCCTGTCGTCTTCCGGGTGCGCTTCAAGGTATTAATTATCATCTTTAAAGCGCTCCATGGCTCGGGACCTAGCTATCTGCGGGATCGGATCCTGCCTCATACATCCTCACGGCCGATTCGCTCCCACAGAGAGGGACTTCTCCGGGTGCCGTCCACTAGACTTTGTCAGCGGGCGATACCCAGGGGAAGGGCTCTCTTTGTGGCGGGCCCAGCCCTCTGGAACGACCTCCCCCCCGATATTAGGACCACCACGGACCTCCGCTCCTTCCGTCTTAAATTGAAAACACACTTTTTCTGCCTTGCCGGCCTGGGATAGCTACTCCTCTGTTTTTAGGGTTTATTGGGGATCTCTAGTTAGATAGTTTTAACGGGTATTTTAGCACAGGTCACTTAATTTAATGTATTTTTAATGACATATGTATATAGTTATTGTTCTTATTCCTCCTGTGCACCGCCCCGAGTCCCTGTGGGGAGAGGGTGCGGTTTATAAGAAATAAATTATTATTATTATTATTATTATTAAAGTTGCAAAGGTTGGGAACCCCTGGACTAGAAGACCTCCAAGGTGCCTTCCAACTCCATTATTCTATTCTATTTTGTGGGGTTGCCCACTAGTATGAACTCTATTTTTATGAGTGATCTTCTGTCTAACTTCTGAGCTTCGCATTTACCTGTAGGTAAATTAATACCTGCTGTTAAATTAATACCTACTTTCATTGGACTGATATCCACCTTCAGAAGAGTTTGTCTATAAGTCGATCTCTGCTTCAACGGGCAAAGTAAAATTTATTTATTTTATTTAGTTAGCTAGTTTGTCATTCGTGTACACGATAACAGGAATAAGAATAAACATAAATAAGAACACAGGAAATGGGAACAAATAAATGGGGACAGTGGGATAGGGATGCTAGGGCACGCAGGTGTGCTTATGCACACCCCTACTGACCCCTACTGAATGGGGTGAGGTCAACAGCAGACAGTCTAAGGTTAAAGTTATGGGGGTTTGAGGATGTAACCACAGAGTCAGGTAGTACATTCCAGGCATTGACCACTCTGTTGCAGAAGTCGTATTTTCTGCAAAAAAAAAAAAAGGAAGAACAGTCAGAAATACAAGTTTTGTCTTTTCATCCAAGACTGAATCATAAGATAAGGCCTCCATACAGTTAGGATTGACTCTTGGTGATGATCATCCATGTAGTTTTAGAAACAATTTGTCATTCCACTCCTCTTCCAGGACATATTGGAAGGCTGGTTTACAATCTTTGTTGTGATCTTCTCATCCAATTCTATCCAAGGCCATCCTGGCGGATTATTTTTGAATTCATACAAAATGCTGTTGACTGCCCATGTGCACATCATAACTGCAGAGAATTAAAAAAAATAAGGCAATAGAGTTAATGGGTAAGGCATTTGTCTTGCATTCAGATTAATTTTGGAAACTGAGTAGCTAGCATCTCCATTGAAGCTGTAAAAAAAAAAGCAGGGTTGAAAGTCTAAAAGTCAGTGGCAATAATTCCAGCCAGGCTTAATGATGGGGAACCAGCAGGGTTTCCAGGTCTTGCTTACAACTTCCAGCAGTTCTACCCAACATAGTTAAGAGTGAAGGATGATGGGAAGTGTAGTTTAAAAAGATATGTGTAGTTTAGAAAAAAAATATGGCTAGATTGAGGGACAGTCTGAACCAATGAGTGTCAGTTTCCTGTGTTCTAAAATATGTTCCTGGGCTTATAAAAGAAAAGTCACTGTTTTGGAGAAGGAAATTTGTTTTCTTTGTATATATTTCCTAAGGGTACATGGGTAATTTTTTTGTTAAATCTTAGTTTGCTTAACCATGAATAAACTACAACTAGCTTCACTCACACATCCCACTTAAGTCAAAGAATTTACTAATTAGTAAGTTGGCTTCACCCATTATATTTTGTTTGTTTGTTTTATCTCACAATTATCATTTTATAAATAAGTCCTTCACTTTCTTGCTTAAAGAACTAGAAGTTAGTGTCCTGATTTCCTATCTTGCTAGACCATCTTTATCACTTAGTGCAGGGATGTCCAAACTTGGGAACTTTAAGACTTGTGGACTTCAACTCCCAGAATTCCCCAGCCAGCATAGCTGGCTGGGAATTCTGGGAGTTGAAGTCCACAAGTCTTAAAGTTCCCAAGTTTGGACATCCCTGACTAAGTGCAACATATGAATCTAGCATATCACTGAAACAAATCTAGAAAGCGAAGATTATGGTTAGCTTGTTTGGCTGCTTAATTTCCATTGGACATTCCATAGGATTTTGCATTCTTGCAATTGCCTTCCTAGTTTGACTTGGGATTCATACCCATCATACAACTTGGCTTGTCCTCTCTACCTCTCGTCTCCAATTTTGCTGGTTTTCTGAAAGCAAAATTATTTGTGCTGCTGGCAGAGTCCTCTGCTGGTAGAAAGTGATCTCAAGCAACAGAAAGACATTTCAGGCAAAGAAATTATTTGTGCCTCACCCATCTGATCCTAGATGAGGAGTGCGACCTACCCATTTCAGAAAACCTTTTTCAACTATAGGCCCAACTTAAAGGCTGGGTTTCCACAACCTACAACCTGAACCTTTTCAGGTTACAATACAATACAATAGCAGAGTTGGAAGGGACCTTGTAGGTCTTCTAGTCCAACCCCCTGCATGGGCAGGAATCTTATACCATTTCAGACAAATGGCTGTCTAACATCTTTTTAAAGACTTCCAGGGTTGGGGCATTCACAACTGCTGGAGGCAAGCTGTTCCAGAGGTTAATTGTTCTTACTGTTAGGAAATTTCTCCTTAGTTCTAAGTTGCTTCTCTCCTTGGTTAGTTTCCACCCATTGCTCCTTGTCCTGCCCCCAGGTGTCTTGGAGAAAAGTTTGACTCCCTCTTCTTTGTGGCACCCTCTGAGATATCGGAACACTGCTATCATGTCTCCCCTGGTCCTTCTCTTCATCAAACTAGACATACCCAGTTCCTGCAGCCGTTCTTCATATGTCTTAGTCTCCAGTCCTCTAATCATCTTGGTTGCTCTTCTTTGCACTCTTTCCAGAGTCTCCACGTCTTTTCTACATCGTGGCGACCAAATTAGTCTATGAAGTTCTGTGAACCTATCAAATAATTTTAAAGCTGAGTCCATTTTTAAAAATATTCACGTTTTCTTTATTTTTTTAAAAAAAAACTAATATCTTCATGTCTGCAGGAGTCAGTAGATGAAACATTATAGTTTGAAGATAACAATTACTTTAAAAAATGGACTTTTTTTAAAATACTTGTGAGCCATCAAGAATCATTTAATAAACAAACACTTAAACAAATTCCTTCTGAGATCTGGGAATCCAGCCATTCACATAAGAATTACCTCCTCCTGAAGGAATTACCTCCTGAAGCTATTAGGCAGATGAATACAGGTACTTTTCTTTCAATCATGCAGGAATCCATTTTCTAAAAGTGCATAATGAAGAATTTGGGATGTCTATGTCAGGTCCATACATTAAACTGATTTATTGCTACAAAACCTGTCTACAGGAATCTTCTCAACTAACAGCAACTAGGTAAAGGTTGCCCTCGCACATATGTGCTAGTTGTTCCCAACTCTAGGGGGTCATCTCTGTTTCAAAGCTGAAGAGTCAGCGGTATCTGAAGACATCTCCATGGTCATGTGGCCGGCATGACTAAACACCGAAGGCGTACGGAACACTGTTACCTTCCCACTAAAGGTGGTCCCTATTTTCTACTTGCATTTTTACATGCTTTCGAACTGCTAGTTTGGCAAAAGCTGGGACAAGTAACAGGAGCTCTCTCCGTTATGTGGTGCTAGGGATTCAAACTGCCAAACTGCTGATCTTTCTGATAGACGAGCTCAGCATCTTAGCCACTGAGCCACCACATCCCGCAGAACAGCAACTGCTTAGAGTTAAATAAAGGCCAGGACAATTCAAGGGTAGGTTGGACTTAAGTCCACTTGTGGCTATGTAAAGATTATAGGCTAATCCACCCTTTTGAATGCCCCCATGTTCTTCCATTCATTCTCCTATGGGCTATCTTCGATAGCTTTCCTCAGCCCAGTAATTTTCAGTTTTTACTACGAATCTCATTATCCCTTGCCAGCAAATCCATAAATGATTGGAGTTGCAACCTGATCTTCTTCAAGGCACGTTCCCTGACTTGACACTGAAAAGGACAGAATAGTTTCCTTCCATGCATGCTTCTATCAAATATAATCTGAATACCAGTAGATGTCTCCCATTGTCTCCCGCAGTGATAAGAAATGAGAAGTATGAAGGCCACTTCTCCAGGAAAGGATACGGGATCTAAAATACTTACCTGAAATATCAGAAATAAAGCACTCAGTCTCCCAGCCTGCTCCATAACTCATAATAAAATGAAATTCAATTGTGAAAAAAGTAAGGTTCTACATTTAGGCAAGAAAAACAAAATGCACAAGTACAGTATAGGTGGTACCTTGCTCAATAGTAGCAACTGTGAGAGGGATCTAGGAATCTTAGTGGACAACCATTTAAATATGAGCCAGCAGTGTGCAGCAGCTGCCAAAAAAGCCAACACAGTTCTAGGCTGCATAAACAGAGGGATAGAATCTAGATCACGTGAAGTGTTAATGCCACTGTATAGTGCCTTGGTAAGGCCACACTTGGAATACTGCATACAGTTTTGGTCGCCACGATGTAGAAAAGACGTGGAGACTCTGGAAAGAGTGCAGAGAAGAGCAACCAAGATGATTAGGGGACTGGAGACTAAAACATATGAAGAACGGTTGCAGGAGCTGGGTATGTCTAGTTTGATGAAGAGAAGGACCAGGGGAGACATGATAGCAGTGTTCCGATATCTTAGGAGAAATTTCCTGACAGTTAGAACAATTAACCTCTGGAACAGCTTGCCTCCAGAAGTTGTGAATGCCCCAACCCTGGAAGTCTTTAAAAAGATGTTAGATAGCCATTTGTCTGAAATGGTATAAGGTTCCTGCCCACGCAGGGGGTTGGACTAGAAGACCTACAAGGTCCCTTTCAACTCTGCTATTGTATTGTATTGTATTGTATATTTCCATGTTGGAGAAAGCTGAATTTGCCATGAAGGAATGATGCCAAAAATAAGGCACCAGAACTACTTTCACGTAATGTCCTTTTCCTCTCAAAACTCTACTTCTTTTGAATCATTGAAGCGTACTTGAGAGGGGTGAATTTATCAACTTTTGTTTCTCGATGTTGCTTATTTTTATGAATTGGTTGAATTCTGTTTGCCAAGCTTGAGATTTATGCTTTTAAATTTGTGTGTGTTTTGGTACAGCATTTCTGAAACATATGCATTTTCTTTTCAGTGTTACTTACTATACTTTTATGCAAATAGTGTTTTCTGCTATATTCCATTTATGTCTGTTTTCATGAATTCTTATGCATTTCCATAAGAGATTCCTTCTACTATACTTTTTTTAATAAAAAGTGATAAAAGACACAGATTTTTTTAAAAAAATGTGAATTTCAAAGTGTCAGCTTATATTTATCATGTATAGCCTAACATTAAGGCATATTACTCCAATTTATCTATTCCACTGATTTTCAGCAGGTTACTGCACCAAACTCAAGCTTCAGATTTTCATGACCTGAAGGTAGAATAAAAAAGTTTTATTCTTTCCAATATTAAGTAGATTGTTGCTTGCTTAAACTATATTCTCTATTTGAGTCCAAATAATATGGCAAACAAAAAGGGACATGGTGGCTCAGTGGCTAAGATGCCGTGGTTGTCAATCAGAAAGGTCAACAGTTCAGCGGTTCGAATCCCTAGCACCACGTAATGAGTGAGCTCCCGTTACTTGTCCCAGCTTCTGCCAAACTAGCAGTTCAAAAGCACATAAAAATGCTAGTAGAAAAATAGGAACCACCTTTGGTGGGAAGGTCATGCCGGCCACATGACCACGGAGATGTCTTTGGACAGTCCTGGCTTGTTGGCTTTGAAAAGGAGATAAGCACACACACACCCTCCTTAGGAATGACTAGCACATATGTGCGAAGGGAACCTTTACCTTTACCTTACCAGCAATATTGTGCTATATCGGCCATATCAAAACATTCAGACGCATGCTTTGTGTTTTCATTTTTTATTTATTTTAATAAAACATTTATGTATAAAGGTTACATAAAGATTACATACCTACCATCTCTGTCCTAATATTCCCTTGTATTTGTATTCATTTCATGTATTCATAATCATGTTTATACTTATATCTGTTATCTAATTCATGCTTGATTAATTAAATAAAATGCAAAAAATGTTCAGATATGCACACTCGCATATATTAGTAAGAATGATCAGATTATGTGTTGAAATATATATTTTATTTTTTTCAATTTGATTTTAAATATATTCAATGGGGAACATTCTTAAGAATTCAGTGGGGTTTTTTTCCTCCTCTAAAAATCTAACTTCATGAGAGTTCTCCAGAATTCCACCTCCATGAGATTTATAAGAGTTGGGGTGTAAATGTGGATTATGTCATGTTTCTAGACTTTTCATCTGGTACCTTAATTACATTTTAATTTATATTGTTTTACCTTTTGAATGACAACTTTGTAGCCACCTAATTTCATTTCGTATCTTGCACTTTGTTGAATATGTTTTTTTTTAATTCAACCCTATTTTTAGTGTGTTTTATTGTCATTGAGCTTAGCTATTGGGCAGTTTTAAAATTGTATATAAGTAAACAAATAACTGCAGTGTATTTGCTTTTTGGCATGATCAAATATCCTATTGATCCCATGGGCAGAGGTCAAGGATGAAAATGACTTGCCAAGGCCCATTAACTCAATCGCTATGATTAAATACTCTCAGGATTCTGAGTAGAGTATTGAGATGGGGAATGGACAGTTATTTCAATAACCCAATCATCAGGGTCATGCTTGCTAAAAGATGCCACTGGGAAATGATGATCTGTGATGAGCTCTCCTGATGACTTTGCTACTTTATTTTGTATACCTGACATCTTTTTCTAATCACTCAAGAGTGAGATGGGCCAGCTCATGCTGGTTGAGTGGTTTGAATGGCTCATAAGGCAAAGATATCAATCTGTTGGGTAGAGAACTAGAAACAAACGTGTCAGATCCTCTAGAGGACTAGTATTGGTCTATCCATTGGCTTTTTGCTAAAGCCTGAAAGCTGAGAAGATACTAATTTATCAGGGAGGAAAGCGTCTACAGAAATACAAATGAGATCAATGGCTTTCATCAGTTTCCAAGTTAGCTACTATAACTTTGATTAATATCAGAGATGAACTAAGATGGATTTGAATCAAAAATCACTTTTGTGGTTCATTCATTCCAGCTTTCCATTACTGAGTTGTTGTCTCTTTCATCTTATTTTATCACCTCAGGGTATTCATTGAAAGCTGAATTCACAGGCATGCTAAGCTAAAAGGTGAACCCAGCCAGTATACTTATTTTATGATTCACTCTATAGGGCGAATCTAATCTGAATTGGCAGTAGGGCTTCCTGATCTTAGATTGCACACATTTGCTTGATGGCAGCAGTTATAGAAACTTCCAGTTCTTTGCTGCCATCTAAAGGCCATTTGGATTTTGCAAACCACATCAAGACCAAGGTATGCCTCTATTCCATTTAGCTCAGTATTGTCTCCCTTGATTACCCATGACAAAAATCTTAATTTTACCAGAAATTCCATTAACTGGAGCCACAGTTTCATGGACATCTATTTATTGCTTCTGAGCTGCAACTTTTCTTTCCTTTGCTTTTGCTTTCTAGCTCCCCTGTTGAGTCCTCAGCCCAGACAGCAAGTCTGGTAACCTTTGAGTCACCGCATTCCGGAACAGATCAGGCAGCTGTGTTAATTGACTGAGACGAGCTGTCTGGAATCTGTCTGGAAAGGAGTTACATGTTGCAATTGCTTGCTAGGAGTTTCCTGCCTGGTAACTCTATATAAGAAGTTGCCAGAGAAGAAACCTTGTCAGTTGAATTCTTGTGCTGTTGTAAGAGTGTGAATAAACGTTCCTGTTGTTTTGACCATGCCTGAGTCGGAATCCTTTGTCTGATCTAACACTGGCGACGAAGGTGGGATTCAGGCCGTGGCCTTAGAACGCAACGGGTAACGAATACTTCAACAACAGAGCGCAGCGCAACGCACAGCCTCACCATGGCTACGGCGACAATGCCTCCGTTTGCACCGTTCGACCCGATGAAGGAACAATGGGCTTCCTTCTTAGCCCGGTTCGAGTGCTTCTTGATAGCCAGCGACTACGGCGAACTCGCGCCTGCCAGGAAGCTGAGCCTATTCCTCCAGTGCGGCGGCCCTGAATTGTTCGCTACCGCCCGAACCATAGCAGCACCCGCAGCGGTGCATGAAGTGCCGTGGGACGATCTCCTGGGCCGCCTGAGAGCACACTATGCGCCGGCACCTTCCCGCATAGCGCATCGCTATGCATTCAGGCAATGTGTGCAACAGCCGCAACAGTCGGTAGCCGAGTTCCTGCAGAAATTGAGAGCGACCGCAATTCCCTGCGAGTTCCCTGCTGGCTTCCTGGAGGAATCCCTACTGGAGCAGTTTGTATGCGGCGTAAGAGACATCCGCCTAAAGCGCCGCTTGCTTTCAAAAACTGTCCTGACTCTCGAGCAAGCGGTGGAAGAAGCACGCGCGACAGAATTGTCGGAGATCTCCACATCCGACATGGGCCGCGCGCGCCCTCCTCTTTTCCCCACTCCGCGAGCGTGTCTGGTAGATGAAATAGCGCCGCTGGATGAGCTGGAGGAGGAAGACCGTGGGGACTGCATGAGGGTGACCGGGCGCGTGCCGAATCACGCATTCACACCGCAGCAGAAGTCCGGGAACTGCCTAGGCTGCGGAGGGGCCCACCAGAGACCAGAGTGCCCATTCAAGGCATCGGTGTGCCGCAGATGTGGCAGGAAAGGACACCTAGCAGCTGTGTGCCGTGCTGCCGCTCCAGCGACAACGCCAGCTGCCGCCTCCAGAACCGTTCCACCAGGACAACGAGGGTCGCAGAAGCGTTCAGGACGCTACCAGCCACAGCCGACCGACTGCTTCGCGCTGGCGGAGATGCCCCCAGCTCTAAGCTACGACCAGGCAGAGAGTAGGAGACTGTCAACAGTGGTTTGCTTAGAGGGGGTGGGGGTAAAAATGGAAATAGATTCAGGGTCCTCTAGATCACTCATGTCCTGGGCGCATTTAGTTAAGCTTTGCCCCAAGCTCAGGAAGCGGGATCTCGGCCCCACGGCAACGATCCTGAAAGATTACCAGGGCTCACAAATTCCCATTCTAGGTCTGCACAGAGTGAGAGTAGACTACGGCCCCTTCCACGGATCCCTTCCCATCCTGGTAGTGGCCAAACCCCTAGCTGCCTTGATCGGATTGGACTGGTTTCCAGCCTTGGGACTGTCAGTCCAAGGAGTACACAGCGTGCCAGCCAGTTCTCCGGTAGACGAAGTAATCAGAGAGTTCAACGACGTCTTTGATGGCAGCTTAGGAACGTACAAAGGCACTCCAGTTTCCCTAAATTTGGACCCCCAGGTTGCTCCAGTCCGCTTGAAGGCCCGCAGGCTGCCGTTCGCGCTGAAGCCCAAGGTTGAAGCGGAATTGGATCGATTGGTGGCGCAGGGCGTGCTCGAACCCGTCGATCAGGCGAAATGGGAGACCCCCATTGTGGTCCCCATTAAGCCCGACGGGTCCGTGAGGATCTGTGCCGACTATAAGTCGACGATCAACCTCGGGCTTCAGGCGAACCCATACCCGGTTCCGGTGGTGCAAGACCTACTCCACTCATTGGGACGAGGTCGAGTGTTCGCGAAACTGGATATGGCGCAGGCCTACCAACAGCTCCCGGTGGATGACGAGGCTGCGGAAGCGCAGACCATCGTGACCCACCGTGGGGCTTTCCGCTGTCGCCGTCTCCAATTCGGCGTGTCCGTAGCCCCGGGGATCTTCCAGAGCCTCATGGAGCGACTGCTCCATGGGCTCCCTGGCGTTGTACCGTATTTTGATGATGTCCTGATTGCTGCTTCCAGCATATCAGAACTCGCCAAAACGTTACGGAAGGTCCTCAGAGTTTTCAGGGGCGCGGGTTTAAAGTTGAAATGCAGCAAATGTACGTTTGCTGCGCCTAGGGTGGAATTCCTGGGTTTCATGATTGACGCCCAAGGAATTCACCCAACCCCCTCCAAGGTCGAGGCCATCCAAAAGGCCCCCACTCCTGCCTCCAAAACGGAGCTGCAGGCATTCCTCGGCCTTTTGAATTTCTACGCGCCGTTTATTCCCCATAAGGCATCGCTAGCCGAGCCGCTGCATCGGTTGCTCGACCGATCCACGGCCTGGCACTGGGGCAGCCGCGAAGCACACGCGTTCGCGGCTGTCAAAGCCATGCTCACGTCAGATGCGGTACTAGTCCAGTACCATGACAGGCTTCCTCTGACGCTTGCATGCGATGCCTCCCCTTTTGGCCTGGGGGCTGTCCTTAGCCACGTCTTTCCAGACGGCTCAGAAGCCCCCATTGCTTTTTACTCCCGGACAATGTCTCAAACGGAGAGAAACTACAGCCAAATCGACAAGGAGGCTTTGGCTGTAGTGTCCGGGATTAAGAAGTTCCACAATTACCTCTATGGGCGGACCTTTTCTGTTGTCACGGACCATAAGCCGCTCCTTGGGCTATTGGCCGGTGACCGTCCGACCCCCCCCATCCTGTCGCCCAGGATGACCCGCTGGACGGAATTCCTGGCAGCGTATGACTATACCCTGCTATACCGTCCTGGCAAGCAGATAGGGCATGCTGATGCCCTAAGCCGCTGCCCTCTCCCGGGGCCGGATCCGGCCCCTGTGCCTGCTCTCTCTGTCCTGATGGTCGCGGAGTCGGACTTGCCCCTGTCCTCTCCCGCCGTTGCCGCTCACACCCGCGCAGACCCCGTCCTCGCCCAGGTCTGCCGATGGGTGCTGAGGGGCTGGCCTTCGGGCAGCGTGGCTGAAAATTTTCGGCCTTACAAGTCACGCCAGCTGGAGCTCTCGCTCCATTGCGGGTGCTTGTGTTGGGGAGATCGGGTCATCGTCCCTTCCCCTCTCCGGCACATGGTTCTTCAGTCGCTCCATGCCAACCACCCAGGCATCGTCCGTATGAAGGCATTGGCCCGGAGCTATGTCTGGTGGCCCGGCATGGACGCTGAAGTGGCGGAATGGGTGGCCGCCTGCTCCTCCTGCCAATCGTCCCGGCCGGCCCCGCCGGTCTCCCCGCCGAGGGAGTGGGACGCCCCCAGGTGCCCATGGTCCAGGCTCCACTTGGATTTCGCGGGTCCCTTCCATGGCCAGAATTTCCTCGTGGTGGTGGATGCGTTCTCACGCTGGGTGGAGGTGATTCTCATGGCTTCCACCACAGCGGAGAGCACGGTGCGTGCCTTGCGCCGTCTGTTCGCAACCCACGGGTTGCCGGACGTCGTTGTGTCCGACAACGGACCCCAATTTCAATCCTCCACCTTCTTGGACTTTCTGGCCACCCAAGGGATCCGCCACGCGCCGGTCGCCCCTTATCACCCGGCGTCTAATGGACGCGCGGAACGAGCCGTGCGCTCAGCCAAGGAAGCCTTGGCCCGTTTGGATAAAGGGGACTGGCAGGCAAGGGTGGCTGCGTACCTTTTGGGACAGCATGTCACACCTTGCCCGGCCACAGGGAAAAGCCCCGCGGAGCTCTTGATGGGCCGACGCTTGCGGACCACTCTGGACAGACTGCACCCCGATTACGACGGGTTGCAGAGGGGCAACCTGCAGATTCCCACTCCTCGTTTATTTGAAATTGGGGACCTGGTTTGGGCAAGGAACTTTTCAGGGGAGCCGCGATGGGTTGCCGCAACCATTTTGGACGTAACCGGACCCTGTTCTTACAGAGTCGGCCTTCAGGATGGATCCGAGTGGCGGCGCCACCTGGATCAACTGAGGCGCCGCCTGCCCGAAACAGCAGTCACCACGCCAGGCCGTTCCTGCCCGTTGGCCCCCGTTGGGCCGTTGTTCTCTGCTCAAGCCGAGCAGTTGCTTGGAACCCCGGAGTCCCTAGCCGGTCCAGACCTCATATCAGCGGGAACAGCACGGGGAGACCGCCAGGACCTCACAACCCAATCTGACTCTCAGCTGGGGGCCTCGCCCATCGGAGAACCACCCTACCAGAATAATACTCGCCAGCAAATGTCAACTACCCCAAGCCCGGTCGCCACGCCCCCTCGCCCGGACTTGCTAGGGTCGCCATTGCCGCCTACGGCGACTCCACCTCCGAGGGCAGGCCGCGGTGACGTAGGCGAAGGCTCCGTGTCCCACAGAGAGGAGCGTCCTCAAGAACTAAGGCGGTCAGGGCGGACCCGACACCGCCCCGCCTATCTGAACGACTACGCGTGCGCATGTACTGTGTTGGACAGAGAACCTAGACACATGCGCACTGACTATGGGGGAAGGAGTGTTGAGTCCTCAGCCCAGACAGCAAGTCTGGTAACCTTTGAGTCACCGCATTCCGGAACAGATCAGGCAGCTGTGTTAATTGACTGAGACGAGCTGTCTGGAATCTGTCTGGAAAGGAGTTACATGTTGCAATTGCTTGCTAGGAGTTTCCTGCCTGGTAACTCTATATAAGAGGTTGCCAGAGAAGAAACCTTGTCAGTTGAATTCTTGTGCTGTTGTAAGAGTGTGAATAAACGTTCCTGTTTTGACCATGCCTGAGTCGGAATCCTTTGTCTGATCTAACATCCCCGTTCCTGCTTCTGCCTCTTTCATCAGCCTAGTTGGGAAGATTCACTCATTGAAATAACCTGACTCTACCTTACATATTATCAAATATGTTTGTGCAGTTGTGCAATGTTCCCAGGATTGTAACCCATATGTAAACTTTAAGGGAAGACACATTCCTTTGTTAAATGATGTTGTGAATAGATTTGCACTCAGATAGTTTATGATCATTTAGCTTAATTTTTGCAGGCTACAAATAATAGTTATCAGCACAGCTATAGGTTTATGAGCAAAAGATAAGCGCATTCCTTTGAAATTAGTGTGCCTTCTAAGGAAATACATAAAATATTTTTTCAGTTATAATTGCTAATAAACTAGGTTCAATGATTTTCTCTGTACCCCTTCTGTTTGATTGGAAGCTACTTATCCAAAAAATCTGCTGGATCCCTTTATGCTTGGCAACAAACACCATATTTTTTTGATTGATTCACTCTTAATATTTCCCATTATCATAATTAGTCATGTCTTTGCCACCTTCATGCTGGAATTTAATGATAAATGCTACCCATCTGTGAACAGTCACTTAAAAGATGTATAACTCTTAAAGTTATATGACCTCCTTTTACCGGTCTACAATAGAAAGCAGCCTCACTCATTGCATTATGGTGTGGTATGCTGGTTTGACAGCTGCGGATAGAAAGTCATTACAGAGAGTGGTGAGCACAGCACAAAACATGCAGAGATGAATAGGTTGACAATGAAAATAAAGGATTAAGAGGAATCAGAGTACTTCAAGACATGAGGAAGATTTTATGATTGGCTAGCCCAGGGGTCTGCAAATTCGGCTCTTTTAAGACTGGTGGACTTCAACTCCCAGAGTTCCCCAGCCAGCATAGCTGGCTGGGGAACTCTGGTAGTTGAAGTCCACCAGTCTTAAAAGAGCCGAATTTGCAGACCCCTGGGCTAGAGAAAGGAAACTAGAAAAGAAAATAGGGAGGAGATATAGAACCCAGACGAGGCACTGTCAAATGGAAAAATGGTGGGTGGGTGGGAGAAGCGGAAAACAGAAAAAAAAATATTAAATTAATAAGTATACAGCCAACAGTGAGATATAAAGGGGAGGAAAATATAGCCAGGATAGATTAGCAAAGGTAAGGGAATAAGAAATGATATCAAATTATATTTGGGTGTGCAGAAATACCACCCCAAGGAAATATAAACTGAGGCTGGAAAGCGACCCCTACAATAACAGAAAAGGAAGAGAGAAAGGAGGAGAACATGAAAGGAAGATGGGGGAAAGAAGAAAGAGGCAAGAAGAGGAAGATGGAAGGGAGACGAAGAGAAGGAGAGAGGGTAGGAAGGGGAAGAGGAAGAGTAGGAATAGGGAAGAGGTAAGGGAGGAAGGAAGGGGAAGGAGAGGAAGAAAGTAGAGAAGGGGGGAGGGAGAAAAGAAAGGGAAAATGAGGTGGTGTTACAACAGGACGAAAGGATGGTAAATAAAGCAACCCAAATTGTATATTATAACCTATTAAATGAAATAATCAATGTATAAGAATGATAAATGCATAGAAGAATAACAGCTATGTGAATGTATACTTAAAATGTAAGAGAATAAAAATTTTAAAAAATTAAATTCTGGAAAAAAACAAAACATTGTGGGCTGCCCCCTGATACCACTAGGGCTCCTGCCTTAGGAGAGTGAGGAAAATCTTCAAGCATCACTCATACCCTGGTCAGCCCTTCTTTATTCTCCTACCATCTGGAAGGAGATATGGAAGTATTAGGCTGTCCCACAAACAGGCTGAAGAACAGTTTTTTATCTGTGGTCTGTCAGACTCCTAAGTGAAAAATAACTCTACAACAACATAATAGGATTGACTTGCGGTGCAGGATTTGCTGGGCTAGAGATTTTTTTGTCTTTCGTTGTGATAAGTTTCACTTATCTGGACAATAGCTATATTTAAAAACAAATCATCATCATCTTCTTCTTCTTCTTCTTCTTCTTCTTCTTCTTCTTCTTCTTCTTCTTCTTCTTCTTCTTCTTCTTCTTCTTCTTCTTCTTCTTCTTCTTCTACTTCTCCTTCTCCTCCTCCTCCTCCTCCTCCTCCTCCTCCTCCTCCTCCTCCTCCTCCTCCTCCTCCTCCTCCTCCTCCTCCTTATGATTTTAAAGTCAATGAGGCTGAACCACAGTCCTGACTCTCATAATATATCATCTGCCAAAACAAATCTTCTTCTTCTTCTTCTTCTTCTTCTTCTTCTTCTTCTTCTTCTTCTTCTTCTTCTTCTTCTTCTTCTTCTTCTTCTTCTTCTTCTTCTTCTTCTTCTTCTTCTCCTCCTCCTCCTCCTCCTCCTCCTCCTCCTCCTCCTCCTCCTCCTCCTCCTCCTCCTCCTCCTCCTCCTCCTCCTCCTCCTCATGATTTTAAAGTCAATGAGCCTGAACCACAGTCCTGACTCTCATAATATATCATCTGCCAAATACGTATATGGATATTAGATTTTAGGGAATTTTAGTATAGGTTGGGTTGTATTTTAATGTTTAAATTTTAGTACAGGTTAATTTAATTCGTTTTTAACTTTGTATATATTGTATGTTTTATATGGTTTTTTAATTTTTCCTGTACACCGCCCCGAGTCCCTTCGGGGAGAGGGGGCGGTTTATAAATCTAATAAATTATTAAATTATTAATCACTCCTCATTTCCTGAACACTGGAGAGACATATAAAAGTGATTATAAATACTATTTTTCCAGTTCCAGTAACTGCCATGTGAACCAACTCAATAGAGCTTGAGAAGATAAACTGGGAAACAAAGCTGCCTTAGACTCTATTGTGCACATGCCAGCTATAATGGAGTGGCCAATAGTTGGCAGAATATAAGAAATTCCATATATGTTTTCCTAGCAAAGGAGATTGCTACAAAAACCTGGAAACTAAGTGTTAAAGAACTATACGCAAAGGGAAAATTAACCTGAAGTGGCCATGGTCTTGCACACCAAACACAAATATTCAACTAAGTTCATTATTTGTGCTTAGGCATCAAAGACCTCCTTGAATCTAGAATAGAATAGAATGGAATAGAATGGAATGGAATAGAATAGAATAGAATAGAATAGAATAGAATAGAATAGAATAGAATAGAATAGAATAACAAAGTTGGAAGAGACCCTGGAGGTCTTCTATTCCAACCCCCTGCACCACTTCAGACAAATGGTTTTCCAATTTCTTCTTAAAACACTTCTAGTGTTGGAGCATTTACAACTTCTGGAGGCAAGTTGTTCCACTGGTTAAATGTTCTAACTGCCAGGAAATGTCTCCTTAATTCTAAGATGGTTCTCTCCTTGTTTAGTTTCCACCAATTGCTTCTTATCCTGCTGTGAGGTACTTTGGAGAATAGCTTGACTTCCTCTTTTTTGTGGCAACCCCTGAGATATCAGAACATTGCTATCATGTCTTCCTAGTCCTTATTTTCATTAAACTAGACATAGCCAGTTCCTGCAATCGTTCTTCATATGTTTTAGCCTCCAGTCCCCTAATCCTCTTTATTGCTCTTCACATTCTTTCCAGAATCTCAACATCTTTTTAACATCGTCATGACCAAAACTGGATGCAGTATTCCAAGTGTAACCTTACTAAGACATTACAAAGTAGTATTAAAACACATGATCTTGATTCTATCCCTCTGTTTATGCAGCCTAGAACTGGGTTGGCTTTTTTGGTAGCTGTAGCACACTGTTGCAGCTGCCAAATAAAGATCACATCTTCACCTATTACTTAAAATCCTATAGATATAAAATCTAAGGCAGCAGAGGGAATCCTAAAACCCTAGGGATGTATGAGACCCTCTCCTTCTTTATACAGGGGCCTTAGTCTAATTTCAGAACCCTCTCCAAGTAAGCAGTTTATGCCTCTAGAGTATAGAAATGCATAATTGCATTTCCCAGCTTGATGTCCTATGAGAATCAAAAAAAAAGAGAAGAAAAAATAACAGGACCAGGCAGATAAAGAGAAATCAGTGCAAGAAAAGAGGGGGAAATGGAATGCCAGAAGAAAAAAATAATCAATGAAATTTGGTTTTGTATCAATTCTTTGAGTCCAAGCCACCTTTATTATACAATATTATACACCCCCATCCCTACATTTGCAAAAAAGATATGACTATGTGAAACAGAAAAAAGAGCTAAAAATACAAACTAAATCTGAGACCATCTGTATGTCAGATAGGATTAAAGTTCCTCTCAATGATTAAAAAAACCAGGCTATAATGTTAATATGTAATTTAATATTCAAGATAACAGTTGGAAAAAATTATGCGGTACTTATTTTATTAGCTAAAGTAACTGCTTTTGAGTTATGAAACATAATTTTTACACCATTCTTATGTTAGCACTTTTAGGCTTGATTTCCCCCCCCCCTTCATTATCCTATTTTTTTTCAGTTTCAGACTTTTAACTTCCATTAATAGTGAACGAGAAAAGCATGGGAAGTCATACCTGATTCATCAGTGTCTCAATCAGTACCAGAATTGGAACATGTATTGTTCCTCATGGAACAGTCTGAATATAGGGCCAATTAGAAATCAGGTGGAACATTATTCTTAGCTTCATATCTCCTTCTCTCTCTCTCTCTCTCTCTCTCCCCACCTACCTACCTATCTGTGTGTGTGTGTGTGTGTGTGTGTGTGTGTGTGTGTGTGTGTTCCAGCATAACTCTGGAATGCCTCGAACAAGTTCAACCAAACTTGGTACACAGATGACTTACTCTCTGGAGGAAAATACTGTGGAGGTAAGACACCCCTAACACCCCTCAGGGTGTTAGTTCTGTTAAGATACAGACTGTTGGGCTATGCTGCCATACTGGCTTCTACTGTACAGCACAGTGGAGTTGCTATGGTAACTGCTTTCACAGTACTCCACAAGGTACTCCCCCCTCTGGTAAGGGGGAAAATCCAACGTTAGAAATTATGATTGGTCCAGAAATTATGATATTTCCCCCCTATAAATAAATACCTGGACAATGCCAGGTTATCAGCTAGTATTTAGATAAAATTAGTTCTTACTCCATCCATCCAGGTTCCACTTTGGGGGTTATTTGGCACAATACTTAAAAATATGTACAGCAGCCATGCTTTTTGCTTGGAAAATCTGTAGCACAATTATTTTTGGGAAGACCAACTTGGAGAATTTCCACTGCGTTTGCTTTAAGAAGCATGCTCTTTCCAGTGAATCCAGAAGGACATGTTGAAAGAAAGGAAACAATTCACATCATGGCTACTAAATTTTTAAGATCCTCTGGTGTTTAGTGAAGATTGAATGTAGCCTGATCCATAGAGATCCCAGTGTAATCTGCTTGTACCAGAACCATGGGCTGTTAAAATGTGTTCATAGGCTTCAACAGCTGTCTACACCAACCAGACTACATTTTTTAATCTTCCTTTTATTTTTTTTATTTTTTTTACATTTCTTGCAATCTAGCCATCATTTTATTAACTCATCTCTTACTACAACCAGCACTGTTTTGAACTGATCTTTACAATACAATACAATAGCAGAGTTGGAAGGGACCTTGTAGGTCTTCTAGTCCAACCCCCTGCGTGGGCAGGAACCTTATACCATTTCAGACAAATGGCTATGCAAGAGGAGAAGGGATCTTTATCCTTCCTCCTCTTGCACCTAGGTTCACTGCCTTTAACTAGAGCTGGCTCTAAATCAGGGGTCCCCAAAGCTTTGCTGGCTGGAGAATTCTGGGAGCTGAAGTCCTTCAGACTTAAAGTTGCAAAGGTTGGGGACCCCTGCTCTAAATGATATTTATTAATATTACTGTGGTTCATTGCACAGTCAGCTAGATATTCAGACTGGATATGGCATTTTTTGTCTGCCTATTGTGTCCTTCATAAGGGTCTGGAGTAGGCAAATGTCGATGTTTTATAATGTTAAGAGGTATTATCACAGGATGTAAGCCGTTCTTTTTGCAATTGATTGGTAGTGAATTTGGCAATGCCAATGTTGTTTGAGTAACAACTGGAGAAGGGGATGGCAGAGGATGAGAGGATTAAATAATGTCATTGATGCATTGAACAAGCAATGCATCTGGGAAACAATGGAGACTAGGCGGTAACTATTCTAATCAGGACTTTTGTGTTACTACTCTTCCTCAAAATTAGTTCCATGGGATTGCAAAGAGTAGGACATGTCTTAATAATAAGCATTGGACTGAATAGTGAAAGTTCAAAGATTTATATTTTACAAAGTCAGTCCATATACAAAGGGCAGTTTTCACATCCTGATGAACTTTTTATTTATTGTATATCAATTCCATCATTGATGATCTTGTCATACGATAATAATGGATTGAAATCCCAGTGACACTAAGAAACACCAGACTGGAGAAAATTTCCCAAGGGTTTAGCTAAACAAGGAAACGTAAAAATTTGGAAAACTGATTATTTTGCTTATGGCTTCCTCAATGCAAGAAATCCAAAAGTTTAATAATGCCCCCAAAATATGGGAATCACAGTCTATTTTTCTGACTGGTTATTTCATAGGGCTACCTTAGGGAATTATTCATCAGGATTTGAAAGAGAATTCTTGTATTTTACAACTAGGTTGAAAGAAGGGATTTGGATTTTGCAAAAAATGTATGTATTTACAAACAATATGCAATATATGTTGATTGGAAGTACTCTTATTACAGGACCACAATTTTTCCCTTTTGTTAACTAAGGGTATTTTTGACTTCAATCACCTTTCAATCTGTAATATTAAATAACCTTGACAGAGATGATAAAAATGGAACTATAACTCAGAATGCATCTGCTGATTATGAGGCGCTCCTATTCATTTCAATCAGGATTTTCTGATCAGGAAATCAAAAATGGGAAGGATTAACGGAAAAAATGTAGGTAATCAGCAGAAAGTAAAAGAATGGAATCAATAGAATAAAATTGAATACAGTGTTTTATTTATTTTTTTACCTTAATCCTGGCTACATGCTGAAAATACTTTTATTTAAAAAGCTGTAGTCTGTTATTATTATTTGTTGTTTGCAAGCAACCCAGATAAACTGGGCTTGATAAGCTTATAGAAATTTATTTATTTAACATATGGCAATGTTATAATAGCCAGGAGACTAAAATCCTAAGGCAGAGTGGTAGGTTTTGGCTGTGTGACACTTATAGAAATATTAACAACTGATAAATTACAGCTTGGTTGCAGAAAATTTGAACAGTAGTAACACAAAAGTCCTGATTAGAATAGTTACATTAATATAAAGGCAAGAGTTCCCCTCCCACATATGTGCTAGTCATTCCTGACCCTAAGGGGCGGTACTCATCTCCATTTCAAAGCTGAAGAGCTAGCGCTGTCTGAAGACATCTCCGTGGTCATGTGGCCGGTATGACTAAACACCGAAGGCACACAGAACGCTGTTACCTTCCCACCAAAGGTGGTTCCTATTTTTCTACTTGCATTTTTACATGCTTTTGAATTGCTAGGTTGGCAGAAGCTGAGACAAGTCACAGGAGCTCACTCTGTTACACGGTGCTAGGGATTCAAACCTCAGAACTGCCAACCATTCTGATCAACAAGCTCAGCGTTTTAGCCACTGAGCCACCGTGTCTTTCTAGTTAAGTAATATTAATTACTTCATATCAAAACAACTGTATTGTGTAGCGTTGGTGGAGTTGGAAAATATGCTCTCTCTTACACACACTCACAAACATATATGAGGGTGATTCTGTGTGTCTGTGTGTGTGCTTTTTCAAACTAAATTATAGTACTTACAGACTTGCTGAGAAGATACAAAGTAGACCCCCAAATCTCTTGAACAAAAGCACGATAGAACGGCAATATGCAATTAATTGCTCGGGAACATCTCTTCTCCCTTCTATAAATATCTTCTCTGGTTTTCCAGATGTCTTTCCCTTTCATTAAGGTACCTTGCATCTTTTCTGAAGTGTAGTCAGACATACTTTTGGTCAGAGCCTGGTTTCTGTCACTACAAATTTTTGTAACCATTATAAGAATGAAAATGGGATGTAGCTTATTGAATGGTTAGCTGTACAGATCTCTCGTGCTTCGGCTTTTTAGAGAAGATTATTCCATTTGGGAGGAAACAGCTCTGTCATGACATCTTAATGGCCTCTGCAAAAAAAGAAAAGAAAGAAGAAAAAAGAAAGCAAATAACAGTGTCAGAGAAACAATAAGTGGCATGAAAAAGCATTTTCCCCTAAATAATAAATCTGTTATTATTTGAATTAATTAATATCCCTCCCCCTGCTCTCTCCCAAACACACACACTGCAAATAAACATAAGTAAGTAAAGGTAAAGGTTCCCCTTGCACATATGCACTAGTCAGTCCTGACTCTAGAGGACGGTGCTCATCTCTGCTTCAAAGCCAAAGAGCCAGGGCTGTCCGAAGACGTCTCCATGGTCATGTGGCCGGCATGACTAAACATCAAAGGTGCACGGAACGTTGTTACCTTCCCACCAAAGGTGATTTTTTAACGTGCATTTTTACATGCTTTCAAACTGCTAGGTTGGCAGAAGCTGGGACAATTAATGGGAGCTCACTCCATTATGTTGCATTAGGGATTTGAACCATCAAACTGCCAATCTTTCTGATCAACAAGCTCAGCATTTTAGCCACTAAGCCAGCTTATCCCTAAACGTAGGCCGAAGGATGCTTGAAGCCCACAAATATGTTCCTTAATCTGTATCACTTGCAGCCAAATTCTGTCAGCCATTCCTGTTTCCTTCTCAGTGTAACACTTAGATTAAACTATCCTTTGTCAGAATCTGTCAGAATTCATCCGGTCTGCTACATCTGTATCAGGAATACCATGAATGCTATGAAAGGTATCAGGAATTGGCATTTTGGAAACATTTAGATATAGGAATTAGAATTTTATTTACTAGGAAACGTATGAAAAAACATGATGCAGTATGCAGAACTGTTCCTTCAACTAATTCTCATACCCTTATTAATTCACTCATGGCTATGAAACCTGTGTACCGCTAAGTTTTTTAAAAAATTAGTTTCAATCAAAAGTTGACTTCCAAACTATTCCATTGTTATCCTTAGAATTACTTCTGCATTGAAGGACCATTTCATATCATCAAGCATTCTTAGAATCCATCTCTGTTGTTTGGGTCCCAGTCATGATACCGATGGTAGTTGCTAGATGCAAATGTTTTGCCTAAAGTCAAACTGGCTACTGACAATATAAAAATAGATAACATGAAAGTAGAAGCAAGTGATTAGGATTAATGCCAACTCTGCCAACTTTAGCCACGGCATCAGGAAAACAGTGTCTCATGAAAGAGATATTAATCCTCTGAGGCCATGAATATCCATTCCAATTGTGAAGGTTACTACATGTTAAGAAGGGTGGCATGTATCTATGGCTGTGTCAAGCTCTTACTCAGCATTTGACAGGAGAGGGAGAAAGTGAGTGGTTGCCATTCAGATGTGGAGAGTCTTGTGCATTTTGATGAAACACGTCTAGTCACGTAGCTGGAGCAGATGCTGTTTTGTAATTTAAATGGCTAAACGAGAGCTATTTAAAAACAAGTCATCATATGATTACTATGGGGATTGAGGGAAAAACAACATATCTAATTTATAAGGCACAGTGTTTCAACATCTAGGACTTATAAGTATAGGGGATATAATGTAGTTACTCAAACATCCACAGCAGATTTTCTGTGACTTCTATTTTTCTCATGAGGATATAGAAAGGGAACTAGACAGAGGTAGTATTCAGCAGGTTCTGACCAGTTTTGGATAACCAGTAGCAGAAATTTTGAGTAGTTTGGAGAACTGGTAAATACCATCTCTGACTGGCCCCGCCCCCATCTATTCTCTGCCTTCCGAATCCCAGCTGATTAGGAGGAAATGGGAATTTTGCACTAACCTTCCCCTGGAGTGGGGAGGGAATGGAGATTTTACAGTATCCTTCTCCTGGAGTGGGGTGGGAATGGAGATTTTACACTATTCTTCCCCTGCCATGCCCACCAAGCTACCTCCACCAAACCACCACCACCAGAACTGGTGCTAAAAAAAATTGAATCCCACCACTGGAACTAGTGCTAGATCACTATGTATTTGAGAGTGGGATAATCTCAACCTGCAGCTCCTGCTTATTAGCTATTGGCTGGCTGGCTGAAGAATTCTGGAAGTTGCCCATTTCTTGAATTTGCTGAAGTTTAGAAACACTGTTCTAAAGGTTCTTCTGATTTAGTTGTCTGGTTTCAATCAGAATAGAGCTGGAAGGGATCTTGGAGGTCTTGTAGTCCAGCCTCAGGCAGGAGACCCTATGCCACTTGCCCAGATCAATTTATTTTAAGGTGGCACTAAGTCACCATTCCGTATTGGTGAGGAGCAAATGAATCCATTTTCCTTCCACTTTCTGGAAGAACTAATCAAATTGCAGGTTTCAAGAATGAGCAGTAATGGGTTTGCTGCTATTAAAGCTAAATATTAACAATTCCATTATGAAAACAGAACCAATACTGTAACAAGAATAATCTGAAACATGGAAGAACAACACAGTACCGAACAAAGATGAGATAATACGGAAGATCTTAGAATGCGCAGAGATGGATAAATTGACCAAGAAAATTCAAGGAAAGGAGGAAACTATTTAATTTTGGAAAAATGGTATAAGTGGTTAGATGATAGAAATAGGAAATAAGAGTTTGGGAAATATAATTTGTATTATACAAGTAGGAAATAGTGATAATGTAGGAAAAGTAGGATTTACAAAAGTAGAAAAAGTTATACAAAAAGTTATATAATAGAAGACTCTCTGATACAAATGACCAAACAGACTGTTAAACAAAAGAGTAAGAAATAATAGGATTATAAGTATAAAATTAGAATGTATTGAGAGGGAAGTAGTGTTTGTAAAGATACACCGATAGATATCTGCTGTAAGAAGGAACGTGTAGTTCCAATGTTATTTGTTAGTTTTGTATATGTTTTTGTCCACGTGTATAAGTGTTTATAATAAAAAAAATTAAAAAAGAGAATAATCTGAAACAATACTGTACCATTGCAATCAATGGGAGGTTCTCCTTGACATACACCTGCTGCAGACTGAACAGTCTTAAAAGAAAAGCTCATATTAACAGCATAACACATATTTAACAGATTAAACTCTCCCCTTGTAAAATACTCCATATGGAACAGATGGTTTTGCAGAAGTCTGTTTTCTTACTGGCTGATTTTTTTTTTACGCTTTTCTTTTTTTTGCCTGTCCTTGCTTTCTGGGTTGGTTCTCTTACATCCTCATTATTTGATTTCTTTGGTTCTTCAAGTCTCAACCTACCCGTGGGGGAGTCATGGGGTGCTTTTCTCCCTAAAGTGTACCAGTTCCTTTTTCCTCTGTAGGCCAAGACGTTGCCAACTGAAACTTCTTACCTCCTTGTCTCCTCCATGTTTCCTAATGAAAAGGAACTCCTGTTGAGAAGAAACTTGCAGGAAGAAAATTACGCTTTCTCCCATCCACCTCTTTGCCCTCCTCACAGGTTACCTTTCCTTTCCATCTTGTTTCAGAATCAGAAAAGAATCTCCAGTTTGATTTCTTACCTCTTTAGACTGTCTGTCTTAGATGATATTTCTTCCTTCTCTTCGGGCTTCTTCTTTCTGAATTCACAGCTGACTCATTTTCATATGTGTCCTATCCCCTACATTTCATTTTCTGCCATGGTATTTATCCTTTTGGAGGAAGAGCCCTTGACTCATCCGCGTCTACCATAAGTGGGCTATTTCTTGTTCTGAGCTCTACCAAAGTGATTTCCTGTGATTCTATACAACCTCTAATTACAGAGCCGAGGAAGCAAATTTTAACTCTATTTTTTTTTAGCCTGGCACACTCCTTCCAATTTCCATTACAGTTTTGGAATCTTATCCTAACTCCTTCTTAATCTACCTGGTATTGACTCCATTAGTTTGGGAGTTTTTTGTCTGTTTTATAGTAGATTTTGAAGGATCTCAGTTTTTATATTTTACTTTGTTTTTTGTAACAAGAGCAGCTGCTAACTTTGTATTATAAAAAATGACCTTTTGCAATTGGATGTCAGGGTTCAAGTAACACCCCCAATGAAAGAAGACTCAAGAGGCTTGAGTTTCTTCAAAGTTCCATTTTGTTAGAGATGTCATATTGGCACATCTGGGAAAACCCAAATCTTGATAAGTAAGTATAATCTTTATTGTCATTGTACAGTGGTACCTCGGTTCACGAACTTAATTCGTGAACTGACTCTGGTCGCGAACCGAATTGTTCGTGAACCGAGGCACAGTTTTCCATATGCTAAAAGCATAACAAAAATTAAAAAAAAGTCACTGAAAGTACTCACAGTGTGCGTGCTGGGGCTTTTTTCTGTGTTTTCTTCTCTCTATGATCTTCCTACAGGAAGTCACAACCATGTGACAGCCAGGAATACATTAAAAATGGCCGCAGTTCCTGTTTGTGAACCGAAGCAGAGTTCGTGAACCGGACCACATTTTGAGGAAAATTTCTGTTCGTAAACCGAATTGGTCGTGAACAGAGGCGTTCGTGAACCGAGGTACCACTGTACTTAAATGCAAGGAAGTCTGAATGTTTCTAGGTTTTCCCCACTCAAATGAAAATTCAAGTCCCTGCCCAACACCCACATGTCCATCACATGGTCCAATCAGGCATCGTCCCAACTGGAAATGCCTCCCAGTGATGTCACTCCAGGTACAGGGCAAGATGTCCTTGACTCTCTGAGAAAAGAATGTTATTTTGACTATGTCTACCCACTCTATATAATCCCCCCTCCCAGTTTCCCACAGCAATAAATGTGGCAGGCCTGAAGGCCGAATGCAAAATATGGCTTCCAGACCTGACAACGGTTTTTAATGCCATTAATGATATTCCACTTCTAACCCAACGTCTGGGTGGCATGTATATAGTGAAAGGAAATATATTTTCAGCATAATGCTTTTTAATTTACAGTTTGCTTTTTATTACTGAGAAATTAATAGTAACAAGACATTTTTTAAATAGCATGTGTTAATTAGAGCTGGGACTTCTATTTTTCCCACCATTAGTTCTTTGCAACTGGCAAGGAGAGATTAGTAAAGAGTTTTTGGGGAGAGAATGTTTTTAGAAAAAAAAGAGGTTTGTTTTTTTTCTTTAACAAAATGCTTTACACTACTTCAGAGAGTAGTGTTTTGACTGAATTACTCAAGCAAAATACTATGGACATAGTACTGAATTCTGATATGTCATTTCTGCCAGAGAAACGATTGCGGGGGAGAGTGGGGAGCATGCTCCATCCATCATGGTCAACAAATTATTCTGAAGGAAATACATGACCATACATACTTTTATTGTAGACAAGGATTTTGGTTTTCTTGACAAGATATCCAAGAATTGTGTGCCATTGCTTTCTTTTTAGGGCTGAGAGAAAAGTCACCAAAAGCAGAACAATAATTCGTAGTTTCCTGATTTTTAGCCCGGTGCCTGAATCACTACGTCAAACTACGTCAGACTATCATAACAACCACACTTCTTCCTCAAATTGCTGAAGGAATATGTCCTATCATAGGATCATTCTTGGAGTGCATTTGGATAAGATGTGATCAATACTAGCGTGTTTCCCCAAAAATAATACAACGTCTTATTCCCCCCCCCCCCGAAAATAAGCGCTTGGCCTTATTTTTGGTGAGGTCTTATTATTTTTGAGGTGCAGGAGCAGTGGTGGGTTTCACATTTTTTAGAACCTACTCTGTAGGTGTGGCCTATTTTGTGGGCGTGGCTTGGCAGTCATGTGGGGTGGGAGGGTGGCCACCTTTTAAAATGTGGTGAAACTCATTTAACAACGCTCTTGCTTAGCAACCAAAATTTTGGACTCAATTGTGATGATAAATTCATTCTTTCTTTCTTTCTTTCTTTCTTTCTTTCTTTCTTTCTTTCTTTCTTTCTTTCTTTCTTTCTTTCTTTCTTTCTTTCTTTCCTTTCCTTTCCTTTTCTTTCCTTCCCGTTGGATCACTGGCAGCGGCGGGCCAGATTTACTTCCAGGTATGCCGGTGGAATCCACTCTCACCGGTTCTCTAAATTTCACCAACCGGCTCTCGCAAGTAGGTGCGAGCCTGCAGAAACCCACCACTGTGCAGGAGGCACCGAACATGGTCACCTCATTACTGCTGCTGTGTTACAATATTTTCGGGGAGGGCTTACTTTAGTGCATGTGCTCAAAAGCCCAATTGGGCTTATTATCTGAGGACGTCTTGTTTTCAGAGAACAATTGTTATTTAAACAATTATCCCGAAGTACTAAATAGATCATAGAATTCTGAAATATATTGTTCCAAAGTGAAGTGACTTTTTAATAAAATAAATAAATAGGGGCTAGAAAGCTAAAATACTCATGTATTTATTTATCTACCATACATGAGTTTCAGATTTTTTTTCTCCGTAAACAACCAGTACTGCTAGGAATAGTGCATCTCTTGTGCTGCAGGGGGAAAAATGACATTTTTCAGAAAGGTTCATGTTTCAACAGATTAGAAAGATATATGTTGCTGAATCAAACCATGTCTAATGTTCTCTTTCCATGCAAATACCATGTGGAAAGTTTATAAACAAACCATGACTCCTTCCTCTCGCTAACTATAATCTCTCTGTGTAGAAGATAAAGAATGATATTTGTTTTCTATGGTTCAGGAAGCTGTACAGTGGAATACAGAATTTAAAGAGGGAATTAATCCTTCAGTTTTAGATTCAAGATTCAGGAGATCATTTCTGTGATCCAGTGTGATGAAAAGCCAATTCGATGTTGGAATATACTCAAAAGTGTGTCTATATTTCCAAAATTCCAACACCAACTATATTTTGTTCAATGATTTATCTTCTGCTATGACAAGATCAGATACTATTGAATTTAGATAAGCAGAAATGGTCTTTCTGCTGATGCACCTCTCTTTCTAAAATTTGGGCAGCAGCTGGAAATTAAGAAAATTACATGGCTTGAACCACAGGGGAAATTTACTTGTTGGATTCAACCTACTATTAGAAAATTCCTTTCTTCTTAATAGTGAGTTGAGCTGAGAAGAAATACTATTAAACACTTTAAGGCATGAATGTATCTGTTTGACTGACAAATAATGTTGCTTCATGTGGAATCAGTTTGTCAGAGGCATTTTTCAGGGGAAAAAGTATTCTATGTTTGATATACAAATAAAATAAAATATTATGAAAATCTAGATATTTCAATGGTGAGTTTCACCAGGTTACTTTATTAATGAAGTGAGCTTCAAATAATGATTTGAACCTAATTCACTATGTTCTCACCACTATCTAGAGTACTGATATAAATGAAGGTAATATAAACCAAATGTTTAAATAAAGTTTCCTATATAATAATTCACGTATTTTTAGTATAGATAGGTTTCTATATGTTTCCACATCAGTAACCATATGTTTTGACCTTTAGCATGGAAAATATATACCTCATTTAGCAACTTCTCTCTTTCTATTTTTGTTCATATAATAGTCCTACAGCATATACAAAAATAATTTTGATTGGCTCTTTTCTAATTAACTGTCCATTGATCTGTAAAATTCTTCATATAATAATATGTATATGAACCTAAACATTTCTTGCTTCTTTCTCAGTCTACCAGATATGATAAAATTATTTTTCATATTTGTCCACATTTCCATTATAAATTTGAAGTACATATAGACTATTTTTCTGGAGTCATACACCAATGATACGTCATTTTATAAAAAAAATATTTTTATATTATACCATAGTGTAAATGTCAATTCTTCCGACCACGTCTTTTCCCATTGTTCCAATATGTTATGTCCAAAGTTCTTAGCCCATTTTATCAAATGATTCCATGTGTTTTTCCATTTTAAATTTCAACAAAAGTTTACTCAACGTCTTCACCACTAGGCCACCATTCCACTCTTATATATGATTCTTAAAATCTACATTAACCTTAACTTTATCACACCATAGAAAACCATGCCATCCAAACATCTTATTATTTTCTTCCAATTCTAAAATTCTGTTAGTTCTCAGCAAAATCCAATCTTTCATTCCAACTGAACAGCAGATTCACTATTGAATGTCTGTGTATTCATATGGTTTCTACTAATAACATTGCTTGAAGGGGCAATTTTATATGTTCTTTTTTTTTGTACATAGTTATTTCCACTAGATACTTTGGTTGTTGTTATTCATTTACCTTTATCTGGTTTGTGGTGGTGTTTTGAGCTGAGAATGTTGAATGCCATTTCTCATGCTGTGAGAAAGTCCAAATTGGTGGATTACAAGAAGTTTTTATTTTTAAAGTAAAATCTTGACAGAGTTTGCCGTTGAGATATCATTCTCCCATGGGAATTCACTGTATGTAATATCAAATTAGCTATATAAGGAATTCAAACTTTCCTTGAAGAGCAACTGCGTGGATACATAATGCCTTTTCCAGTACTGTGTTACAACACACTTCTCTTGAAGCTAAAGAGGGAATTGGTAACAAGGGCATCAGTTATTCAAAGAACAGAAGTAAAAGTTCTACTGCCAAGTTTCAAGAAACGAACTAATGGATGGAAACTAATCAAGGAGAGAAGCAACTTAGAACTAAGGAGAAATTTCGTAATGGTGAGAACAAACTACCAGTGGAATGGTTTGCCTTCAGAAGATGTGAATGCCCCATCATTGGAGGCTTTCAAGAAGAGGTTGGACATCCCCTTGTCTGAAATGATATAAATCTCCTGCTCAAGCAAGGAATTGGACTAGATGACTTCCAAGGTCTCTTTCAACTCTTTTATTCTATGTTCTAAGTGTTAACTTTTAAAAATAACTCTACTAATTCTGTCAATAGTAGTATACTGATTCTCCTGGTGTAAACTGTTACTGGTAAATACCAGAACAAGTATATACAATAATACAATAGCAAAGTTGGAAGGGACCTTGGAGGTCATCTAGTCTAACTCCCTGCCTAGGCAGGAAACCCTATACCATTTCAGGCAAATGGTTATCCAACATCTTCTTAAAGACTTGCAGTGTTGGGGCATTCACAACTTCTGGAGGCAAGATGTTCCACTGATTAATTGTTCTAACTGTTAGGAAATTTCTCCTCAGTTCCAAGTTGCTTCTCTCCTTGATTAGTTTCCACCCATTGCTTCTTGTTCTACCCTCAGGTGCCTTGGAGAATAGTTTGACTCCCTCTTCTTTGTGGCAACCCCTGAGATATTGGAACACTGCTATCATGTCTCCCCTAGTCCTTCTTTTAAACTAGACATACCCAGTTCCTGCAACCGTTCTTCATATGTTTTAGTCTCTAGTCCCCTAATCATCTTTGTTGCTCTTCTCTGCACTCTTTCTAGAGTCTCCACATCTTTTCTACATCATGGTGACCAAAACTGGATGCCGTTTTCCAGGTGTAATATAAGTGTTCCAAGTGTAATATATTCTATTAGATCTAAAACTAGCTGCTTCTTTCCCTCTGAAATCATAAATATTCATAATTTTCCACAAAAATAATATATTCTATGACCTGTGGGTATCCTCTTTATACTCCATAGCTTTTCATCAGATATTTTCCCATGTAAATTTGAAAAGTTAACTTTTGCCGGAACATTTTAGATAGAGGGTCAATGCATGACCCTTACAAATTAAGACATTAGAGAGATAAATACATCTTATATTAAATTAAGTTTTTACTTGAAAACAGGTTATCATTAAATGTAGATTATGATTTATATCTGAAATTTAAATATAGAAGGATATTGGCATGTTAGAACAGCTTAAGATCATGGCAAAAATTAATAAAAGGAACTTAGGGATGTGCTCTATGTGGACATGGGATGAAGGTGGGATGCTCTGTCTGAAGAAATGAAGATTAAAGAGGGCTCTCCTATTAGTGCTCAAGTCTATAAAAGGGTTCCATTGAGAATGGCCACAGAAACTGGAAGCAGAAATACTGGATATATCCCTGAATGTTGTGGACAGTTGAACTAAATATTTTTTATGGTGCCTTTCAACCAGAGGTGGGTTGCTCCCAGTTCGGACTGGTTTGGGAGAACCGGTAGTGGAAATTGGGCATGGGTCACCGAACCGATAGTGATAGTTGGCTGGCCACGCCCCCAAACAGGCTCGCTCCAAGGCTCACCCTACCTTGTCTTCACCACATGCATCCACACAACTGCCTCCTAGTGCCTACACACAGGTAAGCATCATAGGCTGTTCAGGGAGCCCTGAGGCTTCGCAACCACCACGTCCTAAGTGGAATCGAGCCTCCTCAATGCATGGATCCAGGAGGCGGCAGTTTTGTTTGCTGCCTGGGAGATGGGGGGGGGGGCAAGCAGACAAGCGAGCACGCCAAGATGCTGGTTGCCTCTAATCTGCAGTTTACTCGTGAGCAAGTTTACTCATGAGCAGGGTTGCTGGCCTGCTCACTCAGCTGTTGCCCCCTCCCACCAGAGCTCACAGGCAGTGAACAAAACCACACACTCTTTGGGCCCTCCAGCTCTCCTGCATTCAGCTCGACACGGCTCATGTTGCTGCTTTCTTTGGCCTTTCAAAAAAAAATATTACAGCATATTTTATTTCCCAACTCCACTATAAAACATAAATTTGCTAAGCCACGCCCACAAAATAAGCCATGCCCACAGAACTGGTAGTAAAAAACCCACCCCTGCTTCTAACACCATAGTTCTATGATTATATGAAACCATTCTGACTCGAAACTACAGGTAGTCCTCAACTTACAACAGTTCATTTAGCAACTGTTCAAAGTTGCAACAGCATTGAAAAAAGTGAGTTATGACCATTTTTCACGCTTACAACCTTTGTAGCAGCCCTATGATCATGTGATCAAAAGTCAGATGTTTGGCAACTGGTTCATACTTATGATGGTGACTGTGTCTCAAGGTCATGTGATCCCGTTCTGAGATCTTCTGACAAGCAAAGTCACACACCATCTCACACAACTGCCTCATCTCTATGACAGTTGCAATATCCCGGGGGTGTGTGTGTCATGTGATCATCTTTTGAAATCTTCTGACAAGCAAAGTCAATGGGGAAGCCAGATTTCACTTAACAACCATGGTACTAACCTATCAGCTGCAGTGATTCCTTTAACTATTATGGCACAAAATGTCATAAAATGGGGAAAAACACACTTCACAAATGTCTCACTGCACAACAGAAATGTTGGGCTCAATTGTAGCCATAAGTTAAGGACTAATAGCCATTTAAATTTCTGGGACTACAATATTCAATCTATTCAATTGCCTTTTTAAAAATATCTTTTTCCCTCAAAAAAGAGGCTGAAAATCTGGGTGTGTCTTATACACTGAATACACCATTTTTTGCCTCCCAAAACCTCTACAAGCCTCCTAAAGGCTATTCATGCCCTTTTTAAAAAAATTGGGCCCCTTTTTTGTGAAAAACAGGCCATTTTGGGGAGCGTTTTCAGAGTGCAAAAACGTTTTTTTGTTAATTTGCCTCTTCAAAACCTTTGTGGATCGGGGTGCCCCTTTTTTTGGGGACCCTCCGTAGGACTGGCTTGCCTGGACCTGTTCAGCCCGGCGGCGGCTGGGGAAGGGTCCTTGTCTTCGGTCTAGGTGGAAGAAGACAAGCTGCGGGGGGCTTGGTTCCCTTCGCTAACGGAGGCCGGCAACAAATAATTGATGTGGAGAGAATGGGAGCGTTCGGGTCGGATGGCTTTGCCGGGGCTTGTGCGGCGAGGTGGAGAGTAAGTGACTTTAACTTTTTTGCTGGCGGCTTTGAGCGAGAGAAACGTGGAGGAGGGTGTTTGCTAACCCCCCCCTCGGATTTATAACAGCGGCGCGCAGAAATGGCTCCTCGAACGCGAGGGAGCGGATATTTCGCATCTGGACTTTTGCGGAACAAGTGAAAGTCTTTCGTGGCTTGTTTCTATACAATGTATCTAAGTCCGGCTTTATTGAAACAATTTCCTTTGCTACTTTCTCCGGCTGGCTGCCAGATTGGGCGGTGGAAGATGGCTGCCCTTTGTTCCTAAACGACTATTCTTTATGGAAAAATTACCAACATCTCTTTGTGACCTGGACTGCCTCTCTCTACTAAAGGAGGATCTTCTGGATTAATTGATTCCTTCCCTGGAGTGCCTTCTTTGTCTTAATAATTGATAGTGGAAAGTGTCTCTCTCTCTGGATATTATAACTTTCTACAACTTTTCTGAACTTTTTTCCCTGGACTTGCTGCAGTGGCCGCATCCAAAAAACGCCATCTTAGTGGCACTGACTTTAACAGCTCACCATGGCTTCAAAAAAACAACCAGAAAATCCAGGATTGGAAGAAAGAATGACAGCTATGGAAGCAGTGTTACACTCCTTGGTGTTGGAAATTAAAGAATTGAGAAAAGATCATTGCAGCTCTAAACTTGAACTTTTGGAGACACAGAAAAAATTGATGCAGAATACACAGAAGACCGAGGAGTTGGAAGTGGGGCTGGCTGGGGCAAAGGGGGAACTTAAAAATATTAATACTGAAATTGGAGATTTGTCTGGTCATATGTCTAGGATGGATTTTGAGAGGATGTCATATTTTTTAAGATTTCAGAATATTTCTGAGGAATCTGGTGAATGCCTTCCTGATCTCATGAGTACAATTTTAGCAGACTATTTACACAAACCTAAAGATGAGATCAGGGGGGACATTGGCCTAGTCTACAGAATAAATTCAGCATATGCCAGGATAAATGAAGTATCCAGAGAGATACATATTAAATTTGTTAGAAGGTCGACTAGGGAGGGAATCTTGAAGGCGCAGAGAGAGGGTCCGTTAATTCATCAACAAAAGGAAGTCGCTATCTTAAAGCAGATCCCAAAAAAGATTAGAGAGGTGAGGAGGAAGTATTCCTTCTTATCTAAAAAATTGTTTAAACACTGGATTTGGTTTAAGTGGGCGATGCCAGAAGGGATGTTGGTGTTCTGGGAAGGAGGAAGAGTAAGGATTAAAACAGTTGCTGAGGCGGAAGCCTTTCTTAAAAAACATTCCTCTACTCTGGGGGAAGATCCGGGAGGCGCAGAGGGGGCCACGGCCCCGCCCACTGGGGGCCAGGAAGGAGAACAAGAAGACACAATTGCTAAGAGACTTAGATCAAAGAAATGACTTTTATCTTTATTAATACAGTATAATTTTTATCTGGATGTTTGTACACGACTGCCAGCATGGTATTTAGCATTTATGATGTATGCATTTATTTTCACCTTGTAGTATTATTGAAAAATGTATCACCAATGTCTTATTAAGAAGCCCTGGAGGGGCCAACGATCTCGACGTGAAAGTTCTCAAAATATTTCTGTACTTCACCTTACCCTATCCTACCTGAAAAAATTTGTAAAAACCAATAAAACTTTTGCAATACAAAAAAACCTTTGTGGATCTTCTACTCCAGTGCATCTTATACTCCGCAAAATACGGTAGGTGACATGATTAGAAGTTGGGTAGGATAGAAAGAATATTTTTTAACAAAGGATGATGTGATTAAAGGTTAGAATAAGAGATAGAAATAAGAAAAAAGGGGAATATTAGTGTATACACTTTTATATAATAAAATAAGAGCAATAATAAGAGAAAATATGGAATAATTGAATAAGGACAGATTGCAACATTATGTAAATATGTATTACTATTAGAAATATATAAGTTGGTTGACAGTAATAACTATGACTAATGCTATTAGTTTTACTTGTATTACAATGTATGACACCCAGGCGCCACACACTTTAATATAAAGTAAAAAAATTAAAAAACCCATTAAAATATTCAATCTTTGTTCATTCATTCCTTTTTCAAAGCTTAAAAATAACTGTATGCCACCATTTACCTACCTATTAAATGGGTTGAAGAAGATCAGTCGTCTTCAAGTTGAGAATGCTCCATGCTTTGGTATGGGCATTAACTTACAGAGTTCCCCAATAAACAGCAAGGTTATTGCTGAGCATTCTGAGTGCTGAATTCCACAGCTTTTACAATGGCAATGCTTAAATCAGGACATTTCAATCAGATAAACAAAGAATATGCTGCAAGCTGCAATGTTGTCCTCTTCCCACAATAATAAATGTCCTCTTCCCACAATAATAAAGGTATTGTGTTCCTCCTCCTCTGTGAAGTCTCATCAAGCATTAGGAAATTGCTTCAAAGAAATAGAATTACAGAGAGAGAACCGTTGGAAGGACTGGGTTGCTTTTACAAGTTTTGAACTGAACAATTGCAGAGTTTTCAAATTAGATTTAGATCGGCATACAGTCTTGGTGCGAAGGTTGCTCATCTCTTATTTAGAGATTAGCAATCTAGAAGAACAAGGCATTCTGCCCTTGTTGCTGGCCCCCAAGAAACTGTTCTGCAAGTCCTGAACTTCCACAGTTTTAGAGTAGAACGATTTAGTAATTTTAATGAGAAGTGACCAAGGCAGTTATTACTGTGGCCAAATTCATCTTCTAAAAGAGGAGACACTGAAGGTCACACAGTCATTCAGAAGCCATGTAAGCTTCCCCTGAAACTGCCATTTAAAGTTTTCCAAAGAATATTTAACCAGTCTCTTTAACCAGATCAACTAGTACCATGATGGAGAACCAATGGCAAAGCCATTGCTCCAGCTAAGCTTTGCCATGCATGCGCCTCCCACTGACCAGCTGGGTTTTGGGTCTCTGCCCACATGCTTGGGAGATGGGGGATGCACGGGGATTGTGTGCACATGTGTGGGTCCCCCTGCATGCAAGGGTTGTGTGCACATGTATGCAAGGGAGTGCATATGGAGGGTTGTGTGCGCGTGCATGGCAGTGGGGTGCATGGGGGGGGTCACACATGCATTCACAGGGAGTGGGGCATGGTGGGGTCACATACTAATTGCATTATAGAAGTGTGTGCATGCACGCTTTTTGCACATGCACAGGCTTTCGGCACTCAGCGCCCAAAATGTTAGCCATCATTGAACTAGTAACTTGATCTGAATTAAGTTTCTGGTTATTAGTATATTAATTAACTTCAATGCTTGATATGCTTTACTCCAAATTATCAACTGGCATTTTAGAGCAGTGATTCTCAACCTTCCCAATGCCATGACCCTTTAATACAGTTCCTCAACCATAAAATTGGTGTCTCGGTTCCTAAGATCATCACAAATATGTGTTTTCTGATGGTCTTAGGTGACCCCTGTGAAAGGGTCGTTCAGCCCCCCAAAGGGGTTGTGACCCACAGGCTGAGAACCGCTGTTCTAGAGCAGGGGTCCCCAACCTTTTTGGCATCAGGGACTGGTTTCATGTTAAAAAAATTCTACAGACCAGCTGGCATAGAGGGGGAGTGGGGAGGAGGGGGAACAGGTGGCGCCTGCATGCGCGGGGGGATGAGTCAGCTCACTTGCCCCTTTTGGCCCCCCAACGGCACAAGCGGCCGCGCCTGCGGTCGGCCACCCCCGGTGTGTGCTCTGCCCAGGGGGCTGCCCCCTCATCCTCTTCTCCGGCCCTTTCTAAAAGTTGCGCCACTCACTGCGGCCCGGTTCCTATCAAGCCACGGACCAGCACCGGTCCACGGCCCGGGGGTTGGGGACCCCTGTTCTAGAGGATCAATCATTGAAGGGCAAAAAAATGAGATCATTAACAATAGAGGTGAACCTGACATTTGATTTGTTTTTTTACTGTTTATTACTTCCTTACTTTTTGCTCCAGTAATATAATGCAGCCTTTAAGGGGACATCCAGTTTTTATGTAAAGCATGAATAAACCAGGTTCTATCTTTGCATGGATATATACTGATGCACAAATTTGTTTAAAATTCACATCTCAATCAGCAATGTACCCATACGGCAGAGCTATTAGCCTTTAATTCCCCTGAAATCTTTATATTTCTAAATTGGTTGATTCTTCATAAAGCAGTGGAAATAAATTGGTACAATCTTTACTGAATGATGTCCATGCTGTTGGCCACCTGTTCCTCTGTTGCAAAGAAAGCTCACAAATGTAACTTAATTCTGGAACATCATACACAGTCACACTTTTTATATTATCCCTCATAATATACCTAAAATCAATGGGAGAATGAAAAGACTGAAAATTTCCATATCAGGTAGATGTTTTCATGTACCAGATTTATATAAGCTAATTGGTTTCCATTTATAGAAATTGGGTAACAGAATATACTTGTTTTAATTCAAGATCCAATTATATATTTTTTAGCAATTAAAAGATAAATAGCAATGTTTGATTTGATCTATATATGTGGTGGAAACAAGGAGGGTTTGCAAGATTAGAACACTGTGGAGAATTATAGCGAATAGTACTGTAAATTAGACTTAACTCTGTTTGCGTCTTTTTCTAATTTTATACTTACACTATTCTTTTTAGCCAATGTCAGAAATGTGTATATTTTTGCTTAGACCAAAAGGAAATAATGTGATAGAAGGATAGAGATAGAGAGTAGATAGAGATGATAGACAGACAGACTTTGATAAAATGTAATATATATGCTTGACATTTAACATACATTTCAAAATCTTGAATCATTAGGATAATCATTATTATCGCCATATCACAGATGGCAAGACTGAGGCTAATGGTTTGTACCACATTAATTTCTCAACATTTTTTTCACAAGCCACTCTTGCACAATGATTAACAGACATGTATGTACGTATGTATGTATGTATGTATGTATGTATGTATGTATGTATGTATGTATGTATGTATGCATGTATGTATTGATGAATTGATATGATTTGATTTAACACTCATCTTGTTTCAAAATGGCTCTGGGTAGCTTACAGTATAAAAGCATTAAAACCATCAGAATTAAGTATTCCTATCCCAATTAAATGACAAGCAGGTATCTTTAGTTTTCCAGTTGCAGGATACATTCATATTCACATTTAATTAGAGAACCCTCTATTGCACTAAGCTTTGTAAGTTGCAAGGTAAGAATGGGTTCTATGCTGTTAGATTCCACTGAGAATGTAGGAAGAAATTAGACACAACTCACCATTTTCCCGTAAACTCTGTATTAGTGGTGGGATTCAAACATTTTTTTACTACCAGTTCTGTGGGTGTGTCTTGGTGGGCATGGCATGGCTTGGTGGATGCTTGGTGGGTGTGGCAGGGAAAGGCTACTGTAAAATCTCCATTCCCTCCCCACTCCAGTGGAAGGCTACTGTAGAATCTCCATTCCCTCCCCACTCCAGTGGAAGGCTACTGTAAAATTCCATTACCTCCCCACTCCAGGAGAAGGCTACTGTAAAATCTCCATTCTCTCCCCATTCCAAGGAAGGCTACTGTAAAATCTCTATTCCCTCCTCACTCCAGTGTAAGGCTACTGTAAAATCTCTATTCTCTCCCCATTCCAAGGAAGGTTACAGCAAAATCCCCATTTCCTTCTGATCAGCTGAGACTCGGGAGGCAGAGAATAGATGGGGGCAGGGCCAGTCAGAGGTGGTATTTACCGGTTCTCTGATAAATACTCAAACTCTCTGCTACTGGTTCTCTAGAACCAGTGAGAACCTGCTGAATACCACCTCTGCTCTGTATGCGGTTTTTGTCTTTATCCTCTCTAATACTTTGTCAGCATCTTCCCAGTATTTCAGAAAGATGGTTTTGGAGTTTTGGAACTGCAGAATTGCAGTAAACAAAACACGAGGGGCAGCTTTACATTTCCCACCCATCATGTCAAAATTGTGTGTATCATGACAGATGCCTACCCTGTATGAGATCTCTTTATAAGCAGAGATTTGGCTTTCAGGAGTGTCACATGCAAGTGACATTTTTAAAGAAAAGCAGAGAGAGGAGGTAAAAGAGAGAGAGAGAAAAAAAAACCCTCACAAATGATCATGGACAGTTTGTTTTCTTCTGATACTGAAGTGGTACTGAAGAAGTTTGCAAAGGAGAAGTATTATTTCTTTAAGTTACCCAGGTGATTCAGAATCCAATTAAAAAGCTCCCCATGGCTCAAAATCTTCTTATAACTGGATGTTTGGCATTAGCACTAACTTGCATTTTGCGCATCCCTTCAAGCCATATACAGCCAACAAGTAACATATGGTGGCTCACTACGGCTTCAGTAAACCACCAGGAGTTGCGTGGAAACCTGGCAAGGCAACAGTAGAAGTGATAATCAAACATTGGCTATCACATTACAGGTACTGCTGGCAGCACTTGTTTCTATACGTACAAGATGTGCACACCCACAAGTGAAGGAAATAGGGCTGGGGGTTAAAAACCCCTAAAAATAAATAAATAATGAAGGCAAAGTTTCCTCTCACATATATGTGCTAGTCATTCCTAACTCTAGGGGGCAGTGCTCATCTCCATTTCAAAGCCAAAGAGCCAGCGCTGTCCAAGGCCATCTCCATGGTCATATGGCCAGCATGACTAAATGCCAAAGGCGCATGGAATGCTGTTACCTTCCCGCCAAAGTGGTCTCTATTTTTCTACTTGCATTTTTTCAGGCTTTCAAACTTCTAGGTTGGCAGAAGCTTGGACAAATAACGGGACCTCACTCCATTACATGGCACTAGGGATCCCAAACACTGAACGGCTGACCTTTCTGATTGACAAACTCAGCTTCTTAGCCACTGAGCCACCACGTCCCTGTAAATAAATAGAAAATACTAACAGCTAAAATTGCTACAAGAAAGCCATACGATCAACAAACATAGGTCCCAAAAGTGCTTTTTCAAGAGGCAACTGGACTTTCTGGTTTTTCTTTGAAGACATTTCGCTTCTCATCCAAGAAGCTTCTTCAGCTTTGACAGGATAGTGGGGAATGGATGAAGTGAAACTTGGATGAGAAGCAAAATATCCTTAAAGAGAAAAGTCCAGTTGCCTCTTGAAAAAAGCACCTTTGGAGCAACCATGACCTGGATGATTGAGAACCTCCATGGACAACACACATAGGCTTAACTATTCTTTTGACCTGTATACAAAGCAGCCAGCTCATAAGTCTAAGTTTTTGGTTGAATTTGGGCAGTTATATATGTTGTGGCAGGGTTTGGGTGATATTATTTACAGAAAAGGCTCAGTTCTTGACTTCTGCTACCTAAAGCTTGTACACCGTGACAGATCTGATAAGTAGAAATAATTGGAGAAAGGTAGTTTTTAGTAGTTTTCAAACATGCACAGGTATCAGTACATACCATATCTAGGTTCCTTGGTGCTCTCTTGGTTTTGGTTATTTCTTGCAGATGTTTTATTACCCAACTGTTGTGGCCCAGCCAGATCTGGCTGAGCTGCTGATGGACTCGGATAGCGAGGAACCATATGAGTCTGCTCTGGAAAATGAGGGAGACCTTGGGGAATGTTCAGAGTCAGAGCAGGAACCAGAGAGGCTGGCTGGCCACCAGGAGGCGCCTGAGGCGTGGAGCAGTGAGGAGGATCAAAGGCAGTTTGTCCCTGATGCTAGATTGAGAAAGGCTGAGAAACGGAAGCAGCAACTCCATAGGCAGGCTCACAGGAGATGATAGAGCACCAGGTGGTTGTTGATTGGCCCCTCCCAAGAGAGCTTATAGGTGAGTCGTTGGAAGGGGACATTTGCAGGAAACAACCATTCAAATGAATAGCCAAGAAAGTCTGTCTGCGTATTCTAACCATGTCCGTTTGGACTATCTGTGTATTCTAGCGTGCCTGTTCGTTTGGACTATATGTGTGAAAGGTTGCTGCAGAGCTACTCTATTGAACGTGAGTTGTCTGGGCTCTGAGCCAAAGAATTCGTTATCTTAGTAATTGAACAGTGGCAAACAGCCAAGCGGGTTTTCTGGTCTATTCACAGGCTGGGGGGTCAGAACACCCAACTAAGTAACATAATTAGTGCTATGATAGAGTGAGATTTTCTCTCTGTTTATATGCAAATGTTTGCTCTGTCAGCATTGGTGGAGTGTTCAGAACCAGGCTGCAGATGTAGTGGGTGTGCAAAGCAGAGCTAGAAAGGCTGAAGATCGCCATTCTAGTACCAATCATTGGTCTTCTTGCTGAGGTTTAGGTCTTAAGCAGCTATTGAAAGATAATTAAGAGCTTAGAGAGTAAGTCAGGATTTGATTATCATAGCACCATTAGATAGCTAGAGGTCAAGGACTAACAGGCAGAACATAGCAGAGTAGATTGTATTCAGACAAAGACAAGGTAAACTGAAAGTGGACATAAAACAAGAGACATCGGAGACAGGATAAATTATTAAGTTTACAAGCAGCTTCTTTCTTCTTCATTTTGCAGTCTCCACTTGGAACTGGCCTTCAAAAGAATAAAATCACTAAATAACTTAAACAGCCTATCTTTCAAAACAAAACAAAATGATGGTAATAAAACGCACTATTTATAGAAGTGATATCTTCTTATTCAGTTTTATTAATATCCAGCAATTTGAAAGTGATTACTATACTGAACATTTTTCTACACAAACGGTCTAACCCCAAATTGATTTTATCTTCCAATGGTCAAACGAAATGAGATGAATGGTGATGACTGATTAATGATTAATCATAGTCATCAATTTATTATTGGTCGTGGACTATGTGTGACAATATCATTCATACTGATAACCTATAAGAATCCTTTAAAACAGGGGTCCCCAATCTTTTTTGCACCAGGGACTGGTTTCATTTTAATGAAAATTCCGCGGACCGACTGGCGTAGAGGGGGAGCAGGGAGGGAGGGGGACAGGCAGCATATGTGCATGCGGGGGGGGGGGAGTCGGCTCACTCACCCCTCTAGGGCCCCCAATGGCATGAGTGGCTGCACCTGTGCTCTCCCGCCCCCGGTGCGCGATCTGCCCAGGGGGCTACCCCCTCCTCCCTCCTCCTCCTCTCCAGCCCTACGGCCCGGTTCCTATCAAGTCACGGACCAGCACCAGTCCGCAGCCCAGGAGTTGGGGACCCCTGCTTTAAAATATTTATGTTATTTTAAACCAAGTACACAAGATTCAGGTTAATCTAAACAGTGTTAGATTATTTAAACTACCAGCTAGTAAGGGTTGCAATATCTAGTAAACAAAATTTATCAAAGATGACATATAGATAGACAGACAGACAGTATCTCTCTCTGTTTTGCATTAGAATATCTATCATCTACAATCTATCTATCTATCTATCTATCTATCTATCTATCTATCTATCTATCTATCATCTCATCTCATATTTCTCATCTATCAGTTACCAATTAATCAATCAATGAGGTTTAATGGGTGATGTGGATAGATGGCCCAAAGTCACCCTGTAGAGATACAAAAGTTAATAAATTAGATAAATTAAATACATTTTGAACAAAAAGAAAGCTAAAGTAAAAAAAAATAACGATCAAAATTAATGATAAAAACATGACAATTATATTTACTAAATTTCACCTTTGGTCACATAAACAATTAAAATTTAGTATGACTTTTGGAAGGAATCTGGCCATGAAATCTATACCAGATCTTTCCATGTGTAAAACCATGGATAGAAATGAACCCAGTAAAGAGACACACAATATTTCCAATCATCTCCAGTCATGGGACTTAAGCCAGAAAACTATTTCATGCAGTTCTTATTTTCATCAGACATTGAAAAATTGTATTATTTTCCTAAGACTATTAATATCTCATAACTATGAATAAGTGCATTTACATTTTACTTTTTGAAGTTTTCGTTTTGTTCTAGCTATCTAAGATAGTTTTCTTGTTCCAAGACAGCAGTTCTTAATTTTGAATGCCAAGTCCAATAAGCATTGATCACAAGCATGTACAATTCAGCTCATCTACTCATACCATGTTTGATTTTAATAAGGGAACACAATTTGTGGTGTAGTCAAATATTTATGAGCGAGCAGAATTTATACAGCCGTGACTGCTTTCAGCTTTTATCATCATTGCTTAGAAATCCTTTATCTTATTCTTGAAATCTAAAAGTCTGGAAAGAGTTTATTATTATAAATTATTGTTAAAAATCACTGCATGATTGTCTATGCATTTATTCAGTTAATATTCAGGGAATATTAACTATTGATTTTTTTTCTCAGATACATAGAGTTGTAGCTTTAAGTGAGTTTATATATTATTTAATCGGCTCTGCTCTAACTTGATCAAGTTCCAAATATATTGGTGTCTCTTACACCTGTGGTTTCAGCACTAGCTTCCAAGTGTGAAATCAGATAATTATGATTTAAAAAGTAGACCCTAGCCATACCTCTCAAGCCACCTGTTTCTCTTGATAACATATAATAATGCCAAGTGATTCAAAGAGAATATATGCACTGGAAGTGATCTCATTTCCATCCTGCAATTAAATCCCAATTGCAGCCAATTTTGGTTGAAACTGAATCAGGTGATCCAATTTTTTAAAGAGTATTATTTTTAATGGTGAAGCAATGCTCAGTGGCGTAGCGTGGGTTGTCAGCACCCGGGGCAAGGCAAGTAATTTGCGCCCCCTAACCCGTGGATTTTAGCACTCGGGGGAGGCAGCTCTTCTTGTGGTGTCGAGCCCACGCACCTCCCGCGAGGATCCGGCGGGCAGCCGCTGCCCAAAGGGCTCGGCCATCCGGGTCCGACACTCGTTGCCTCGCCTTGGGGAGAAGCGGGCGCCCTTTGCATGGTGCAGGCCTGGGACACCCGACGCTCCTTTCTACGGAGGGCGACGGCCTGAAAGCCGGGGCAAGAGGGTCTTCCCGGGCCACCGCGGGGCCCAGGTCGCCGCTCCTCTGGCTGGCTCGGAACGGAGGAGTCTTCCAGGGTCTCCGCACGGCCGTTGCTTCGAAAGACCTGCGCCTTTAAGTCTCGCCTGGCCCCCTCGGGTGGTGCTGGCGGGTGCGAGGAGCCGGCGCTGGCCTCAGCCGGGGGATGGCCCGGGAGGGTTTGGCCCCTACTGGCCGCTGTTCGCTCCCCGACTCTCGCCGGCCCAGGAGCGCCCAGGCGCCGCCGCCGCCGCCGCCAACTCCAGAGACCCGCGGAGGAGAGCTTCCGAGTCGGGTCTCTGGAGCGCGCCCCCCCCAGATGTTGCGCCCCCCCTGCACCCCCCACGCTACGCCTCTGGCAATGCTCAAATGTTTTTTTATGTCTTACTCTTAATAAATGCCTTGCTCTGGATAAAGTATTTCTTTCGTTCTTGTATTAGGTAAAGGTTCCCCTTGCACACATGTGCTAGTCGTTCCTGATTCTAGGGGGCAGTGCTCATCTCTGTTTTAAAGCCAAAGAGCCAACACTGTCTGAAGACATCTCCATGGTCATGTGGCTGGCATGACTAAGGTGCAAGGAACGCTGTTACCTTCCCACTAAAGTGGTCCCTATTTTTTAATTGCATTTTTTCATGCTTTCAAACTTCTAGGTTGGCAAGTAACAGGAGCCCACTCCGTTACGCAACATTAGGGATTTGAACTGCCGAACTGCCAACTTTTCTGATCGACGAGCTCAGCTTCTTAGCCACTGAGTCACCGCATCCCTTCAAAAACCTACAGGAACATTTCAGTTGGTTAACAAAAATGAAAATTATTGGTTACATAAATGTGTGTTCGATATTGCTATGTGTTATTCTTTTGTAGTTTCTCCATTGCAAATTTAAATGCATAATTTTCTCTCTTCTATTCTGGGCACTTGACAGATCCATGAACTGTGCTGTATTAAACACACTTAAATACTAAGCAAAGTAGCGTTTTCATTTTTCAAACCTACTTTGGCAAGCATTGCCAGGAGAGCCCTATAAAAATAAACATAAATAGAGTTTGCAAAGTGCCATTGAGCTGCTCAGCTATCAAGCAGAACAAATGAACCTCACATATTGGAGGCTTTAGTTCATGCACATTGTGAGCAATTCCCAATAAAATGTAATAGGGAAAAGACTGGCAAACTATTGACATTGTGATCCTGTGTTTTTACTCGGTAAAAAGTATAAACATTGTCAATAATCAGGCTTGCTCCCAAATACAGATGTACAAAATTACCCGAGAGAAGTAAGGAGAACCATCACTAAGCAAAAGAACCTGCAACTCTCCCCTTTCATTCCTTAAGAATTGGATAGAATAACTCCTGAAGCCTCCAGAGGGCGAAAAATGGCCTCAAAAGAAGGCCAAAGTTAGCTGGTCAGTGCACACATGTGCCCTGGATAGCTGACAGGGCCTTGCGTGCCCTGACAAATGGCTCTGCATGCCACCTGTGGCACACATGCCATAGGTTTGCCATTATGGTCCTAGAGTTTGTGAGGTAGCAAGGCTCACTAAGTGCATGGGATTGAACCAAATTCAGAATCAAACCATTAATTACAAAACCTTCCCTGGTAATCAAGTTAGCAAGTCGGCTAAATACATAATTTCTACTAGTTTGTTAGTTATATAAGGTCATACCTCCTACTAGGAAGATGTTCTGGGCTATCTTAGCTTTAACATTAAAACTCTGGTTTACTAATGTATAACTTATTCAAGTAAAAGCCTGTAGATTTAATCTATTGGGATTATTGTGTATTCATCTTGCTCAGTAATTTATGATTGGCACAGATGTGGGGTGGGTGTATTGCAAAGTAAAAGGCTGGTGATGAACATTTCTTTATTTTCTGCTGTTCCCTGAAGTTTGTTTACACTTTAAACATATGAACAGGGAGAGACATATTTCTTTTTTTCATTTTTAACCTTTAACCTCCGACCCATCATTTAAACTACTGCATAATTTGTGACCTATTGTGAGTTCAAAAGTGCCATAATTTTCCTTTTTACCCTAGAAAGTGCTTAAAAGATTCAGCCGAGTTGCTTAACTGCTGGCATTTGGGAGATCTGGCTACAGCTTATTGTTTCCAGAAATTATAGGAAAAAAACAATTGCTGTAATGCAATCATGTGTCATAAGGGGAATCTTATGTGGATATGCTCTATAACAGTGATGGCGAACCTTTTCGGCACCAAGTACCCAAACTGGAATGCACATATATGTATGTGCATGTGTGCATGCCAGAGCGCCAGAAATTCAAAGACCAGCTGGCCGGCACACACATGCCTGTTTTTTGGCCATTTTGGGGCTGTTTTCAGGTTGTTTTTCAAGCCATTTTCTGGGCTGTTTTCAGGCCATTTTCAGGCTATTTTTCGGGCCAAAAATGGCTTGAAAAGCAGTCTGAAAACAGCCCCCCAAAGGCCTGAAAAGTGGACCAAAACCAGCCTGGTTTTTGGCTGTTTTCCCACCATTTTCTGAACTGTTTTCCAGTGTTTCGGCACCCATATAAACTAGAAGAGAAGAGCAGCTGATGATGGCGTGCATGCCCACAGAGAGGGCATGCGTGCCATAGGTTCGCCATCACAGCTCTATAATGTGTGTGAGGCGCCATCAAACCATTCTGTATCATTCACAATTTGTCAGGACCACAAAACAAAGCCTAAGGGTGAATAGGGTGAACCCCAATGTTCATTATCCTCAGGGTATCTTCCTTTCCCCAAAATGGCATGTTCTACCAACCTCCCCTATTCCTGAGATTTTTGGTCCTTTTACTTCTTCCCTCAGCTGATGTCTATGTCTCCAACATGGTATATCAAATACAAATACAAATACAATAGCAGAGTTGGAAGGGACCTTGTAGGTCTTCTAGTCCAACCCCCTGCGTGGGCAGGAACCTTATACCATTTCAGACAAATGGCTATCTAACATCTTTTTAAAGACTTCCAGGGTTGGGGCATTCACAACTTCTGGAGGCAAGCTGTTCCAGAGGTTAATTGTTCTAACTGTCAGGAAATTTGTCCTCAGTTCTAAGTTGCTTCTCTCCTTGATTAGTTTCCACCCATTGCTTCTAGTCCTGCCCCCAGGTGCCTTGGAGAATATTTTGACTCCCTCTTCTTTGTGGCACCCTCTGAGATATCGGAACACTGCTATCATGTCTCCCCGGTCCTTCTCTTCATCAAACTAGACATACCCAGCTCCTGCAACCGTTCTTCATATGTTTTAGTCTCCAGTCCCATAATCATCTTGGTTGCTCTTCTCTGCACTCTTTCCAGAGTCTCCACGTCTTTTCTACATCGTGGCGACCAAAACTGTATGCAGTATTCCAAGTGTGGCCTTACCAAGGCACTATACAGTGGCATTAACACTTCACGTGATCTAGATTCTATCCCTCTGTTTATGCAGCCTAGAACTGTGTTGGCTTTTTTGGTGATATCCTCCTGGTCTTCCAATCTTTCTGAACTTCCCAGCACTTCTTTCCTTCCTACCTTCCATCTGCTGTCATTTGCTGATTTCCTAGCATGTTTTATTCCACCAATTTACACTTCACCAATCTACTTGGTACCTTAGGCTTCTCTCCTTCCTCTTGGCTAGTATTGGTTACAGTGAGTTGCGTTTTACTTCACCTTCTCAAACTACTGCTGTCTGCAACAATGTAGCACTGTTTTTGCTTGAAACATGAAATAAAACAGTCCATTTGCATGAACCCAGAATACCTAAAGATGTTCGCTTTGGTTCAGGAGTGGACCACAGAAGACCACCTGTTCCATCCTCAGAATGCTTATTAGGTTGTACCCAAATAGCAATATATTTATTTGCTAGATTTATTTACTACTTTTATTTTGAACATTATAAGAGGATTGTTTCCTCCTCTCCTCCCCCTCCAACAACAACAACAGACAGTCAAGGCTGAGAAAGACCAATTGTCTCAAAGTCACGAAGTGAGCTATGCCTAAGAAAGGTTTATAATTCAGTTTCCCAGTTTTTAGTTCAAAATCATTATATTAAAGTAATTCTAAATATTTTTCATCAGCCTTCCTTCCTTCCTTCCTTCCTTCCTTCCTTCCTTCCTTCCTTCCTTCCTTCCTTCCTTCCTTCCTTCCTTCCTTCCTTCCTTCCACAATCATTGTTGACTCTTAGTGATCACATAGATTGTCTGCATTGTGACCTGTCTCTATTCTGTTTTTTCCCAGGTCTTCAAATGATGCACCCATCACCACTGCTTCCAGTCACATTTTTTGAATTTTGACAGGCACAGGGGCCATTTTTGTCTCTGAAAATATAGCATTCTAGAAAGAATGAAATTAGAAGTGAGAAGGCTCATCTTTAGGATTACACCTTTTGGCATTCCCATGGGATGGCACCCATACACATCCCTTTATTCATACCAAGGTAGATTTCATGTGGAAATAGATATAGCTACACACTAGTGTACATTCAGCTTTTTAAGGACTTTAAACATAAAAAAGAAGAGAAACACTTGTAGATAATGTATAAGGGGGCCCTTCTTGATTAGATCAATGCTACTAACAATGAAAGCTTATGCTTTCCAACAAACTTACAGAAGATCATAAGGATATGGGTATTCCTATAAGAGTAAAGCTCAGAGATGTTACAATTCTTATTTTTCAAATGGCAATAAGCTGTGAAAGTGGGATCTTGAGAAAGAGCAAGAGAATGGATGCACACTTTACATACCACCTAATAGAATATGAAGGACAAAACAGTATTTAACCATCTTCTAGTCTCATTCAACCAAAGTGTTAAGGAGATAATAAAGGATCTTCAGATGATAAAAGCCCAGTCCATTATAAAAGCCCAGTCCATTATAAAAGCCCAGTCCAGCGCAATACCAATGAAGAAGAAAAATAACAGTTCCCAAAAGAAACCAGCATGGCTGCATAAAGAACTCTCTGACAAATTGAAAGACAAAAAGGATAAATATAAAAAGTGGAAAGAGGGGGACATAACTAAGGCAAAATATCAGCAAATAGCGCGAGCCTGTAAAGATGAAGTGAGGAAAGCTAAGGAAAGCTTGCAATGAAGAAAGGCTTGCCAAAAAAAGTAAAAAATAATAATAAAAGCTTCTTCCAACATGTTAAAAACAAGAAAAAAGTTAAGGAAACAATTGGTCCACTGCTGGGAGAAAATGGCAAGAAGATGATAAGCAACAGGGAGAAAGCAAAACTATTTAACTCATTTTTTGCATCTGTCTTTACACAAAGAGATAAAACAGTCCAACCAATCAAAAACAGCACCACAAAAATCAGATTAGGAACACAAGTTGAAATAGGGAAGAAAATGGTAAGTGAGCATCTGTCTGCCCTGAACGAGTTCAAATCACCAGGACTGGATGGATTACACCCCAGGGTTCTGAAGGAACTGGCAGACGAGATCTCAGAACCACTGAACTATATCCTTCAGAGATCCTAGAGCACCAGGGAACTGCCAGAAGACTGGAAAAGAGCTGAAAATTGTGGGTTAGACAGCATCACCACCAAATGGATTCGCAACTGACTGACCAACCACAGTCAACGTGTAGTCCTCAGTGGAACTGCATCTACATGGAAGAAAGTATGCAGTGGAGTACCCCAAGGCTCTGTTTTAGGCCCAGTACTCTTCAACATCTTCATCAACGATTTGGATGAGGTGATAAATGGGGAACTCATCAAATTTGCAGACGACACCAAGCTGGCAGGAATAGCCAACACTCCAGAAGATAGGCTTAAGATACAGAAGGATCTTGACAAACTTGAACATTGGGCACTATCTAATAAAATGAAATTCAATTGTGAAAAAAGTAAGGTTCTACATTTAGGCAAGAAAAACCAAATGCACAGGTACAGTATAGGTGGTACCTTGCTCAATAGTAGCAACTGTGAGAGGGATCTTGGAATCCTAGTGGACAACCATTTAAATATGAGCCAGCAGTGTGCAGCAGCTGCCAAAAAAGCCAACACAGTTCTAGGCTGCATAAACAGAGGGATAGAATCTAGATCACGTGAAGTGTTAATGCCACTGTATAGTGCCTTGGTAAGGCCGCACTTGGAATGCTGCATACAGTTTTGGTCGCCACGATGTAGAAAAGATGTGGAGACTCTGGAAAGAGTGCAGAGAAGAGCAACCAAGATGATTAGGGGACTAGAGACTAAAACATATGAAGAACGGCTGCAGGAGCTGGGTATGTCTAGTTTGATGAAGAGAAGGATCAGGGGAGACATGATAGCAGTGTTCCGATATCTCAGAGGGTGCCACAAAGAAGAGGGAGTCAAACTATTCTCCAAGGCACCTGGGGGCAGGAGAAGAAGCGGGATCGCATCCTGCCCCATACATCCCTGCGGCCGATTCGCTCCCACAGAGAGGGACTTCTCCGGGTGCCGTCCACTAGGATGTGCCAGCTGTGTGACGCCCAGGGGAAGGGCCTCTCTGTGGTGGGCCCGACCCTCTGGAACGACCTTCCCCCCGAAATTAGAACAACTACGCACTTATTTTATTTTAAAAATAAAATAAAATAATAAAATAAAATAAAAATAAAAAATAAACCTCCGCTCCTTCCGTCAAAAATAAAAAACACACTTTTTCTGCTTGGCCGGCCTGGGGTAATCAACTGTTTTTAGGGTTTTTAGCGACTTATTTTTAGTTTTAATATGGGATTTTAGCGCAGAGTTAGTTTAATTTCATTTTAATATTGTACTATGTCTGTGATTTTATATGTATTTTAAATTCCCTGTGCCCCGCCTCGAGTCCCTTCGGGGAGAGAGAGCGGGTTATAAATTAAAATAATAATAATAATAATAATAATAATAATAATAATAATAATAATAATAATAATAATAATAATAATAATAATAATAATAATAATAATAATAATAATAATTATTATTATTATTATTATTATTATTATTATTATTATTATTATTATTATTATTATTATTATTATTATTATTATTATTATTATTATTATCATCATCAATGGGTGGAAACTAATCAAGGAGAGAAGCAACTTAGAACTAAGGAGAAATTTCCTGACAGTTAGAACAATTGTGAATGCCCCAACCCTGGAAGTCTTTAAAAAGATGTTAGACAGCCATTTGTCTGAAATGGTATAAGATTCCTGCCCACGCAGGGGGTTGGACTAGAAGACCTCCAAGGTCCCTTCCAACTCTGCTATTGTATTGTATTGTATTGTATTGTATTGTATTGTATTGTATTGTATTGAATTGATGTAATGAATAATGGAAATAATTGTGTGTGTTATGGGGTTAGGGGCTTATTTTATTATATTGCACTCAACCTACAACAACACGGGTGTCAAATTCAATTTCATTGAGGGGTGCATCAGGGAAGTTTGACTTCAGGGGGTCATGGGCATGGCTGGGAGCATGGCCAGAGTGGGCATGGCCAGCTCAATGTCACTCAACAAGGCTCTATTTTTGGCTGTGATGGCCTCCTGCAGTCTCCTGCCAGAGAAAATGAAGCTCAGGAGGGTCGTGCACGGCTGGCCCACTCTCTCTGTTTTGGCTGGCAGAGCGCTGCAGGAGGATGTTGTGGCTGAAAACAGAGCTCAGGCAGGCTGTGTGCAGGCTTCTTGAACTCCATTTTTTTTTTGGCAGAGGGATGCAGGACGCTGTCATGGCCGAAAATGGATCTTGTGTGGGCCAGCCCTCCCAAGCTTTCTTTTTTGCTGGCAGAGGCACTGTGGGTTGGTTTTTCACTGTTTCCATGGGCCAGACCTAAACACCCCATGAGGCAGATTTGGGCCATGGGCATTGAGCTTGACACCGCTGTACTACAATCTACACAAGTGCAAATGGAAGTAAAATTACTTACTTTATGTCATAACATATAAAGTTATGCTGTGGGTTGTGAAAGCAATTTATGAGTTTGCTATGGGAAATTTATGGATATATAGAGCTCGTGGTGCCTCTGCCAGAACAAAGGGAGCATGGTAGAACCGCGGGTGGCCCTCCCAAGCTCCATTTTTGCTGCCAGAGGGTTGCAGGAAGCCATCACAGCCAAAAATGGAACTTGGGAGTCTGTTTTCACTGGTAGAGCACTCAGACCACCACGGGAGCCCCCGGTATGAGTGATGTCGAGCTGGCCATGTCTATCCTGGCTCCCCAAAGTCAAACACAACCATGATGCAGCCCTCAATGAAAACAAGTTTGACACCCCTAGCCTAAAACAAGTGTTATACATATAGACTTCTTTATTGTTTTTTGAAAGGATATGTGATTCGTTGTCCATGAGAAAATTCACTTTGCTCATTAAAATCTTTTTAAAGTTCCTGAATTCTTCTCAGGTGTTTTTTGTGAAGTTCACCTTGAAATGTTGATTTATACACCATTCACTGAAAACAATGGATGGTCAAGCTGCCCTAAGGAATACCATTAGGCTTATAAGACAGAAAGAAACAGTGTGTGTGAAAGAGTAATTTAGCAAGATTATAGCTATTCTTTGAAGACTAGAGTCATTATGAATGTCAACCAAAATAATCTTTTGATATAGAAACAAATCTTCCTGAATAGGGAAAAAAGTTCTGAAATTTTGGGAGACCTCCTTCTCATTTATTCTACATAGATAACATTTTATATTCACTCCACGTTTTTCCTTTGTTTGACATTCTTTGGCAATTCTCGTCTCCATGAGATTGCTGTAAGTTATATATGACTAGTCTTAAAAATCAGATAAACTGCAATCTATTCTTCTCTTGCAAGTTACATTGACTTGGTTGTCAGCATCAGTTCTTCAATCTTCTGGTAATGTCCAAGGGATCATTTTGTCAAAAGTGACTTGAAGACTTCTCAACATGTCATCTTGTTGCCTTCTTAAAATAAAATCAATTTTAAACATAGAGACTGGAATGACAGATTGTATTAATGTTGTATTTACAATACCTTTTCTGTTCCTTTTCCAAATTAAATCATAAAATAGCATACATCACTATATGGCATTCGTACTCTCAAACTCAGCAGAACATTAGTTTTATTATTGTTATTTTTTTAATTACTGTAATACATTTTAGGTGGATATCAGTGGATGGATGGATGGATGGATGGATGGATAGATAATGATGGATGGATGGATGGATGGATGGATGGATGGACAGACAGACAGACAGATAGATAGATTTTGCTTATCAGAAGTTGGTAGGAAGAATGCAAGAGCAATTTGGATGATCCCAGAATGTTGTAACCATTATAAATAAATCCTGGTTGCCAGGCATTCAAATTTTGATCATATGGCTTTGGGAATGCTGAATAGTTATAAGTCATGGTCATAAGTCACTTTTTCATTATAATTTCAAACCAATGGTGTAAGCCAAGAACTAATTGTAGTTAAGATGCCAGAGTTATTTACTTTTAACCTTAATTGCAAATCTTCAGGGTTTTTTTTAAAAAATCTTTTATTTTAACAAAAAATTTTTTAAAGTAATTATTAAATATTATGTATTCTGTGTTATAAGGGCAGCCTTAAGGCATTAGGCCTGTTGGCTGGAAAGCCAGCAGCCCAGACTCCATGCAATAGTGTGAGCATGTCCTAGATCCTACCAAGCTAGCAGTTCAAAAGCATGCAAATGTGAGTAGATAAATAGGTACCACTTTGGTGGGAACCTATTTGGTGGGAGCTCTGTGACTTCACGCTGGCCACATGTTCGAAGAATTATTAGTGCTGGCTCAATGGCCTTGAAATTGAGATGAGCACCGCCCCCTATAATCGGTAATGACTAGTGGAATAAAATTCGCAGGGACTCCTGTCTTATTCTATGTTATACTGACTCTTTTAATGTTATATGATTAAAGTAACTTAAAGTCAGTGGTGAGGTTCAATTTTGTTTACTACTGGTTCTGTGGGCATGGCTTGGTGGGTGTGGCATGGTGGGCGTGGCAGGGAAATGATACTGCAAAATCTCAATTTCCTCCCCACCCCTGGGAGAAGGATACAGCAAAATCATCATTCCCTCCCCACTCCAGGGGAAGGATACTGTAAACTCTCCATTCCCTCCCCACTCTAGGGGAGGTTACTCAAAATCCCCATTTCCTCCTGATCTGCTGGGATTCAAGAGGTAGAGAATAGATGGGGGCGGGGACAGTCAGAGATGCAAAATCTCCCTTCCCTTCCCACCCCACTAACCTGCTTTCCAGTTCTGTTCTCCTGTTCAGGACAACAAAAGAAGACCCAGCCAATCAGGGGAGGAATATAGGGAGGAATATTAAACTAGAAGAATGGCAAACAATCTGGGGCAAAACTATGAAAATGACCCTGGCCTCCTCATTTAAGGAAAACTTATATAAAATGCTATACAGGTGGTATTTACCACCTGCCCGAATTGCAAACGCGTCAGATAGATGCTGGAAATGCAAAGCGGCCAGGGGTATGTTCTTTCACCAATGGTGGACCTGCCCAATAATCAATCAACTTTGGAAAAAGATACAAGTCTGGCTCCTGGAAATAACAGGTATGAATTTTCCCCTCAAACCTGATTTATACCTGCTGGGCATTAAACCAAAGGAAATTCGAAATCAAGATTGGTACCTCTTCACACATATAACAACAGCGATTAGGATGGCCATAGCGCAACATTGGAAAGATGTCAATCCACCAACAGAGCACCTAATCATATCCAAAATCTTTAACTGCGCAGAATCGGATAAGTTAACTCATATTTTAAAAGATAAGCCAAATTCAACCTATGCCCAAAGCTGGAATAGATGGTATGCATGGTATAGCAGGAGAATAATAGATACCAAGGAAACTAATTAGATAGAATAAATGTGAAAGAAATATGAGGAATAGTAACAGTGAACTTGAGGGAAACAGCATGTCTCCTCCCTTAATTGGGGCCCTTACAGGAAGTTGTGGAAACAATTATCTATACTAAATACTCCTGGATTAGCTGATGAAACAGGGTAGAACCGATTAGGCTGGAGTACTAGGCTTCTGCCTTGGATTCATTACAGCCCCAGTTCGAATCCCAGTGGGGTGTGGCCAACTGATGAGAGCTAATAAGCTCGAAATAGATCTATCTTGGTCTCTCAAAATTTAAATTTATTGATCAGCTCATAAAAACTAACATATATATATATATATGTAGATATCTAAGTATAACTGTAAATTATAACTGTTAAGTTAGACTGGGAAAAACTCAATTCTTAAATCAGGGGAGTAGCCAAATCCCCGGTATGTCATTCTCCCTCCCCTTCCTGTTGCATGTTCATCCAGTTACCCTTACCCTATACCTGTTGAGTGTTTAATTTTATACTAATAAAGAATTATTATTATTTTTTAAAAAGAAGACCCAGTCAATCAACTGGGACTTGGGAGGCAGCAAATAGATTGGGGTTGGGGACAGCCAGAGGTGATATGTAACAGTTCTCTGAACTTCTCAATATTTCCACTACTGGTTCGACAGAACGAGTCAGAACCAGCTGAATACCACCTCTGCTTAAAGTGTAACAAAAAAATAAATCTAGGTTTTCTCCGCACACTGATAATCCCTTATTTTATACTGTGAACTTGCTCTGTGTCCCCTGGGTTGGATGACCTCTATGTTTTTAGCAGTGTATTCTAGGTGTGATCTCCTTTGCCTGCGGGAGGCCCCCCTCTCGCAGGCCTGGCCCCCCTATCTAACACGGGCCCACCTCGAGGATGGACTGATAGCTCCTGAGAGGTGGGCGAAGCGCAAATTAAGGGGGTTTTTATTTAAATTTTTAATTCGGATTTTAGGGGGTTCCAGGGTGGGGGGGGGAAATAGTCCTGGGAGGAAATGGCAAATGAGTGGGCCGGCCGGCGGAAGAGGAGTAACGGAGGGAGGGGAAGGGGGGGTCGTTTCCACTGAAGCATTTTCCATCGATCTGGTCTTAGGGAGGGGCAGGGGCGGTGGGAGGCGGAATAGGCGTCATCGGTTGGAAGACCGTGGCCGCTGGACACAGGCGGTCACGCGCTCCAACTCTCCGTCCTCCCATCGCAGACTAGGTGGGCAGGACTCACAGACCCGGGGCCCGAAGCTGATGTTATGCAACGCCAGGTCCGTGGTTCAGAAAGCCCCCCTCATCTGTGACCTTGTGTCAGAGGGGGACCCGGACCTGGTGGGTATAACGGAAACCTGGTTGGGCCATGAAGGGGGTATACCCCTCGTGGACATCTGCCCACCAGGTTACCGCGCCTTCCATCAGCCTAGGGCCCTAGGGAGGGGTGGGGGGGTGGCGATTATCGTAAAGGAAGGTCTTGAGCCGAAGGAGACCACGGTCCCCCAGACAACCGGGTGTGAATCTCTCTGCGTGAGATGGGGCCTAGGGAGGCAGTTGGGCGTGTTAGTTGTATACCTGGCTCCTCGCTATGCAACAACAGCCCTGCCCGAGCTCCTAGAGGTGATAGCCGAGGCGGCGGTTGAGACCCCCAGACTGGTAGTCATGGGGGACTTTAACTTGCCGTCGGCGGGCGAAGCCTCTGGAGCAGCTCGGGAGTTCATGGCCTCCATGACGGCCATGGACCTGACCCAGGTAGTTTTAGGTCCCACTCACGAGGGGGGGAACACACTGGATCTCATCTTTGTCTCGGGACAGTGGAGTCGCGATCTGGGAATAGGGGACTTAGTCATCACTCCCTTGTCATGGACAGATCACGCTCTCCTCCGGCTGGACTTTCCAATCGCTCCACCTCACCGCGGGGAGGCGGAACCGGACACTCCTAGATGGTTCCGCCCCAGGCTTCTAATGGACCCGGAAAGGTTCCAGAGGGAGCTTGGGCCAATTCCTGTGATCCTGCCCCGCGACTCGACTGAGGACCTAGTGGCCGCATGGTTAAGTGCGGCCACGGGGGCCTTGGACCGAGTCGCGCCCTTGCGGCCTCTCTTGCGGCGACGAATCACCCAGGCTCCCTGGTTTACTGAGGAGCTTCGGGGGATGAAACGCCACAAGAGACGCCTAGAGAGCAGATGGAGATCCTCTCGCTCCGAAGCCGACCGAACACTAGTGAGAACCCATATTAGGGCTTACTTAGTGGTGATAAGGGTGGCCAAACGTGAGTATTGTGCCACCCTAATTGCATCCGCAGATAACCGCCCTGCCGCCCTGTTTGGGGTGACCCGCTCCCTCCTTCACCAGAGGCCGCGGGAAGCCCCTCTACAAGGGCGAGCAGAGGAATTTGGGATTTATCTGCAGGAGAAAATCACTCGGATTCGGAATGAGCTACCCTCCATCGACAGTGGTCCTGTGGGACTGTCCGAGACTAGTCTTGAGGTTCCTGCTTGGGAGGAGTTTGACTTTGTTACCACCGAGGATATGGACAGGCTGTCAAGGAAACTTAGAGCGACCACATGTTTATTGGACCCGTGTCCCTCCTGGCTTGTACTGGCATCCTGGGAGACGACACGAGGCTGGCTCCAGGGCATTGTCAATGCATCTTTGAGTGAGGGGTCCTTGCCTGCCGTCTTGAAAGAGGCGGTAGTGAGGCCCCTCCTCAAGAAGCCGTCCCTGGACCCAGCTTTACTAGAGAACTATCGTCCAGTCTCCAACCTTCACTTTCTGGTGAAGGTTGTTGAGAGTGTGGTAGCCCAACAGTTTCCACAACACCTGGAGGAAGTTGATTATCTAGACCCGCGCCAGTCCGGCTTCCGACCCGGTCACAGTACCGAGACGGCATTGGTCGCGTTGGTTGATGATCTCTGGAGGGCGCGGGATAGAGGGTATTCCTCTATCCTAGTCCTATTAGACCTCTCGGCGGCTTTTGATAGCATCGACCATGGTATCCTATTGCACCGACTGGGGGGGTTGGGGCTGGGAGGCACCGTTTTGCGGTGGTTCTCATCCTACCTCTCTGGTCGGTCGCAATATGTGTTGACGGGAGGGCAGAGGTCGACCTCGAGACCCCTCTTATGTGGGGTTCCTCAGGGGTCGGTCCTCTCGCCCCTCCTGTTTAACACATATATGAAGCCGCTGGGTGAGATCATCCGTGGTTTTGGGGTGGAGTACCATCTGTACGCTGACGACACCCAGCTGTACATATCCACCCCAGACCACCCCAACGATGCCGCCGAAGTGCTGTCCCGGTGTTTGGAAGCCGTACGGATCTGGATGGGTGGTAACAAACTCAAGCTCAACCCTGCCAAGACTGAGTGGCTGTGGTTTCCGGCACCCCGGTTCAGCCAGATTACTCCAACTCTGGCCATTGGGGGCGAAACACTGGCCCCCGTGGAGAGGGCGCGCAATTTGGGTGTCCTCCTGGATTCCCGGCTGTCCTTGGAGGACCATGTGACGGCCGTGGCCAGGGGGGCGTTTCATCAGGTACGCCTGATGCGCCAATTGCGCCCCTTGCTGGACCGGGCTGCCCTTTGCACAGTCACTCAAGCTCTCGTGACGTCCCGTCTCGACTACTGTAATGCTCTCTACATGGGGCTTCCCTTGAGGTGCACTCGAAAGCTACAGCTAGTCCAAAACGCAGCCGCGCGGGTAATTACGGGAGCCACCAGAAGCTCCCATATAACACCAATCCTGCGCGAGCTGCATTGGCTTCCTGTGGTCTTTCGGGTGCGCTTCAAGGTTCTGACGACCATCTTTAAAGCGCTCCATGGCTCGGGGCCTAGTTATATGCGAGACCGTCTCCTGCCCCATACATCCCTTAGACCGATCCGCTCCCACAGAGAGGGCCTTCTCAGGGTGCCGTCGGCCGGACAATGCCGACTGGCGACACCCAGGGGAAGAGCCTTCTCTGTGGCGGGCCCTGCCCTTTGGAACGACCTACCCCCTGAACTCCGGACCATCACCGACCTCCGCCTCTTCCGCAAATGTTTAAAGACATATTTTTTCCATCAAGCCGGCCTAGCCTAACCTCCCATGGGGACTTTTAGAAAAGTTTTAAATTGGGTTTTTAATAATTGGTTTTTAGCACAGGATTGGGGATTATTTAATATATATTTTAAATTATTTGTCTATCTTCTATTGTGTATGTTTTTTAAATTTCCTGTGCGCCGCCCTGGGTCCTCTGTGGAGAAGGGCGGGATATAAATGTAATAAAATGAAAAAAATGAAAATGAAATGGCCAATTTGTGATTTTTCATAAATGTTAAGTAAAAACAGGAAAATTCCAAGTTTCATATTAAGGCATTAATAGCCCAATGTCTCCTCTTCTTTGATAACTAACTAGAACCTCTAATTTAAGAATATATGACTTTTTTTCTTATTTCTTCTTCAGGTAGGAATACATTCGTAAACCATGAAGTTTTGGTTAGATTTGGGAAAGTTCTTGTTTTCTATTTAATCCTATCTAATAAGTCAATATTGGTTTAATGCTCTTTTAATATTTAATATTAAAAGTTTAATATTTAATAGTAATTAACATATTTTAATCCTTAAAAAAAGAAATTATTTACTTCCTAAGATTCCTGGATAATAATTATCAGAAAGAGGTAAAGGTGTTTCACTTAAAAACAACAACAACACAGATATATCACCATATTAGGATGTATGCAAACAATTGATATGCTTTTTTATTTGGCCAATTAATGGTAATCTGAGCTCTGGAAATTTATTCCAAGATCTGATTTACCTTGACAACAAATATGGCCAACTAAAATTAGTTAACCATAAAATGACACACCCAATTTCCCTGTATCATAAAGGAGGTCGCATGTTATTGTTTTGTTAAAAAAGGACAGAGATTATGCTTACTGGAGGTTTTTAAACATGAATATCTACTGTATATGGACCATTATCTATATAAAGTGCCTGTAATTTGCCATTCCTATTGTAATTTGAATTTGAATTTATTTAGATTTATAGAACCGCCCTTCTCCATCGAAATGGACCCAGGGAATGGACCCAGGGTGCACAGGGAATTAAAATCGATAAATAACAATAAATACAGAGTAATTAAAAATAAATTAAACTAAAAGCCTGTGCTAAAAAATCCCAATTAAAATTCTAAAATACATTTACTCATTGGCTAAGCTAGACCGGCTTGATGGAAAAGATAAGTCTTAAGTGAGCGGTGAAAGAGGGGAAGGTCTGTGATGGTCCGAAGTCAAAAATTGCAAATGCAATGTTTTGAAATATTAACAATATGGGGAAAGGTGAGGAAGAGGAGCAAAGTCATGGGATCAGATTACCATATGAATTATCCTATAATGAAGATTTGTGACTCTGCCAGCTTCCTTGAAAAATCCTATGCTCTCATCTAAATATGCCTCCACCCCATTAGTGTTAGCATGATGATGAATTGGAATCAGAAGACTGTTTTAATTAAGACTTCTCTGCATAGGTGTGAACTATGTGGTTAATATCCCCATCATAGTTTTAATGGTATAATGGAATGATTTATCCTTGAAAGAAAAAATGTGTATACACCAAAATCCTGTGCTTTTGTACATTTGTTTATGATCAGCTATTATTTTTCTTTTGGGGGGGGGGGTGAAAGAAAGAAAGAAAGAAAGAAAGAAAGAAAGAAAGAAAGAAAGAAAGAAAGAAAGAAAGAAAGAAAGAAAGAAAGAAAGAAAAGGAGGGACAGAGAGAGAGAGGAGAGAGAAAGAAAAAAGAAAGAGAAAGATAGAGGAGCGGGGAGAATGAGAGAGAGAGAGAGAGGGAGGGAAGGAGGGAGAGAGAGAAAGAAAGAGAAAGAGAAAGAAGAAAAAAAGGAGGGAGGGGGAGAGAGAGAAAGAAAGGAGGGAGGGAGGGGGAGGGAGAGAGACAGAGAGAAAGAACAAAAGAACAAAAGAAAGAAAGAAAGAAAGAAAGAAAGAAAGAAAGGAGAGGGTGAAAGGGAGAAAGTAAGGAAAGAGGGAGAGAAAAAAGGGAGAGAAGAAGGGAGAGAGAAAAAGAAAGAAAGAAAGAAAGAAAGGAGGGAGGGAAGGAGGGAGGGAGAAATAAAGTAAGGAGGGAGGGAGGGAGGGAAAGAAAGAAAGAAAGAAAGAAAGAAAGAAAGAAAGAAAGAAAGAAAGAAAGAAAGAAAGAAAGAAAGAAAGAAGAGGGAGGGAGGGAGGGAGGAAGGAGAAAGAAAGTAAGGACGGAGGGAGAGAAAGAAAGAAAGAAAGAAAGAAAGAAAGAAAGAAAGAAAGAAAGAAAGAAAGAAAGAAAGAAAGAAAGAGAAGGGAGAGAAACTAAGGAGGGATGGAGAGAGAAAGAAAGAAAGAGAAGGGAGTGAGGGAGGGGGAAAGAAAGTAAGGAGGGAGGGAGGGAGAGGAAGAAAGAAAGAAAGAAAGAAAGAAAGAAAGAAAGAAAGAAAGAAAGAAAGATTGTTTTATTCAGGGCTAATCCCAGTTGGCAGTACTGGGCCATGTGTTTTTTTCTGATATATCTGGAAAACAACCGGTGAACGTTTCAGAAAGAAAACAGGCATCAGAAGAAATCCTGCTTCTGAAAGCTTTGCTAATTTTCTAATCTCATTGGAAACCCTTTTTACTAAGCTTCCAGATCACCTTTTGATTATACCAACTGCTTAAAGGAAAGGCTGTAGAAGGAGAAGAGGGTCTGAGCTTCTAAAGAAGGAAAGAAAATGAAATTTTGGCTGAGCAGTCTGGCTAAGCTGAATTGGGAAAGAATATAAACTTGTCAGGACCGTGGCCTAAAACCCAGCTCTTCAAGAATATTTGATGAGGGTTTGGGGCATGTCTGTTTTTAAAAGCACTGTAATTAAAACCGCCCTGATTTTCACTGGAAATAATAGTGGAACAAATCACAATTGATATTTTTTCTATATACCTTAAATTTATGTTGTAACACAAGAAGGACTGTGTTGGATCTCTTAAAAAATCCTCTCTATATAAGCCCCTAATTAGCCAGAATGTTTATCATGCTTAAAAAACATGGTACATTGCAATGCTACAATGAAGATAAATTGTAAATGTGAAGAGATCAAATTCTGCTTTTAAATGACACATAATTGCCATTACAGTGGAAGTGGATTTGATTAGGAGGTATTATACCCATTTATGCTTAATTAGGGCTAGAGGAAATAGAGGAACATTATCTGAACTGACCCTTCTTTCTTGATGCTAACCTGTGTTCCATAAACTAACTCTTATAAGCTTGTATGTAATGGGCACGGTTTAAATAGCTGCCTGGAATTATCTGTACTGTACAGAAAGATCTGACACGATAATAGCTTAAAAAACAGGAAAGGGAAAATGGTATGCAAATTGTGTTCTGTGGCTTAAGTTTTGGGTGTCTCCAATGCTGGTCAGGAGCAGATCAAATATTTCTACCAAGGAGCTCATAGAGGGCTTGTAAGATCCCAGAAGTTTTCCCGAGCCACTGAGATGCCAAACAGAGTGAGATTCAAGATGAAACTTGCAAAAATAATAACTTTTTATTCTTTGGCCAAAGCAAAAAGACTGTGACACCACAGTCTTTTGGTGGGAAGTGCCACGCCCCTGTGAAAGTGGCTCAGAGTATTATATACATTTCATGCCAACAGAAACAAAGTTTACCCAATCAAAGACATAAGTTCATTACCAATGTGATCTTTAAAGCGTTTTTTTTAAAATTCAGGCCACTGTGTCTGTCTACCTTATCTATGGAGTATTCCTATAGCCTTGTGTAAGGTGACCAGATATTCAAAGTCCCAAAGCAGGACACCGTCGACAGGCAGGTGGGCGCTCCGGTGCATTACGCGCCTGCGCAGAGAGCGTCAGGGCTGAGGGGGGGGCTGCACGCGCTCCAGCGCGTCACGCACCTGCGCAGAGGGCGTCAGGGTCGGGGCGCACTCCCACCCGCCCCCACGGGGCCCTCTTTAAAGGCAGCGGCGGCGGCCCGGCCTGGCGGCGCTGAGAGCCGCAGGTTCTGGCCGCCGCCGCTGCCTTTAAAGAGGGTGCCACGGGGGCAGGTGGGAGCACGCCCCCCACCCCGACACCCTCTGCGCAGGCGTGTGACGCGCCGGAGCGCATGCAGTCCCCCCTCCTCGGCCCCGAAGCCCTCCCCGCCCAAGCCAGCACTCAGAGGCGCGCACCTCTGAGCACACACAGAGCGCCCGCCACCTGCCCGCCAAAAGCGGGACATTTTGAAGAGGCAGCAGGGTGCGGGACATCTGAAGGTGAACCAGGACTGTCCCGCCAAATGCGAGACGTCTGGTCACCTTAGCCTTGTGTGTTGTGGCCCAAGGGCAGCTTGCGGAGCTGGCAGGAGACAGGAGGTTGGGGAAAAACATGGGCCAGTCCTGAGGGCTGAGGAAAGCTCAGGCAAGGACTCTGTGTTGGAGGCAGAGAGGGAGCTAGACAGCAGTGAGGCATGAGGCAGAGGAACAACTGGAGCCTGTTCCCAGTGTGCGCAGAGGACAAGAACAATTAAGAAAGCAGGGTCGACTTAAGAGTAAAAGCCACACCTTGGAGGTGATTGTCCCCTCTCATAGGAAACAAAAGAGGAGTGATCAGAGAGTGAGCTTTTGTAGGAAACAATAAGTTCATTCTGTCGTGTCAAGAGAGAAAAGTTCTGTTTGTAATTATAAGAGACTGTGCCAAGTTTTGCCTTGCCCTAGGTTTGGAACTAGTTATTTGGCAGCTCGCCAAAGGAGATAAGGTTCGTATTTGATAAACAACCCTCTGAAAGGTTGTTTGCTAAGCCTCGTGGACTGTGAATGAAAGGAATTCATAATTGTGTAAATAAAAGGGCTTTGTCAAGACTCTGCTTCTTGCTTGTTAAGGAAGCCTGGCTGAGAGCATTGTGTAGGCAGAGCTCCCCCTCCCTCTTGGCATAATGCTTTCAAAATTCAGAATTTATGAGGCATGAAATACTCTGGTTTCTTTATCTATGGGGCCTGATATTCCTGGGTAATAGTTTCTTCTATATTTTCAAGGATGTGCCTAGCTTTGAAGCCAAGAATAGATGTGAGACACAGCAGCGAGATAAAAAACTTTGCACTCATGGCAACCAGCGTTAAGGTTGCAATTTACTAAGTTGGAATTAGTTCCTAACAACTACTTTCTGACAGTGTACAATAATATAAGCAGAAGCCAATAACAAAGCTTAATTCTTAATAAATGATTTCTAGCAGTTTATTATTTTATTTATTTTTTATTTTATTTTATTAAATTTATATCCCGCCCTTCTCCAAACGGACCCAGGGCGGCGCACAGGAATGTTAAAATACATACAAAACATATAAAATTTAAAAAACTTATTCTAGTAAAACCTGTGCTAAAAACCGAATTAAAATCCCAAATTTAAAACTGTCTAATGGTCAATACAGGGGGTTACGCTAGGCCGGCTAGATGGAATAAATGTGTCTTCAGACACTTGCGGAAGAGGCGGAGGTCAGAGATGGTGCGGAGTTCAGGGGGTAGGTCGTTCCAGAGGGCTGGCCCAGCCACAGAGAAGGCTCTTCCCCTGGGTGTCGCCAGTCGGCATTGTCCAGCCGACGGCACCCTGAGGAGGCCCTCTCTGTGGGAGCGTATCGGTCTGAGGGATGTATGGGGCAGGAGGCGGTCTCGCATATAACTAGGCCCCGAGCCATGGAGCGCTTTAAAGATGGTCGTCAAGACCTTGAAGCGCATCCGAAAGACCACAGGGAGCCAGTGCAGCTCGCGCAGGATAGGTGTTATGTGGGAGTGTCTAGGCGCTCCCATAATCACCCGCGCGGCTGCGTTCTGGACTAGCTGCAGCTTTCGGGTGCACCTCAAGGGAAGCCCCATGTAGAGAGCATTACAGTAGTCGAGTCGAGAGGTGACGAGTGCTTGAGTGACTGTGCGTAGGGCACCCCGATCCAGTAAGGGGCGCAATTGGCGCATCAAGCGTACCTGATGGAACGCCCCCCTGGCCACGGCTGCCACGTGATCTTCCATAGACAGCCGGGAATCCAGGAGGACACCCAAATTGCGCGCCCTCTCCACGGGGGCCGGTGTTTCGCCCCCAATGGCCAGTGTTGGAATAATCTGGCTGAACCGGGGCGCCGGAAGCCACAGCCACTCAGTCTTGGACGGGTTGAGCTTGAGTTTGTTACCACCCATCCAGATCCGTACGGCCTCCAAACACCGGGACATAACCTCGACGGCATTGTTGGGGTGGTCTGGGGTGGATATGTACAACTGAGTATCATCAGCGTACAGATGATATCCCACCCCAAAACCATGGATGATCTCATATTGTATCAAAAGCAAACAGCAAACATTGTTTTAATCACTATGTTCCTTCAAGCTAATGGATTTCATATTGCAAACTTGATTCATAGCTGAGCTTTTAGTTTGGGATTTTTTTTATTTTTTATTTTTTGTATTTCAATGTCATCTCTCTAGATTAGTAAAATGTTTCATCTCTAACATTGCTGCCTATCACCTTGATATTTCATGCCTCTCTGGCTATTACATTTTCTCAGCAGCATGGAAAGGTGAGTTATTTCTCATTGTACAGGGGCCATGGATATTATGCTGTTCTTCTTCTTTTTTGAAAAAATAGCTAGCTCTTCGAGGATATAAACCTGAATAATCCTTGTTTTGTATAGCAGATCGATTTTCATGATGAGTCGGCAAATTCCACCCAGTGCAGAAGGCTTAAATCATCTCTATCCTTTGCCATATCTTTTCTTGGTCCGTTATATTTTTGTTGTTAAGGGGATATAGAAGGCGTGTTCTGCAACTGAAGCAGGCTTATTCTTTTCTTCATCTTGATCTTTTATACTCTATTCAAGCATCCACTTCAAAGATTAAATTACTTGGAATTTGAACATTCTGTTTCAAACAACTCTTTCTGTAGTTTATAGTTTCTTCATGAGAAGAAATGCATATGCCTCTGTGCTGAGAATCGTCTTCCTTAACTCTTTGCCCCCACTACTGGTCTATGATGTAAGGAGTTACAATACAATACAATAGCAGAGTTGGAAGGGACCTTGGAGGTCATCTAGTCCAACCCCCTGCCTAGGCAGGAAGCCCTATATCATTTCAGACAAATGGCTATCCAACATCCTCTTAAAGACTTGCAGTGTTGGAGCATTCACAACTTCTGCAGGCAAGCTGTTCCACTGGTTAATTTTTCTGTTAAGAAATTTCTCCTCTGTTCTAAGTTGCTTCTTTCCTTGATTAGTTTCCACCAATTCCGTCTTGTTCTACTCTCAGGTGCCTTGGAGAATAGTTTGACTCCCTCTTCTTTGTGGTAACCCCTGAGATATTGGAAAACTGCTATCGTGTCTTCCCTAGTCCTTCTTTTTATGAAGGTGGCACACAGAGCCATTTGTCACGGCACGCGAGGCTTGCCCTATCAGCTGGCCATCACACATGCACGTGCTGGCCAGCTGACTTCAACCTTCTTTTGAGGCCATTTTTCACCCTCTGGAGGCTTTAGGACCTGAACAGGCTTCCAGTCTGCTCATAGGGCTGGTTTTAGCTCTCAGAAGCATTCAGGAGCCCTCAGGAGGCTTCCCTGAAGGCTCTGGAGGGCTAAAACCTGGCCTACGAGCAACCTGGAAGTCACTTCATGCACATTATGGGTATGGCACACCTGCGCACAACCCGCCTGCGCCTTCCCCACTTTTGGCACGCGAGCCACAAAATGTTCGTCATCATTGAACTAGACATACCCAGTTCCTGCAACCATTCTTCATATGTTTTAGTCTACAGTCCCCTAATCAGTGGTGGGTTTCAAATTTTTTAGAACCTACTCTGTAGGTTTGGCCTATTTTGTGGGCGTGACTTGGCAGTCATGTGACAGGGTGGGAGTGGCCACCTTTTAAAATGTGGTGAAACTCATTTAACAACACTCTTGCTTAGCAATCAAAATTTTGGACTCAATTGTGATGATAAATTCTCTTTCTTTCTTTCTTTCTTTCTTTCTTTCTTTCTTTCTTTCTTTCTTTCTTTCTTTCTTCCTTCCTTCCTTCCTTCCTTCCTTCCTTTCCGTTGGGTCATTGGCAGCGGCGGGCCAGATTTACTTCCAGGTACGCCAGTGGAACTCCCTCTCACCGGTTCTCTAAATTTCACCAACCGGCTCTCGCGAGTAGGTGCGAAACCCACCTGCAGAAACCCACCACTGCCCCTAATCCTCTTTGTTGCTCTTCTCTGCACTCTTTCTAGAGTCTCCACATCTTTTCTACATCATTGCGACCAAAACTGAATGCAGTGTGGCCTTACCAAGGCATTATAAAGTGGTATTAACACTTCACGTGATCTTCATAGGTTGCATCTTCTCTGACTGGTGAAAGCAGTCAGAGCTGGACGGATTTATATTCCTTGCAGACAGCTGGTCATTTGCAGTCTTTTAGAGAGTCATTGAGGTCACTTGGAAGTTTAGCTGTGTCTTCAGAGTTAACAGAGTAGTTTCCTGAGGGTCACCTCAGTCCAGTGGTGGGTTGCAGGCCCAGAGCACCAGGTACCGTTCCAATATGGTGGTCTGGAGGGCCCACCTGCCCACCCATCATCCTTACCTGTTTTTGAACTCTTCGGTGCTTCTGCATACATGCACAGCGCATACGGCACCTGCGTGATGCTCTGCCAAGCAGCTGGAGTGTTGTGGAGACCCGCCGATGCATCGCTGGAGGGTAGGCCCCATGCACGCACTGCACAGGTTCATGTGGTGGACACCAGGCCCCATTGCACCGAACCAGTTGCAACAGGATCTGAATCCACCACTGCCTCAGTCACTCATCAAAGTTCTTTAACACATAGTTGTATCTATGGAAGATTCTTACCACATCTTTGGAAAACTTTAGAAAAGCCGGCTTCCTGAATGCACAGAGAAGGCAAAAAAATTAATATATGCTGGGTCACTCAGAATGACAGTGATTAACGTAAGTTAGATAACAGAATATGTTGCTGACAGATAACCTCTCACCTTTCTGGAACAATGCATATTTACTGCAGGTTTTCTAATCATTAAAACTTTAAAGAATAACAGAATTGGAAGGGATCTTGGAGATCTTCTATCCCAACCCTTTGTTCTCATTGTCAGGAAATTTCTAGGTTGCTTCTCTCCTTGATTAATTTCCATCATTTCTTGTCTTGCCTTCTGATGCTTTGGAAAATAGGTTGGCCCTTTTTTCTTTGCGACAGCTCCTCAACGCATATAAAAAGGAAATACTTGGTTTTATATCAATTGATGCTAAAACAGATAGCACTGTACAATTCATTGAAAATGTCAGTGTGGATCAGGGTTTAGATTTTTTTTTAAGCCTATTATTAAAATACACTGTTTAAGGCCTGATAATCCTGGAGGACAAAATCATACACAGTTTACATTGTATAGATCCCCAAGTGTCTCCTAGCAACAAAACTCTTAAGGTGTTTTTTTCCCCTCTTGTGACTTGTTTGACTAGTAGTCTACAGGATTTTGTGCTTCATCTCAAAAAACAGAGCCTGGAAAAGGTCAATCAGACAGCAAAAGTGAGAAGAATGATCTGGAACAAATGAAAGAAGATTATGGCATTTGATTGACTAGGGTGTGAACATGAAATCAAAATGTTTTTTTTTAAGCAGGATTTTTAGCTTGACGTTCCAGAGCAAGAGAGATGGCAATATGAAGCAACAGGTCTACATTTTCATGGAATGAAAAGAATATTGACAATGAGTCTGAATGAAAAAATATTTGTTATCCATGATAACAATTTCAACATTTTAACTGACCTTTGCATACCCATACAAGCAAACGAATGAAGCAGTTTCTATGAAATCTTTCAGTTGTGATTTTGGAAGCTCAAATAGCTGTTAATGTTATATAAACAAATACATACATACATACATACATACATACATACATACATACATACATACATATGTTAGATTTTTAAGGGATGATTTAATAATTAATTAAGAGACCAGGATGGATCCATTTCGGGCTTTTTAGCCCTCTTCAGCTGGCCATACTTCTTCTACAGGGATTTGAACCGGCACTTTCCAGCACATGAGGCAAGCCTCTCTATGCCTTGAGCTAACCAGCTTCCCTGATTACATCATCCTTTTACAGGACTCATATTGATGAGAGAATATTTTTACAGCTCCTGTTTTTAGGCCCATTTTTAAGGGAGGAGACAAACTTGTCATCCTTCTCTGCCCTTCGACTCAACCTAGAGATCATCCAGACAGAGACCTATTAAGATTGCTGCTGTCTTTTTAGATATGTGTTAGATTTTTAAGGGATGATTTTAATAATTAATTAAGAGACCAGGATGGATCCATTTCAGGCTTTTTAGCCCTCTTCAGCCGGCCATACTTCTTCTACAGGGATTTGAACCGGCACTTTCCAGCACATGAGGCAAGCCTCTCTATGCCTTGAGCTAACCAGCTGGTTCTCTGTCTAAATGGTCTCTGGTGATGAGCCGACAGGCAGAGAGGGAAACAGTATGTCTCCTCCCTTAAAATGGGTAATTTTACACGGGAAAAGACCCGAATAAACCAAAATCTACATATACATATACATATATATACATACATATCGCAAAAAACCAAAGGCCCAGGCCTGATGATGATGGGAGTGATCCCATCGAAACGTTGCAAAAACACCTTTAATTTTACACGGGAAAAGACCCGAATAAACCAAAATCTACATACATACATACATACATACATACATACATACATACATACATACATGCACACACATATATATCTGTGTGTGTGTGTGTGTATGTTCATTCCAGCATAACTCTGGAAGGCCTCGAGCAATTTCAGCTGAACTTGGTACACAGATGACTTACTCTCTGGAAACAAATACTGTGGGGTATAGACATCCCTAAAACCCCTCGGAGGTGTATGTTCTGTTAAGATACAGCCTGTTGTGCCTTAAAATGGCTTCTACTGTACTGCTATAAAATGGCTTCTACTGTTCATTGCAGTGGAGTTGCCAGGGTAATGGCTTCACAATACTCCACAAGGGGGCTCCCTCTGGTAAGGGGGAAAATCCAACATTAGAAATTACATTTGATCCAGACATTTTCCCCCTATAAATAAATGCCCGACCAATGCTGGTTTATCTTCTAGTGCTTTGTAAATAAACAAATAAAGGGTCAAGAAATATAATACATAATACAATACATTTCCCCCCTTTCTTAAATATAATCAGATTCCCCCAAAGATGAATATATCCAAAAGTGTGGAGAACCTGTAATTCTTAGAAATATTCCAAAGATGCACTGGAGTATGACACAAGAGTATGTCAGAGGTTGGGAATGTTGGGAAGGAAACTAAGTTTCAACCAAGTGGATTGAAATACAAGCTCAATACCTTTGAATTTGTACGTGGGAATACTATAGTTTCTAGATGCTGCATTGTAATCTCTGCTATGAGGCCTAAGATCAATGATCTCATGAGTCTTCTTCTGGTTTGTTGATATATTTGTCCATCAAATTAAAAATAGGTAGGGATTGATTGGTAGAGATTAATAACTATCTGGTTTGGTTCTGCAATCCAAAAAGACAGACCCAGACTTCAGCGGATAATAAGAACTGCAGGGGGGGGGGGAAACAATTACTACCAACCTGTCTTCCATTGAGGGCTTATATACTGCACAAGTCAAAAAGAGGGCTGTGAAAATATTTGCAGACCCCTACATCCTGGACATAAATTGTTTCAACTCCTACCCTCAAAATGACACAATACAGGACTGTACACCAGGACAACTAGAGACAAGAACAGTTTTTTTCCTGAACACCATCACTCTGTTAAACAAATAATTCCCTCAACATTGTCAAACTATTTACTAAATCTGCATTGCTATTACTATTAATTTTCCCATCGTTTCTATCACCCAGCTCCTCCCACTTATGACTGTATGACTGTAACTTTGTTACTTGTATCCTTACAATTTATATTGATTCTTCCTAGTATGATTTGATTGCTTATTTGTACCCTATGACTATCATTAAGTGTTGTACCTTATGATTCATGATGAATGTATCCCTTCTTTTATGTACCCTGAGAGCATATGCACCAAAGAAAAATTCCTTGTGTGTCCAATCACACTTGGCCAATAAAAAATTATATCTATCTATGATGTTCATAATTGTGAGTATTTCTATATTAGTATATTTACCTGGGTTAGGTATATTGTGTAGGACTATTGCCATACATTATTTTGCCAGTTTAATACCAATGGGGACATAAAACCATCATCTTCTATTTTAGGTTTTTCAGTTTCTGGAGGCACAGTGATTCTTTCTGTTCATAGAATATTCACTCCTAATGTCCAAGCTTTTTTGTTAGTTCTTTTGCTTAGTGGTATGTTGAGGAACTTGGAAATGATAAACTTGGACAAGGGATACATTGGGTTTGTGTATTTTTGGGTGTCCAAAGAACTGTGGGAAGACAAATCTATTGGTTTTCATCCTCTTCTACCCTTCTTTTCTCATTTGACATTTCTTAGTTGGTTGAGGGTTCTCTTGACCAGGTTGTTTGATTTTTGTATTGGGTTGATGTTTACTGAGATTTTGGATTCTTTATACACGGATAATTCTCTGCCTCAATCAATCAATCAATCAAATTTTTATTTATATAACCGCATCCTCTCCCCAAGCGGACTCGGAGCGGTGCACAGGGAAAAATTAAAATACTATAAAAATATATACATAAAACAAATACGATGGATAAAAATGAATTAAACCGAAATTGTCCCTGTGCTAAAATCCCCTCAATTTAAATTATACTAAAATTTTACATAATTTTATGTGGATTTTACATTAACGCAAAAATAATTCTGTCCAGTTTTAGTAGGAGGAAAATAACTAAACTATTATTTAGAAGGTAAGCAGATGGCAAACGCAATCTCCCCTGACCAAAGACATCCAGTATTTGCTGACAAAATTGATTCCCTCATTTTTTTCGCGAATATATGCAAGTCCATAAAACAGACAGGCAAATTTATATTTTCCTGTCACTTTAAAATTAATGCTCTGGAAAGAACAAAAGAATCTCTTTCACTGAAAGTAGAGAACAATGTATGTTTTAAAAATCCAGACCGCTAAGCTTTGTGCCACCTTTCCCTAGACATTTTCTTTTCAAATCACCCATTTTCTTCGGACAATAAGGAGGTATGAGAACACTATCCCCCTCCAAGAAAAAAAAAAGAGAATCTGAAAACTAAATTTGGAAATACGTTAGACCAATTCTGAGATATAATGGAAAAAAGGATGATGTGCAAAGTAATAAATAACAGTTATGAACTAGTGATGTGTCATATTTTCTGCAATGGGAAAAAACAGTAAGTCAAACTTCCTGGAGAAAGGTGGTGCTTGGTTCAAAAAGCTTAGGGTGGAAGACAAAGTAGAATTTGCTCACTTCCATTCTGTTGCATTTCTTTTTCAGGAAGAAATATGTTTGATTACAAAATTGTCTTTTATTATATGATTCCCAAAGCACGTATTACTTTTTTTTTCTATTATCCAATTTTTATAAGCTTATATTTGGAACTTAAAATAATTTTATTGTCATTTTGAATGTACACTAATCGGCATACATTAAAATGAAATTTTGTTGCAAACAGCTCTTCAAAGGGTCTCCACCTCTAATATATACTGCGTAAACTTGACAAAATAAATAAATACAGAATTATGCATATAATTACATGTATTCCGCCCCAGGCTCCTGATGGACCCGGTAAGGTTCCAGAGGGAGCTTGGGCCAATGCCTGTTGACTTGCCCCGTAACTCGACTGAGGACCTGGTGGCCGCATGGTTAAGTGCGGCCACGGGGGCCTTGGACCGAGTCGCGCCCTTGCGGCCTCTCTTGCGGCGACGAGTCATCCTGGCTCCTTGGTTCACTGAGGAGCTGAGGGAGATGAAACGCCACAAGAGACGCCTAGAGAGCAGATGGAGATCCTCCCGCTCCGAAGCCGACCGAACACTAGTGAGAATCCATATTAGGACTTACTTAGTGGCGATAAGAGTGGCCAAACGTGAGTATTGTGCCACTCTTATTGCATCCGCAGATAACTGCCCTGTTGCCCTGTTTGGGGTGACCCACTCCCTCCTTCACCAGAGGCCACGGGAAGCTCCTCTGCAGGGACGAGCAGAGGAATTTGGGATTTATCTGCAGGAGAAAATCACTCGGATTCGGAATGAGTTACCCTCCATCGAGAGTGGTCCAGTCGAATTGTCCGAGGTTGGTCTTGAGACACCGTTCTGGGAGGAGTTTGACTTTGTTACTACTGAGGATATGGACAGGTTGTCAAAGAGACTTAGAGCTACCACATGTTTATTGAACCCGTGTCCCTCCTGGCTTGTACTGGCATCCTGGGAGACGACACGAGGCTGGCTCCAGGGCATTGTCAATGCATCTTTGAGTGAGGGGTCCCTGCCTGCCGTCTTGAAAGAGGCAGTGGTAAGGCCCCTCCTCAAGAAGCCATCCCTGGACCCAGCATTATTAGAGAATTTTTATCCCGTCTCCAACCTTCACTTTCTTGCGAAGGTTGTTGAGAGTGTGGTGGCCCAACAGTTTCTGCGACACCTGGAGGAAGTTGATTATCTAGACCCGTGCCAGTCCGGCTTCCGACCCGGTCACAGCACCAAGACGGCATTGGTCGCATTGGTAGATGATCTCTGGAGGGCGCGGGATAGAGGATATTCCTCTATCCTAGTCCTGTTAGACCTCTCAGCGGCTTTTGATACCATCGACCATGGTATCCTATTGCACCGACTGGGGGGGTTGGGACTGGGAGGCACCGTTTTACGGTGGTTCTCATCCTACCTCTCTGGTCGGTCGCAATATGTGTTGGCAGGGGGGCAGAGGTCGGCCTCGAGGCCCCTCGTATGCGGGGTCCCTCAGGGGTCGGTCCTCTCGCCCCTCCTATTCAACACATATATGAGGCCGCTGGGTGAGATCATCCGTGGTTTTGGGGTGGGATACCATCTGTACGCTGATGATACTCAGTTGTACATCTCCACCCCAGACCACCCCAACGATGCCGTCGAGATTATGTCCCAGTGTTTGGAGGCCGTACGGATCTGGATGGGTAGTAACAAACTCAAGCTCAACCCGTCCAAGATTGAGTGGCTGTGGTTTCCGGCACCCCGGTTCAGCCAGATTACTCCAACTCTGGACATTGGGGGCGAAACACCGTTCCCCGTGGAGAGGGCGCGCAATTTGGGTGTCCTCCTGGATTCCCGGCTGTCCATGGAGGACCATGTGGCAGCCATGGCCAGGGGGGCGTTTCATCAGGTACACCTGATGTGCCAATTTCGCCCCTTACTGGACCGGGCTGCCCTTCGCACAGTCACTCAGGCCCTCGTGACGCCCCGACTGGACTACTGCAATGCTCTCTACATGGGGCTTCCCTTGAGGTGCACTCGAAAGCTACAGCTAGTCCAGAATGCAGCCGCGCGGGTGATTACGGGAGCTCCTAGATGCTCCCACATAACACTGATCCTGCGCTAGCTGTACTGGCTTCCTGTGGTCTTTCGGGTGCGCTTCAAGGTCCTGACAACCATCTTCAAAGCGCTCCATGACTCGGGGCCTAGTTATATGCAAGACCGTCTCCTGCCCCATACATCCCTTAGACCGATACGCTCCCACAGAGAGGGCCTTCTCTGGGTGCCATCGGCCGGACAATGCCGGCTGGCGACACCCAGGGGAAGAGCCTTCTCTGTGGCAGGCCCTGCCCTGTGGAACGACCTACCCCCTGAACTCCGCACTATCAACGACCTCCGCCTCTTCCGCCGTTGTTTAAAAACACACTTATTTCATCAAGCCGGCCTAACATAGCCTCCGCTGGGACTAATACTAGATAGTTTTAAATGAGGAATTTTAATTTGGTTTTAGCGCAGGTTTTGTGTCATTTAATAGCTTTTTAAATTTATGTGTTTTGTATTTTTTGTATGCTGTTTTAAATTCCTGTGCGCCGCCCTGGGTCCTGTTGGAGAAGGGCGGGATATAAATTGAATAAAATAAAAAATAAATAAATATTATATGATACAGAGAAACAACACAGTCTAGTTTGGATGAATACATGTAGATGGCGAGAGAAACAAATCTTGCAAGTTTGCCTCACGAATGGCATAGGGAACAAAGCTGTAACGGAATCTGGTAGTCCTACTATAAATACTTCAAATTTATTCATGCCCATAATATATTATCTTATGTGCTTCGGCACAATACACAAATGACTTGTGCACTTGCTTAACAATAAGTGGTCAGTTTTTTATGTCATACATAATGGCAATGTATGGAACTGATAAATGCAAATGATCCCTGTTTTCATCTTGATAAGACTATTCTACATAGTTTTTCTTGCAGGAAAAAAAAACCCTATATACAGCAAAGTGAAGGATCAAAATGCTTCAAAAATATTTAAAAAATCTCCTGCACAAAAATAGGAGAAATATGAATGTACATGTTAATTATTTTAAAGTATAAGAAATCTCCCCACTGGCCTATATTTGCAATGGTTTTAAAAATATGTCTACAACTCTGAATATATTCTCTGATAATGGATCTATGCTTCTTCTTCTTCTTCTTCTTCTTCTTCTTCTTCTTCTTCTTCTTCTTCTTCTTCTTCTTCTTCTTCTTCTTCTTCTTCTTCTTCTTCTACTACTACTACTACTACTACAACTACTACTACTACTACTACTAGGACTCCTTCTCCTCCTTCTTCTTTTGTTTTGTTTTGTTTTGATTTTTGGCTTCAGTAATTCCTCTTCTGTTTGAAAAATAGCAGTATGTTGAATTTGTAGCTTATTAAGGTATGTAAAATTACCCAGAAACAAAGTTTGTGTGTTTGTGTGTGATTGTATTTTTACTTGTTGAAATATACCTATACATATATAGCACATCAATTTTTTCAAGAAATTTCATCAAAAAATCATTTTGGTGAGATGTGATTACTAATTTTTCCAGGATGAAAAACATGCTAAAACAAAAACAAAATAAGGAGGAAGGAGCGAGAGAGAAAAAGGATGTCAGGCTTGTTAGCTTGGGAAAACAATGATTTATGGTTAAAAGGATAGGATCTAACATTGGGAGAAATTATTCTAATTGTTTTCCATTGAGAAGAGGCAGAGCATACTTAAGCCTATTACTAAATGTAATTAGGATAGATTCTATAAAATATTACATCTAAAATATATGGGCTTGCAACAAAGGAATACAAGACCTTTTAGAAAATCGTGCTACCATGTCCTTTCTTTTTCTCCCTTTCAAAAGACTGTATAATAATATTGTCTTTCCCCTTTGTTAACCATAATTAATGACATGCAAATGAAACATAATGAATATTGATTTACTGGCATTGTCTTCAAACAATTCAAAATGAAACTATATGTGGTTCCAGCAGTGAAATTCCAGAGAGATTAAGTGTACATTTTAATAAGCAAATAATAAAAACTTAAATTCTTTAGACATGCATCTTAATTTATTCATTTTATAAATGAAAATTGTATTTATTATGTAAAAAACCCTTTGTCATGATTCCAGTTAGCCATTTAGTGCTAAGATTTATGGAAATGAAAATGTAAATAGGGTTTTCAAATGTAGAAAGATTGCATCATAAATAAATAAATCCCTTATTCTATTTGAAGCTCTGCAGTTTTGATTCACTTATTTCCTGTACTATTTTGAAAATAATTGGAATAATAAGTTCAGGATGAAGTAGCTGATGCAAACACTTTTCTCTACAGATGAATAATAAATTCTGCTTGTTCCAGTTCATAATATGTTTGGATAAAAATTGTATTTGTCTTGGTGGTGGGATTCTTAAAAATGTTAAGAAATGAAAGTGTGGCCCTCTTAGGGAGCACAGAAAGATATTAACAAACTCAAAGAAGAGTTTAAACAGCATATTATTAATAATACTAAGACCAGTTTCACAATAACCGATTTGGAAGGGACTTTGGAGGTCATCTTCTAATCCAACCCTCTGATTTCACGGGAAACCTATACTATTTCTGATAAATGGCTATCCAGTCTCTTCTTAACATGGCGCAGCAGTGATACCAGTGATGGGGCACTGGTATCACATCCAAAGGCAATTTGTTCCACTGCTTAATTGTTCTCACTTTTAGGAATTTTCAAATTACTTCCATGTTATTTCTTTCTTGTGCTTTTACTTTTAATTAGGTGAAAACCATGGAAAACTTCAGAGTCATCTTTCACCAGATCTATTCCAATATGATGTATCCAATAAAGCTATCCTTTGAGGATTCTGTTCTGTTTTTTTCCTGCATGACAGATCTCACAAAGTGTCATGGCCTTTTCTATTTCACTTTCATTCCCTCCCTACTTTCTTTAATTACTCCCACATTCACTTGGTTCTTCCCCACCTATGAAATTTTCCCACCTGGGCATCTTTCACGCACAAATTGTGCCTTTGGACCTAATATTGTTCTCATCCCTGAACTAAACTCTTCTCATTATCCACAACAATATTACTTCTTGCATTTTTTAGAAGGCGCATGGGGGAAGAAGGGAAAGCAGGCCAAGATGAAAACCCAGCAAAGAGAAGGCAATTAGAACAGAAATACTTAGAGAAAGGGCACATTAAGAACAACTTCAAGTAACTAACAGCAAGACAACCATGGTGTTAATATGCTGAGTTGCATGCCTCTGTTGTAATTGAAGGTCATGACTTGGATGTTTTCTACCTTAATTGAGTTAAAATGAGTTGCCCTTCTATAGAATGAGAGCTTCAGGTAAATGGGATATTTGGAATTGCCTTTCTGACTACCAAATTTCCATCCTTGTCAAATAACTCACAACGATACCTTAACCCTTAATCCGATCCATATTTTTTTTCCCACCTTAAGTTGGGCCTGAGGTTAAAGCCTCAATGGAACATTATTTTTGGTCACTTTTTGTTCTAAGTCCCTCTAGTTCTATATCTTTTGTAATCTTCTGTCATTCATGGCAATTCATTCAATCAGAAATCAATCAGGAATTCAATGGAGATTTACAGTCATTTCTTGAAGTTAAACTATGTTCTGTGCAGTAGGGAAACATATTCTGTTTTTTGACAGAATAAGTCCATTTCTAGATTATGTCATAACTGCAACTAAACATGCTAACAACTTGTGGAAACAAAAAAGATGTCTAGGCACTGATTCAACTATCAAACTATACATAAGAGTACATGTAGTTTTTGACATAGAATCATTCAATGTTCAAAGTTAAATTGTCACTGAAAAAACTGACAATTTACGGCTAGTTCTTGCATTTACAACTATAGTAGCATTCCTATGGACACTTGGTGGCCAGTTTGTATTTACAATTGTTGCAACATCCCAAGGTCATGTGATCACCATTTGCAACTTTCTCAACCTACTTCCAACAAGCAAAGTCAACTGAGAAATCTGTATTTGCTAAATGAGTGTGAGTCACTTAACAACCACAGCAATCATTTAACAACCATGTCAAAAAGATGATAAAATTGGCGTGTCTTACTTAACACTTTACTTAACAATGGAAGTGCTGATTCCAAAACCCAGTTGGGTAACCTTGGATCTGCCTCTCTACCAATCCACTTCAAAGGGTTGATTTTATGAGGGCTTAAATTTATATACTGTGCTCTGTAGTTTTTTAAACCAGTTTCTCAGAGCAGGTTACAAATGTCAATATATTGTCCCCAAACATCTGGGTCCTCATTTTACCAATCTTGGAAAAATGGAAGGTTGAGTCAACCTTGAGTCAGTCAAGATCAAAGTCTTCGCTGTGGACAGAGTTAATCTGCAAACAGCATTCTAACCACTGCAGCACCACAGCTCATAATAGAAGGAGGAAGGAAAGAATATCAGGTATGTATGTAAGGTTGGTAAAATGGGGGCCCAAATTGATGGGGGCAATATGCTGACTAGGGAAACAGCTTACAGAAGGCTGTAAAGTACTGTAAAGCAGTATATAAGTCTAAGTGCTATTGCTATTATTCGGTAGGGTACTCCATATTTTAGTATTTCATTAACTGATATTATTAACAGCACACTCATTGCTTTTTATTTGCTCTAGGAAAGTTTACAAAAACACTGGGCAGGGATGGCTACACTTCAATGACCATTTATGTTATGTTTGTTGATCATTAGCATCTTTGTTCTGTATCTTTCATAGACCAGACACATTGTCTGATTATTTTCCACAGCTGTTTGCACAGCTGTGAAGTGTTCATCACTAGATTTAGGACAGAGATTAATGTCCTTTATCTTTATCTGATGTAGCAACCTGGTTCTACGCAACTATGTTATGTAGTCCAGAAGAGGTTTGTTTTTGGTATGCCGAAGGGTGAGTGGGTTTATTTCTTCATCCTCCATTCTATGTTCAACTATTTGAAGACATCTGTGTGAAGATCATACATGCTTTCTAGGGAGTTTTTATTTTTATTTTTTTGTCCTTTAAACAAAAATTACTTTAGCTTGATTTAAAAGAATTGTGGAACAAAGCAAATGAGATTTTCTGTAGTTAAAAATAAAGTCTTATTTCTTAAAGAAATGTGTTTGCTTATCAGTGAGTGCATTTCCATAAGATCATCCACTAGTTCATTATAAAAACCTAGTGGTTGCATTGTAGAATATGCCATGTTTGGTGAGTTTTAAAACAGTTTGGAGTAGAAGGTTTTCTCTCATTCTCTTGGGAGTTTATCTATCTGGCTAGTTTATCATTCAGTGCATTGCATTAATAATAACAATAAAAAGTTCAAGATACTAACTGACTAATGACTAAAGCATAAGAAATATGAATGTTTGTTAACTATCTAGTAGTAATATAAATAACTTTATAAAATAATGAATTGATTTATAAATTATTTTCCTTATTTTTTTACACGAAATTAAAATTAAATATTTAAACATGTAAAATAGGATCAGTAAATCAGGAATTATTTGCTACTTTGGTTCAAGATCCAAGAGCCTCTTGGACACCAAAGGAAAAGGTTTATGGCCTGGAATAATGAACTGAAATCCAAAGACAAGGTGCTGATTCAAATTATATTTTTATTATGTGCTTGAAATATATGATGCATCTTTAATAAGAATCTTACCTATATAACTATAACTATGCTGTTAACTGATGTCTGTATACTCAGTTTATTATGTTCTCTATATTCTGAAGGAATTCAGTGTGAGATGGTAGGCAGAGGCAGTGGTAGGATTCAATTTTTTTTACTATCAGTTCTGTGGGTGTGGCCTGGTGGGTATGGCTGGGTGGATGTGGTAGGGGAAGGTTACTTCAAAATCCCCATTTCTTCCCAATCGCCTGGTAATCGGAAGGCAGAGAATAGATGGGGGCGGGGCCAGTCAGAGGTAGTATTTATTGGTTCTCCAAACTACTCAAAATTTCTGCAACCGGTTTAATTTAATTTATTTTCAATTTGTATAACCGCGCCACTCTCCCTTGGGGGACTCGGGGTGGTGCACAGGAAATTAAAACAGAAGTATAAAATATAAGCAATAACACGACTGTAATAAATAGACTAGATACTAAAAACAGATTAAATTCATGGTACCCTATGCTAAAAAGATAACCTAAAACCTACAACTCATTAAAATCCAATTTCGAACAATTTAAAACTCAGACTCCCAGTGCTTACGAGGGACTAGGCCAGGCCGGCTAAATGGAAGAGATATGTCTTCAGGTGTTTGCGGAAGGAGCGGAGGTCCGTGATGGTCCTACGTTCGGGGGGTAGGTCGTTCCAGAGGGCAGGACCTGCTACAGAGAAGGCCCTTCCCCTAGGAGTCGCCAGCCGGCATTGTCCAGCAGACGGCACCCAGAGAAGTCCCTCTCTATGGGAGCGAATCGGACAAAGGGATGTATGGGGTAGGATAAGGTCCCGCAGATAACTAGGCCCCATGCCATGGTTCTCCAGAACTGATCAGAACTTGCTGAATACTACCTTCATACAGAGGGAACAACATCTGTTTAAAACAAAAGATTCAAGAAGGAAACCAGATGCAGAAATATTGTTTAATGAAAACAAGAGTTTGCTTTATATAATTCCTGCCTGACACCTTACTTGAGAGTAATATATTACACAACATGGTCCAGAAAGTTGCTGGAACTGTAGAAGAGAGAATATGGTTACATTTCACTTGGAAGCATTCAACCCTTAATGTGATATAGTATAGTTCTGGCACCATCTTACTTAGGATCTTTCTGTGATTCTTCACTTCTTTTGACAGCAGTAAAATACAAATATAGCATATCATCATTTCTGAGCTGTACGCATATACAGAGCAACCCTCAACCCACTTTTCTAGATGACAGCTTCTTTGGCAGACCAATCCTATGTTTCCCAAAAGGACAAATATTGAATTTTCCAGCTGAACTGCAGCTCAGCTCTTTCAAGTGTTCATTTCACTTCTACTTTGCTATAAAATTGGGTCCCAGGGATCTTCTGAAATCTGCATTTGCTATTTTTTTTAGATTAAAAAACCCCATGTATTCTGCTTAGTTTTTAAAATGCCTGCAGGCATTACACATTACCTCCACATTTTTAATCCGAATTTATTTTCTTAAATGGATATGGCTGGAAATTAAAATAACTCCTTAACTGGTTAAAAAATGCTTTAAGGGAGATGCATACGTATATCTTTTAAATGTTCCATTCTTTAAATAATGACATTCCAAAATGGTTCATATTGAAGCTGGACTGGATTTTAAAGGATAAAGGAATATGTATACCCCATTTCATCTTTAATGAAAGTAATAACCATACTTAGTTTTCTTAGTGAGAATTGATGAAAAATATTTGTTAAGTTTCTTGTTACTTTGAAATGGAAAGCCCTAAAATGAGCTAAATACCGTTGGTGGGATAAAATGAGGAACCAACCTTCAAGAAAAAGAGATGAAAAGTCCTCGTCCTGCCCATTTTCTTGACTTTAGTGTCTAAATTTTCAGCTGCAATTTCCTCTAGTATTGCCCTGATCACCATGTGATCCATGCTTGTAATTTCCTATATTAGGGAGCACAGTGGCTTACAAGGTTAGAATGCTGGCCTGCCAATCAGCATTCAGACAGAGTGAGTTCCCATCAGTAAATAAATGGGTATCACTTCAGTGAGTACCTTCATGGGGATGTGAAATGAAGCCCCAACTGGGCATCCTTGGACAACAGTGATGTCCAACACAGAAGTATTAGTATTTCCTATTTATTACGGTCTCTGAGGTTAAAACTTTGACTATCTTGCCAGTGATATTCTCACACTGGGGCAAAAAAGTTAAGATGGCATCTAGGATGGAAGGTTCACCCTTTACAATGTGCACCGTATATGTGGTTATTTTATGAATTCAAATGCAATGCGTTGCATCATTTAGGTACAGGAAGAATCTGTACTTAATACGTTGTGATTTCAACTGTGGATCACTAAAGGGTGGAAGTATGTGATGGTCTATTTTTCCTCCCCCTTCTCACCATCTAAAGAATATTAGCATCACTACAATTATAATTGTGATTAAGTGAAGAAAATGTGAGCTGGGATAATGAAATAGGTATGGTGGGATGGCCTGTAAGAATAATTGCTTAACTAACAACTTCATTAGCATATTTATGTTTGCTTCTCTGTCTGCCTCTTGAAGAATTTGCATTATGTTAAACGAAGCTTTCTGTGGGCAATAGGCCCAGTGATTTTTTCTCCAGAGAATATAGATTATCATTGGTCAGAAGACAGCTTGACAAATATTGAAAGCAGATCATTTTTATGCCAGGGTAAAGTAGAAGGGAGAGAGAGCGGAAGGGAGGAAGAAAAAAGATCTCATAGATCATACATTATGTCATAAAGGCATAGCTATTTCTTTAATGGACGAGATCCATATTGAGTAATAATGGTTTCAGCTAAATCTGGCTAGGAATAACGTTCCAAAGTCGTCCCTCTCCCATGTTTGGGGACAGAAAAACTGTTTGGACAATTTTCCACATTTTTTTTTTCAGGGGAAGAGAGATTATACAAAAGCATGACTACCCTTTAGCAAAGTAGTCTGAAAATGCCAAATAGGAATAATATTATCATTATTTTTGTGGAATGTCATTATTTAAACAATGGATAATGTTCTCATGATGTCTTTCTTTGGGAATCAGTTGAAGGATGGGAAGTTTCAGACAGCTGGAGAGACAATTGTACAAAAATAGACAGAACCTTCATATATTCCCCAGGTCAGCTTACAACTAAATGAGTAAACTATTATTCATGGCCCTATCTTTGCCACAGGGGTGGAAGAATAGCTACCTTCCATGCATTCTGTTCACAATCCTGCACCATTTACCAAAACAAACCAGTGAAGATGACTTCAAGTCAGCCCTGTGGGAGAAGAGTCCTTCATCCTTCTTCCTCCACGCTCGCCAGAAAAACATTTTTTTCCAATCTTCTTTAGTGGCATGATCTTTGTAAGAGAAAGCTGTGAGACAATGGGTGAGACAACATAGTTAATACTGTAAAATATATTTAGCCAGGAAAAATAAGACACAGAAGTTCAATTTTTTTGTTGTTTACAAATTATATTTGATTGTTTTTTTAAAATTGCTATCTTCTTAGAGTAGGCGATTGAAAGTCTTAAACAGTGTTGCTGTTTCAGTGATGATAAATTAGTTGCTTTTATAGGTTGTTGTGTTCTGGCAATTTGATTATGTAAAGATTTATAATGACTGTCTTTCTTATGCTTCTTTGAATTACTTGCTTGTTCTGCGACTTGTTAAAAAGTGTGCTATGGATAATTATTTATTTGTTTATTCTTTCATGGTCACCATGGTTACTTTGTTTGCAAAAAAAAACACCAACATAATGGAAAAATACCCAAAGCAAGGCAGATAAAGATAATCAAAGATTTGGGACTTCGGTTGTTGATTGTATAATATCAGAATAGAATAGAATTCTATAGAATTCTAATAGAATTCTGAATTAATCTATAATAGTCTTTATAATTAGAATCAGAATTTCCACTGGTAAGCAAAATTAAGTGTGCCCAATTTTTTGATCTTTTTTGCCACGATTGTTAAGTGAATGTCTGCCTTTGTTAAGTAAATCACGATGATTAAGTGAATGGAATGGAATAGAATAGAATAGAACAGAATTCTTTATTGTCCAAGTGTGATTGGACACACACTTGTGTCTTTGGTGCATGTCCTCTCAATGTACATAAAGAAAAAAATAAAATATATTCCTCAAGAATCATAAGATGCAACACTTAGTGATAGTCATAGGATACTAATAAGCAATCAAATCATACTAGGAAAAACTAAAAACAATCTACGTTGTAAAGATACAAGCAGTATGGGCATAACCATAAATGGGAAGAGATAGGTACTAGCAAGGATGAGAAGAATAATAGTAATACAGTCTTAGCAGATAATTTGACAGTTTAGTGGGAATTAGTTGTTTAGCAGAGTGATGGCATTCAGGGAAAAATATCCTTATGTCTTGTTGTTCTGGTGTGCAGAGCCCTATAGCATCATTTTGAGGGTAGAAGTTTAAACAATTGATGTCCAGGATGTGATGGATCTGAGATATTTTCACAGGTCTCTTTTTGACTTGTGCAGTATACAGGTCCTCAATGAAAGGCAGGTTGGTAGCAATTGTTTTTTCTACAGTTCTAACTATCCGTTACAATATCAGCAATGTATTTTTTCAAATATAAGATTATTCCACATAAAAATATTGAGTGTGTTTTAAGACAGGCACAAATAAGAAATACCTCCAACACAATGTTGCAATATATACATATCTAATTGCAGTAGTACAACTCTGGGTGTTAAAAACCTTCTTTTTGAGGGGTACTTTGAGCAATGCACTCTTTTCTCTGTAATTTCTTTTAAATTTTCTTCCAACTAATATGTAATAGAACCCAGCATATTTTTAAATCATCTTTTTGTTTTTGCTTTCTCTGTTATTAAAAATAATATGCTGATATTTATGGATAGATATCCCTTCAACACACATTAGTTTTGCAGATATGTGCACTATAAGATATTCATTTCTTAGTAACATTGAAGACATTCATCTCTTAATAATATTGATGCTATATAACAGTGATGGCTAACCATCACTGTGTCTTCAATGTTACTAAGAAATGAATATCTTATAGTGCACATATCTACAAAACTAATATGTATTTACACTTCTACCCTTTGTTCTTATGTGCCAAAATTGTTCGTGTGTGCTATTGCATACGCATGCGTGCCCACACCCACAATGCAGTGCATGCACAAACACACACACACACATGCATGAATGTGCAACTCCCCGCTGTTCTGCCTACTCGAACTCCTGCCCCACAATGGGGGGGGGGGGCATTTTCACCATGCTTAAATTTCCAGGAAGGCAAAAACAGCCTCCCCACGGGGTTCCAGAGGCCCTCCGGAGGCTGGAAAGAAGCCAGTTTCTGGACTTCCAGAATTTCCAGGAGGCTCATTTTTTTACCATCCCCAGGCTCCAGAGGCTTTCCTCAAGCCTCTGGGAGGGGGAAAATGGCCTCCCTCTGAAGGCCAGAAACAGGCCCATTTCTGGACTTCTGGTACTTCTTGTATTTCTGGTAGGCCTGTTTTTCAGTCTCCCCAGGCACTGGAGGATTTATTGAGCCTCTGGAAGAGCGAAAAAGGTCTTCCCTGGGCTCTGGAGGCCCTACTGAAGATGGGAACAGGATCATGCTAAGTAATGGGTGAATAAATTACCTAGGCAAGGATAACAGTTTCTGACAGTTTCTTAAGAACAAGATTTTCTCTTAGTGGTCATGGTAACACTATTCAGAGAAGCTCCTCTATGTCTCCTGACCAGATTTCATGGGAGTATAGAAAACTTGGTGGACTGAAGAATGCTGAAGAAATTATAGCATAAATGAAAGGACATTGAAGCTCACCAGCAAGCAGATATCTCTTGGTCACCTCTCTCATTAGAATGCCATGCACCACCTAGAAGGCAATTATTAAATCTCCTTGATCAGTTTCCATCCATTGTTTCTTGTCTTGCCTTTAGATGCTTTGGAGACTAAATTGACTCCTTCTTCCTTGTGGCAGTGTCTCACTGCTTATTGGTTATATTATTGGTGAGATAGGAAACTTGGGGATATAGTATCTTATTTTTCAGTCTACTACCAGTGAGAAAATAGCAGGCTTTAGAGCTTTCCCTGATATAAATGTGATTTCTAGGATGTATAACATCCTTTTTCTTTAGCAAAAATCCTTGCTAACTCTTGATGCAATGTCTTCTACAGGATTATTTAATTTCCATGGTAAGATTAGCTCTACTATTCATAATTTTATTTAGAGCAAGCATGATTCAGTTTTGAACGGTCACGCTACAGCAAAAAATTATCCAGGGTCCAATTTAAGTTTGTTCTATTTTCTGTGGCTGTTTTGGGCCAAGTCATTCCATATATTATGTACATATTCCAATATGCATTAGACGAGCATACTATTCCTGATGAGAGGGCTTAAATTTCATTTTAAAAAGTTTGTGGGGGTTTTGAAAGCAGTGTAACTTCCCTATTCCACCCCCCCCATCTTTTTGAGCACAAATTTATGTATAACTGAAGTTTAAACTTCCTCTGATCAATTGGATAAATTTACCGTCTGCAATTGATGTGTGTAATTGGTTTTATTTTCTCTAATATTGTTCAGGCCATTTCTATGTTAAAAACAGAGGATGAAACAGATAGCTTCTGCACTTCCAGAAAACATTCATCATGACTGATAATAACTGGAAGCAACAGACAGATCAATCTATATCTGTTTCTCGTGCAACATTGTGGAACACCTCGCTTTTGCCTCCCTATCATATTTAAAATCTTTTGTAGCAATTAAGGTAGGCTGCAAAGAAAATGTCAGGGAAATGCAAAGTGGAGACCCAAACCCCAATTTCTTTCAGAGGCGATTTCACAAAGTGAGAAAGAAGCTGTCTAGGTCAGGTTTTCATCAAACTTTGAACTGATGTCTTTAAAGAGATGTAGCAGTGAGTTTTCTCATTTCTCCAGACAATATTTCTTTGTCATAGATACGTCACACTTTACTCGAATCTTTTTGATGATGTGGTCAGGGGTTGGGATCTGGGTTGGTTGATTCTATTGGTCATTTTAACCTTCAATGGAGATGCCTTCGCCTTTGTGGCCATGGAAAACAGCTTTTCATGGCCATTTTGGTATAAGTTACAAGAGAAACCAAATAGTTGGCTTTTGCACATGCAATTGCACATATAGTATCGGATGAATGGTTCTCAAAACTCTTGCCACTTCTTTTGCAGTTTCCTTATATTTATAGATTCAATGTCATCGAGAGAAGTTCTTTCTCTAGTTCTTAAAAAAAAGGTTCAGTTTCAACTAGGCTGATTTGCCAAATATGTAGTGTGATTTTTTTTACCATTTTTGATTGTCCATGTCTTCTGCTGATAAGGTGTTTCATGCTACTATATTTTTTATTGTTTTCACTATTTTTGTTCTGACCAAGGCTTCCCAAGAGCATAAAGCCAATTCCTGGTCCCGACAAAAACCCCTTTTATTAATTGACTGTGAATTCTGTTCATTCACATCCAGCAAAGTCATTCAAGGGAGGATTTACAGTCACAGACCTTATCTGGCATAGAGAGCTGCCAGGCCGATATCTGCAAAACTTGGCAAGGAGTCTCGGAGAGTCACGAGCCAATTAAGAGAACTAATTGTCTCCTGCAAACTCCACTCCCCTTTTGCTCCTCTTTTATTTCCTCTAAGAGGGGCCATTCATTGTCCACCGGTGGCCTTACTCCAAGTCGACCCTTGTTCTTTAGCTGTTCTCTTCATCTGGCAACTCTGCACATGAACACACTGGGAACAGACTCCAGCTGTTCGTCTGTCTCACTGATGTCTGATTCTGAAGGCAGCTGATAACTGGCATATGGCTCTGGCCCCCTCTCTGCCTCTGACATGGAGCCCTCATCAGAGCCTTTCCCAGACTCCAGGACAGGCCCATGTTCCTCTTCAACCTCCTCACTGTCCAAATCTGCTGCCAGGCCACAACACTTTTGTGGGGATCCCATTTTGCCCATTCCATTTCACTTTGGCAAAACTAGATGTCATAGCAATGATTTTTGTTATTGCAAGGAAGCAATAGCAACTGCCTCTTCTTCGTAGCCACCCACTGTCAGGTTTGGGATTCTGCTAGTTACAAGTTCCTTTATCACTTGGTGTCAGTACTGCCAGTTCTTTGCGGCACAATTTGAATAGAGTTGTTTTGCTATTTGTTAGATCAGGTAACGGAAGGACACACTAGGAGTAAAATCAGCTCTTTATTGCAAAGTAGCCAAGTAAAAACACAGCCGGCGGTGATCCCTTTTTAAGGCTCCCGCCGGTGCAACTGACCAATCACGGCTGACCTTTATTAACCAATCAGCTTACTCCAGTACCTGCGGACTGGAGTGAAAACCTCGATTGTTTGGACACAACACTACTGTTACTTCCTTCACTCCATGGTTTTCTTTTCACCGACTACCTGTCAGCTAGCTGATTTCTGAACTTTGGTTTAATAGCAAGCATGGGATATGGATTATATCAATCAGGAACCATGTGTGGATAGCTAATATTTCTGAACAAAACCAACAATTTTTAAAGCTCAAATGATCCAAAGTTCCCTTTACTGAATCTAGACCCTGGCCCAGATTGAACATTGCCAGATACGACTATTATATCCAATGGGTAATTGTGTGCACATTTCCCCTACTTAACAAGGAACACACAGTGATTCAAAATACATGCTATAGAATATGGAGATACATAAGTAGCACTTAATTATTTCTGTTTATATAATCATCTAAATTCTCAAGGTTTTAAAAAGAAAACATTCAACAGAATATAGCAACTATGGTACTAGATAAACAACTCTCAAACTGTGATTTGCAAAATAGTAGTAAAGGATATTACCGCAAGTTGTTTAACATAGCCTCCCCCATCTTCAATTCTAGTCATACAGTAGAATAGCATACCTACTATCTCAATCCTGGATTCTCTATCTTCACTGCCAGTAAGGTAGTTCACAAAAATGATTCAGGAGCTAAAAATCAGATGACCAAAGCATGCATATGAGTTCACATGTGCTGTGGAACTGATTTCACCCAAGCAACCTTCAAAACAAAAGTGTGAGTAGAAAATATGATAATGAAGATGGGGTTTGCTCTTCACCATTTAAGAGTCACAGGTTTCAGTGGAAGTTGTTCTTGAAGCTTCTCACATTTTTTTTATGAAACAGAGGGCACCCAAACGTTTATCTTGTAAATAAATACCTAATTGAGGATACAAAATTAATGTTCAAAAGCCTTTAAAAAGGGCAGAATAACGTGCATAAATGCAAATTTAATTGGGAAGCATTCGTTCAAAATATGATCCCTACAATCTGAAAGTAAGAAAAAGAAGTATTTGTTTAATTAAATGATCCTTGCATTTTGCAAATATTTATTTTGCAGGGATTTATTGAAGAAAATGTAAAGAATCAGGCTGAGGAGAGCTGAAAGAAGCTGTGGGGAAGCAGTGTGAATATGTTCAACAGAAATATATCCATTATTTTTCTTAAGCAGATCAGCACTCACATATTGGTCAATCATTTCCCCTCTATCTTGAGCCAATTTCATTATGCAATACAAAATCTATGAATCAAGGTAAGCCTCTTGAACTGACTATGATAATTATGTAGTATTCATGATATGTAATGGTGTCCCTCATATACATTTTTAACAAGGCAGTACATGTATGAAGGTTCATTGAGATGCAGAATCTCAAGGTTGGAAAGAATATACAATCAAAAGGTGGAATATATCCAAACAGTGAATTCCCTATAATTCTAGACATTAAACTGTTCAGCAGCTCTGCAAATAAATTGTGTTTTAATATTTTTTAGAGACTGAGAAATATTGAGAATTTTTCACCTTTAAAAACAGAATTGAAAAACTCTGCTTGCAATCTCACATTCCTTTCCTAGAAATGCAGTTTGTTTTTGAGATTGAATATTAAGCCTGAATGTAAATAGTTTCTATAAAGTGAATTTGGTTGACTAAAAAATAGTCAATTCCTTCTCTT